>QXTE01000155.1:2029671-2177963 GCA_003942145.1 Platysternon megacephalum
CCGCATGCTCGGGGTTCAGCTGATCGCCATATTTGGGGTCGGGAAGGAATTTTCCTCCAGGGTAGATTGGCAGAGGCCCTGGAGGTTTTTCGCCTTCCTCCGCAGCATGGGGTAGGGGTCGCTTGCTAGAGGATTATCTGCTGCTTGAAGTCGTTAAATCATGATTTGGGGACTTCAACAGCTGAGTCAAGGGTGAGAGTTATTTCAGGAGTGGGTGGGTCAACTCTTGTGGCCTGCATCATGCAGGAGGTCAGACTAGATGATCATAATGGTCCCTTCTGATCTTAAGTTCTATGATTCTATGATTAAGCGTGTCATCTGCATCCTGAAGACATCACAACTCGTATCCTCCCGCCAAGCCACCTGATCAGCCCCACATATACAATGAACAGGAGTTTGACCAAGAGAAATCCTGTAAACCCCCCATGGAAAGGAAGAGCAATTGCTCAATACTACCCTCTGGGATAACTCAGAAATAAATAAATGGAGCCAGCCCCATGTGATTTCCACTTCCCCTGCCAAGTTTTGCAGGTGTATTAATGGTGCCTTATAGACAATAATATCAGGGGTAGATGACAGATCTAGAAATACAACCAGAACTGTCAATGATCCAAGGATGGTGAGTAATGGAGGGCTGGGGGGAGACTAAGCCTCCCCAAACCTCCACTAATGTTCCCTGCCACAGCCCTGGGCTGGGGTTACAGTGGGGCTCAGCGCTCCTCTGGGTAGCCTAGGCTCAGGGCTTGGGGCTCCTCTGGACTACTCTGGGCACCGGTGGGCTGGCTGGGGTTCAGGGCTGCTCTGGGGACTGGTGGGTCAGCCTGGGCTTGGGGCTGCTCTGGGCACCGGTGGGCTGGCCAGGGTTCAGGGCTGCTTCGGGTGCTGGCGGACCAGACCGGGGTTTGGAGCTGCTCCGGTGGACCGGCTGGCGAGGAGGGGGGCGGAGTGGGGTACGGCCTCAGTCACAAGAGGCAGGGCAAGAGGTTTGCCTCCCAGGCACCACCCAGGCAATTTTCCTCCTTTCCTTTCTTCTCCTCTGGCCCTCCCCCATTTTGAAAAACTAGTTCTTGTCACTCAAACTTTCTGTTCTCCTGCCAGTACAAAAGGACAGATTGAGTGCTTAAGAAAACACAAATATTAAAACTTCTTTCCATGCTGCCCCTATGCATGGCATGTCTGATGAGACACTCTTTGCCAAGCTACTAGCCTCTGCATTCAAATCCATCCTCAAAATTCACTTCTGCTTAGTGGCCTACAAAACTTAATTCACAAAATTTATCAAAAAATTATACATTTAACAGGCCCACTGAAATGTGCATATATCCAATCTGTGTGACCATTTGACTTGATTAATATAACACTAATCCTTTCTCTTTGTTTACTTATTGCCTTTAGTTATTGAGCCACATCATTGTAAGCTCTCTCTCTTTTATCTAGCACATCTTTGGGTGCTATAAAATAGACGGCAAGAAGGGGTTTGCTTTTCTGAAAATGTTTTAACCCCTCAAAGCTTGAGAATACTACCTAAAATAGATTTTTTGTATAGTTCAGTCTTGCATACTGTTGAAATGTATATTCATGAGTGTCCATATATAGAGAGAGTGAACTGAGAGGGTGAAAATTCACAGTGAAATTTGGAGTCCTGAGAACGTGTCCTAGTAAATCTGATTTACATACCAGGCTAAAAAAGTATTATCATCTCTCACTTCTCATATGAATATATACAATTTCTTTAGAAGCCCAAGAAAAAATAGATTCTAATCAATGCAACTCAATGTATCATCTGATTTACCCATTTTCTGCTTGCCTATGTTCTAAGCAAAGCTCCCTACTGTTTCAGACTCTTCAAAGAGTGAGTTCAATGAGATGAAAATCTTTAATTCAACTGTAGTTCTGGTAAAATACGTTTAGTGTTTGTGGATGCAGTAGTCACAGATTTTTTTTTTTTTACTCTGCCCTGATTTATGTCAAGCATAATTCATTGCTGCTCTCCTTAAACTTTGTTGGTTTTTACTTTACTGATTCTTTCCTGTAGAATATAGACATTTGTTTGGGAGTCGTTCTAATCTGTGGTGAGCAAGAGGGGTATCAGTGTTTTGTATGAATGTGGTATGTTCCTCAGTGCTTGATATTATTCTGTCTGACCAAACAATTAGTTAAAGCAAAAGGCTGTTCATATGGAACAGGAAACAGAACGATGATAGAAACACGACCTTTGGAATAAACAACTTCGAGGGAGCTAACATAACAGTGGCTAGGGTATTAAATGGGGAAGATGCTACTTCTGGATTCCAGCAGTTACACAGCTGTTTTGCTGAGAACAGAGCCTCCATATGAAGGGTGAGTGAGCAATAGCTGCTTGGGCAAGACACTGAGGCTATGTTTACGTTTACAGCAGCATGCAGAGCACATACATGCACACACCCCAGCATCGGTATCAACAGCAGTGTAGACGGTGAGGCACTGCTTAGGCAAATAGAGTAAAGACACGCCAGAACCTTAGGTTATGTACCCTACACAGCTCTCTACTCCCCCGCACCCTCTGCCCCCCAAGCAGTGCTTCCCTTGTCTACACTGATATTTTTAGCAATATTCCACTGCTGGAGCCTTTCCTCACCACAGGGAAAGTCTCCATCAGTGTGTGGCGGTTTTCAGGGCTCCCAGGACTGTGAATCAGTTTGTAATCCCCTGCTTCCAGCATGAAGGAGTCTCACTTCTCTGACACTGACAGCCTTTCAGCCACTCAAACACTCTCCTCTGGGCTATGCCAGCCCTGTTCTTGCCTTGGAGGTTAACAATAGGTGCACTCCAGTCCTCAAGTCCCTTTGAAGCATTCCTCTGTGAAGTCTGCCCACTGACACTGCTTACTCACCGAAATCTCAGATTTTCTGCCCTCAAAGGAGCAATCTATCCCAGTTTACTAATTTTATTTTAAATCACAGCTCCTGTGAAATCACACAGCATTTATGAGCACTTAACAATAATACTAAAGTAGGTTTATTTAAGAAACAATTGAGAGTTAACGAGAAACAGGAGACAGTGGTAGAAATGAATGGTTACAATACGAAACAAAATCATAAAACACAAACCTGGGTCTTAACTTATTAATAGTTACCTTTTCTAACTAATAAAGAAGGTTCCCCCACTACCCACAAAGCTCAGTCTGTTGCAGAGCTGGCTGGTTTCACAGGAATCAGAATACAATTTTTCTTGAACACCCCTGAACCCAAAGATGTTTCTTCAGTGAAAGAATGCAGAAGGACTTTCCGGCTCTGATATACTGAAACAGTCTTTTGTCATTGTTCATATACAGAGTGAACCTCTGTCTGTTGTAATATTCTGTTTTTACCTTCAAGTGGTTTTGATTGTTTGCAGTTGTCTGACAGTTTTCCATTGATAGTCTTGGGAGGGACCAACGTTAGACAATTGAACCTTGCATTACCTAATTGGCTAAACACAGAGAGTTGACAACTCCCTCCTGCATGAATGGGCCATCAATGAAACATAACCCACAGTGACTGTTACCCTACATGCCACGGTCAGTGTAGACAAGGCCTGAGAAGAGGCAAAGAATGCTGCAGAGGCACTCTGTCTCTCCCAGCTCAGAGATGGAGGTAAGTAGACTTAAGGCATGTCTACACTGGCAGAGTTACAGCGCCAGGAGTTACAGCACTGCTCAGAGAGCATTGAAGGGAAACTGCTGTTGTGTGTTCACACTGTCAGCTGCCTGCACAATAATGTGTTCACACTTGTGGCACTTGCATCAGTATTCGGAGCGGTGCACTCTGGGCAGCTATTCCACAGAGCACCTCTTTCTCTTTTGCCGCTAAGAGTTGTGGGATGGTGGAGGGGGTTGTGGGTCATCCTGGATCCTGTCCGAATGCCCCATGATGCATTGCTTCACATCCCAGCAATCCCTGTGCTTCTGTCCGCATTTGGCGCCATCTTTCAATGGTTTGTGTACTGCGTGCCCTGCCTCTTGGGTCTGCAGGAATGGATCCCAAACTGTTGACCAGTATGCTGCTCACTCTGACCAACATGTCATGAGTGGCAGTGGAGTTATTCCTTAAACTACAAAGGCAAGAGGAGTGTGACATTGATCTTGCCACGCGTAGTAGCTACAACATGAGATTGCTTGTGGCATTCACGGAGGTGCTGATGAGGAAAGCCACATTCATGGGACTGTGTGATGAGCCCCCTGATCTGTCTGGACTACATAAAACCTTGGCTACAGCTGTTCTTCAATGGTAGCTCTTTGGCCACAAGTGTTAGAGGCGTAATTCCTCAGGCTCATTTTATCACCTGAGTTAAGATATGGGAGATCATAGGCCCTTTTGTCAAAATAATATTTCTGCTTCCACTTATGATTTTCTTTCATCTTCTGTATAGTTTCATTGTCATGAGATTGCAGCAAGTTATCAGTGATTGGTAAATTAGATCTGATCTTTCTTCCATTAACAGCTGAGCTGGAGAAAAGCCATTCTTCAGATGTGTACTTCAGTAAACCAATAAAGCTTCACACAAATCAGCCACACTGTCAAAAGTCTTTTTCATAAGGCTCTTTACCATCTATATAGACCTTTCCACAAATGCATTTGATTAGGAGCAATTTGGATTTGATGTTTTGTGATGAAAATCCTAATCTATGGCAAATTGCCTAAAATCTGCTCTGGAAAAATTGTGGCCTATTAAAGCTATATACTTATTCTATATTCAGACTTCATCTGAAATTCCATGTCAGGATAAGTTTCCATTCATGCTGACTATCATTGATTTACTATTAGTACTGTGCAGTGTGCAAATTTCTGGATACAGAGAATAATAATCTGTGACTATTAAATAATCTTTTGATTGCCAGGTAAATAAATCAGTGCCTACCTTCTCATATTGCCTTTATGGAACCGGGTAAGGACTCAGTGGCTCTGCCTGTTGACCTGGCTTGTATTTCAAGCATGAAAACCAGTTTCCTGCCACATTAGTAATGTTGTGATTGATCCTTGGCCAGTACAGCACCTCTCCTGCTCATTGTTTGCATTTCTCAATTCCTAAATGACCCTCGTGGATCTGCTGTAGCATTTCTTTCCAGAGGCTCATTGGTATTACAACCTTACTGCCCTTTAAAAATCACCCTGTCTACCACAGTAAATTCATGTCTGCAGTTCCAATAGTCTCTTATTCTTGGACAGCAACTGCTTATTTCTTTAAGCCATCCTTCCATTATCACTTTTTTTAAAGGATTCCCAACCATTCATCTTTCTTTGTTTCCTCTCTTATTTGTTGCAGTTTCCTGTTAGCTATGAAAATTGACTTTACAATCAGATCTAGATAGGCTTGCATCTCTAGCTCTAAGGTCATCTCTGGTTTTATAATGGAAGTCACTGCTCTGGGAACTACATCTGCAGTGAACATGAATTTACTGGGTGTGTAGGTCACAACCAAATCATACTATTGCAGCTCTATCATTATTCTTTGAATCCTTAAGGTACAGTTATTTGACTGTTTACCAAATAATGCCATCAGGGGCTTGTGGTCCACTGTCTGGCTATGAATATACTGATCGAATCTCTCACAGGCAAACAATATTCCTAAAAGCTTCTTCTCAATCTGTACATATCTGGTTTATGCCTCAGTCAGTTATTTGGATGTATGCACCACTGGTTGCCAAAAATCGTCATGTTTCTGTAAAATCACTGTGCCTAATCCAGACTGTGAAGCATCTGCTGAGATTTTAATAGGCCTTCCTGGTGCATAGACCTTCAACACTGGCTCTTGTATCAGTTATTGTAGCTCGCCACTACTTTTCTCCACAATGACGAGGAAACTCACCCATTTTGTTGACTCCTCAATGTTTTGTATTACTTGCATTGCTTCTGTGACGTTGTGCAGTCTATATGGTTTTATAAAAACATAATAAGTGAATATAATGTAACTGGAATATGCTTCATGCAAAAGGTCTCTTGTAAGGTATCATTACAAAGCTTATAATCTACTGAGTGTGATCATCCTATTTGTATAAATGTACCACTCTTGTATCTAAAACTAGAAATATAAAATATAACTCTGAGGGCCTATTGTAATTATGCAAAGTGTGGGCCATTAATGGTGGTTTGGAATCTTGATGACTCCCATTAACCAGGACCATTGTCTGCAGATGGCTGTGTTTACCTGTGAGTCTTCCTATATATGTGTGTGCTGGCAAGTGGGTAATGAAGTCTTGCAGTGACATGTGATCATGTCACCTGAACTGGAATCCATCTTTAACCTGGTGCTTTTCCAGTAAGGGGGGGTGGAAACCCAGAGGGACAAAGGGTTCCCGCCTTATGCAAAAGATATACAGGTCTGTCTCATCTTACGCTGGGGTTACGTTCCACAGTCAGCGCCTAAAGCGAAAATCTTGTATAGTCAAAATTACATTGAGTGTAATGGCGGGCGGAATCGCCCGCACTACAGAAACAGTATTTAAATTGTTATTTTTCTCTTTTTTTTTCTTTTTTTTTGACGACCGTGTAAAGCTGAAATTGTGCATGTTAAAAGCGCCTAAGATGTGACAGACCTGTATAAAGGGGTGGAATAGAACAAAGGGGGAGAAGAGCCATCATGAAGAATCCCCTAGCTACTACCTAAGCTGGAACAAGAGCTGTACCAGGGGAAAGAATTGTGCCCAGGCCTGGAAGGTGTCCAGTCTGAGGAAAAAACTTACTGAAGCATCTCTAAGGGTGAGATTATCTGCATTTAGTTTGATTAGATATAGATTTGTGCATTTTATTTTATTTTGCTTGGTGACTTACTTTGTTCTGTCTGTTACTAATTGGAACCACTTAACGCCTGGGAAACGGGCAAATATAGTGCCCATCTATAAAAAGGGAAATAAAAACAACCCAGGAAACTACAGACCAGTTAGTTTAACTTCTGTGCCAGGGAAGATAATGGAGCAAGTAATTAAGGAAATCATCTGCAAACATTTGGAAGATGTTAAGGTGATAGGGAATAGCCAGCATGGATTTGTAAAGAACAAATCATGTCAAACCAATCTGATAGCTTTCTTTGATAGGATAACGAGTCTTGTGGATAAGGGAGAAGCTGTGGATGTGGTATACCTTGACTTTAGTAAGGCATTTGATACGGTCTTGCATGATATTCTTATCAATAAACTAGGCAAATATAATTTAGATGGGGCTACTATAAGGTGGGTGCATAACTGGCTGGATAACCGTACTCAGAGAGTTGTTATTAATGGTTCCCAATCCTGCTGGAAAGGCATAACAAGTGGGGTTCCGCAGGGGTCTGTTTTGGGACCGGCTCTGTTCAATATCTTCATTAATGACTTAGATATTGGCATAGAAAGTACGCTTATTAAGTTTGCAGATGATACCAAACTGGGAGGGATTGCAACTGCTTTGGAGGACAGGGTCATAATTCAAAATGATCTGGACAAATTGGAGAAATGGTCTGAGGTAAACAGGATGAAGTTTAACAAAGACAAATGCAAAGTGCTCCACTTAGGAAGGAAAAATCAGTTTCACACATACAGAATGGGAAGAGACTGTCTAGGAAGGAGTACGGCAGAAAGGGATCTAGGGGTTATAGTGGACCACAAGCTAAATATGAGTCAACAGTGTGATGCTGTTGCAAAAAAAGCAAACATGATTCTGGGATGTATTAACAGGTGTGTTGTGAGCAAGACACGAGAAGTCATTCTTCTGCGCTGGTTAGGCCTCAACTGGAGTATTGTGCCCAGTTCTGGGCACCGCATTTCAAGAAAGAAGTGGAGAAATTGGAGAGGGTCCAGAGAAGAGCAACAAGAATGATTAAAGGTCTTGAGAACATGACCTATGAAGGCTGAAAGAATTGGGTTTGTTTAGTTTAGAAAAGAGAAGATTGAGAGGGGACATGATAGCAGTCTTCAGGTATCTAAAAGGGTGTCATAAGGAGGAGGGAGAAAACTTGTTCACCTTAGCCTCTAAGGATAGAACAAGAAGCAATGGGCTTAAACTGCAGCAAGGGAGGTTTAGGCTGGACATTAGAAAAAAGTTCCTAACTGTCAGGGTGGTTAAACACTGGAATAAATTGCCTGGGGAGGTTGTGGAATCTCCATCTCTGAAGATATTTAAGAGTAGGTAAGATAAATGTCTATCAGGGATGGTCTAGACAGTATTTGGTCCTGCCATAAGGGCAGGGGACTGGACTTGATGACCTCTCGAGGTCCCTTCCAGTCTTAGAATCTATGAATCTATGAGATCCTACTTTCTGTATTTAATAAAATCACGTTTTACTTATTAATTAACTCAGAGTATCTATTAATACCTGGGGGAGCAAACAGCTGTGCATATCTCTCTATCAGTGTTATAGAGGGCGAACAATTTATGAGTTTACCCTGTATAAGCTTTATACAGGGTAAAACGGATTTATCTGGGCTTAGACCCCATTGGGAGTTGGGCATCTGAGTGGTAGAGACAAGCACACTTCTGTGAGCTGCTTTCAGGTAAACCTGCAGCTCTGGGGCAAGTAAGTCAGACCCTGGCTCTGTGTTGGAGCAGACGGGAGTGTCTGGCTCAGCAAGACAGGGTGCTGGAGTCCTGGGATGGGGGAAGAGAGGGAAGAAAAGAAGAGAAGAAAGAGGAGATGGGGCATAAAGAAATGCATTAGGGAGTAACAAAGAGGAAAAGAATGAATGGAGAGCAGACTAAAAGATGGAGAGAGAAAAGCTGGTGGTAAAAAGAATAGAAGCGGACCACAGATCCCTCTTCTTTCCTTCTTTTTTTTTCAGTGTTCCCTGTAAATGGTTATACCTCCTGTCACATTCTTTTCACCTATTATCATTCCACTCATTGTCACTCATCTACCAAAACTCAAATGAGAGAGGGAAGGAAACCCCATCTTCTTTTAGCAATATCTTGCCTGGTCTTGGAGCTGTTAAGGGTGCAGAAATTCCTCTGTAGTCAATAGCCCGCCCCTGTGGCTAATTATCTGGTAGGAAAATGCTCATTTATAATGTCTAACTTTTACACAAACCATCTTCATTTGTTTATACTACCCCAGGAATTCTCTACAGTGGACGGGACTGGAGCAGATTTCTGAGGGTCACTACTATGTTGCTCTTTTCATATTTCTAAATGGGAGTGGGACCCAAGCTTGATCCTGGCTGGATGGGAACGAAGTCTAAGGAGGGTCCTCGTAAGTTAACAGTTCAGAATTATGGCACTAACCTACAGTATAGTGACATGTATTTTGTAAAAGTGATGGGTGAAATCCTAACACCACTGAAGTCAATGGCAAAACTCCTGTTGACTTTTCTGAGATTAGGATTTCACCCAATACCATTCCACTTTTAAATAATTCATGACTCTTGCAACTTTATTTAGAAAAGAAAATCTACTACAATGTCATCAGTTGGAAACCTTTATATAAATAAGGTCCTGCATTTTATTTTCAGATTTCAAATGGTTACTATATATAATATGAAAGCATTGTCCCCAATTGTAACCCTTGAATAATTCATTACTTATTACAAGTCATCATTATTATCAATATGTGCCTGCTGCTGGGACCTGAAAGGAAGAGGGCTATGTTTATATGCACTATTATGCATCATATAACATAAGACTTTAAATGATTTTGTCTAGCTCTTTGCCACAGTTGTAATAGACTTATTCTATATTCTTTTCTTTCAGCAATTGTGCTGTGACATTTACTTTGGGTTTTTTTAAATGCATTTAATTAATCTTATAATACACAGAAGAATTGTGCAACACATTGTCAGACTTTTAATTTCCAAAATAGTTTGTTTTCTCTTACCCTGCTGCATAAAGCAATTTATTCCATGTAATTTGTAATACATTAATTGTGTTTATTGGATCTTAACACATTCATCCTCCAGTGCCCTCCTGAATACCGTTTTGTAAAACCAAGCCGTGGAGGAAATTACTGACATGATGACAAGGGAACATGATAAAGTTGTTTTTTAAAGAGAATAAAAGGAAGGATCTAAATTAGGGTTAAATGAAATTAAAATTGTATTTAGGAAATTACAATCTCATATTGAGAATTTACTGAAGCCCTAAATTAAATATATATGCTATAAATAAATACTATTTAGAAATCATATTAATTGTTAGAAAAGTCATTATTCACACAAGTCAGTTAAATGGCCTAATAATGATCTTCTCTGAGCCATTATGTGCAATGTAATCGAGAAGGGTGCAGTCTGAAAGACTTCAGAATTTATGTTCATAAATAGGGATAGGCAAAGATTGTCTCGTGTGTGTGTGGGGGGGGAATCCTAATCTTCCTGCTGCATATGTCTTCATCTCTAAACTGAATGGAACAATTTTTGAGGTTTAAATGTGTTTGTTGAAGGGCTACTCTATTTCCTTCCCCCACTACTGTCATCTGGTCTGAACCAGCCCCTACAAGGAAAGGACTTGAAAGCTTGGTATCACTTCTGGGATCTTGAAAAGATAAAGTGTAGTCCTGCTACTCCATGGGAAACATGCCACACATGCATCTGCTTCTGGGTTTTTTGGAACTAACCAAGATGATAACCACCTTTAGTGGGCAGCTAAAAGACTTTGTCTTGACATCCTAGACATCAACACTGTGTTCTACAACATCCGAGTACAGCAACCAATAAGGCTACTTTCCCTAAAATCCCTGGGGCTGGGATCTTCAGGGAGGACGGGATGGAGAAAGATATTCTGCACAAGCAGTGGGATGTAAAAACACTCCACTGACTGAGTCCTGCTGCCTTGAAGCAATTCTGAGAATACCAGGAGGCTTCACACTCCCTTTCCTCTGGTCAATACAACTGTAAGTCAAGATATGATGGTACAGAGACTGTAGTGGTTTTATTGATCAGTGAATTCCTAGCAATGGATGAAAATCAGGCATCTATGATTATTCTTTTAGATTTATTGTCATCATATGTCTTGAACACCAACTGCTGTAGCCTTTCTTTTCAGTATTCACCTTGGTGTCCTGGCTAAATTTCACTTAGGTTTTTACATTCTGGCTATATAAATTTTCCATAGTTTGAGATATTCCACTTGGGTTTTTACATTCTGGCTACATCAATTTCCCCTGACTTCTGATATTCATCACTTTCTGTCTTGAGCTGTTTTGTATTCTTTCTGTGCACAATTGTTTTAAAGGCTACTGCTTCACATCCCAGAGTTGTAAGAATTTCAGTGATGAGTGAAGTGATCCCTACAAATGTAATTTGTACAGCGTTTGTAAAGTGTATTCAAACATATAAACATCTTATAACATAGATATTTTAAAGTTGCATCTTGGGAGGCTAAAAGGCAGCATGATGAGAAATTAAGAACATTTTTTTCTTACAATCATAAATAAATTCTGTTTTTTATTTAGGCAGCTTGATATCCTTGTGAGTAACCATTGAGTAGCCAGATAATTCTGTAGTTTGGCGTCAACCAAATTGGAGGATTTGGAATTGTACTGAAACTGTCACCTTTTTGAGGCATGCTTCTAGTTTTTTGGCTGTGGATCGCAATATGAATGTATATTATGTTGTGTGTCTGTGGATGGATAAATATCTCCTTTCTGAAAAGGCTGTGTGACATCTACATTTCCCCTCCCTGCATCATAGAATCATAGAATATCAGGGTTGGAAAGGACCTCAGGAGGTCATCTAGTCCAACCCCCTGCTCAAAGCAGAACCAATCCCCAACTAAATCATCCCAGCTAGGGCTTTGTCAAGCCTGACCTTAAAAATCCCTAAGGAAGGAGATTCCACCACCTCTGTAGGTAACCCATTCCAGTGCTTCCCCACCCTCCTAGTGAAAAAGTTGTTCCTAATATTCAACCTAAACCTCCCCCACTGCAACTTGAGACCATTACTCCTTGTTCTGTCATCTGGTACCACTGAGAAGAGTCTAGATCCATCCTCTTCGGAACCCCCTTTCAGGTAGTTGGATGGCAACTACCTGAAAGGTAGATGGTACCTGTAGACGGATGGCAACCCAAAATACTCGCAGTTCATTTTGTAACCAAAGAGTGTTAGAAATACAGGGATGTGATGAATAGAAGTAGACAGTTTACAGTATTTTCAAAGGCCCCAGTCCTGCAATGAGTTCCACCTGGGTGGACTCCTTCACTTGCATGAGGTCCCACTGAAATAAACGGTGCAGCACAATAGCACTCTGGTCCATTCAAGTGGAGCTGATTGCAGGACCAGCACATAACTACTACACCCTGATAAATATCTTCCACCTTCTTTCAAAAAGTTCTAAATTCTACTTCCACAGGAATGTTCTTATTTTGTTTTGCATACCAGTTTTGTTTTATAATTGCTGTCAAAATTACTTTAAAAATATTGTCTGCAAATTTAATAATCTTTCAGTTTACTTGTGTAAATTAACCTTTCCACTTCCAAAATTAAACAAAATAAAGTTACTCAGCAGAAAGTCACATATATAGGTATTTAGCTAAATTTTAAATGTAAAGCATTTCTTTATGTTCTGCTGAGGTTGCAAACTATTCATGGTGGAATCAATTCTGAAAATAGTAATCCTTATGCTTATTAAAAAGAATAAGTATGGTGCATTTGAACTCAACTCATTATTTTGGCTTAAGGTTCTCTTGCTCATGTTTTAATTTCATGTTTATTTCTATAAAATTCAGTCAAATCGTATACTCATTATAGACTTTTCCCTTTTAAAAAAAAGTTTTGTGCTCATTTGGAGGCTAAAACATCAGTGTATGGGTTCCAATAAGGATTTGCTTTCTAGGTGATGCATTTCAGTGTTTCTAGTTGTCTACCCATTTTGATGGTCATCCCACACTGTTTTCCTCTCTATTTTTTCCCATTTTTGTTTTGTGATGCCCTTTTCTTGTCTGGCTTACCACAGACTCAGGGTGCCAAAAAACAAAACAACAACAACAACAACAAAAAACCACCCAGCGGATGGAAGTTAGTAATTACACACTCCTCTGCTACCTTTTGGAAATGGCATATGGCTGCCCATGAGAAATCTTCTAATGCGGTCCTCAGTGTTGTACTGGTGCACGCTAAAAACACAAGAATGCCATATTATGTGGTCCAGGGGCGCACATCAGTCACTTTCTCGGTAGTAACAGCTGTTCTCAATGCAATATTTGTGGTTGGTTCTCATGAGTGACTCTTTGAGGAGTGTTATTTCAGTGGTTCAAAGAAATGAAAAGCAAACAAACTGCAGAGACAAAGAGGCGGGGTACGCCTCCATCAAAACAGTGTGGAAAATACAATGCCACAACACACAGCTTTTAAAATCCAAAGTGCAAGTATAATAGTTAAATAGTTGATAAGTATATTCTCGTCTTGGGTTCAAGAAAAAGCCAATTTGTCACCCTCTGTCTCTCTTAGCATTCCTTTGAACTATTCTAACATTTGAGTGAATTGGTACACATAACACTTCTTTGAGATTCATGTTCTGAGACTCGGACCTGAGCTGACCTGGACTGGCCTGTTAGCATTACAGAGCTGGTTATCACCATCACAATCTGAACCAAATGAAAAGAAATACTCGAGGGGAAAAAAAGTAATGAAATATATGTAGAATTAAAAAAACGCTATTTGTTTATGCATTAATTACTATGGGCCCAATTTATAGCTAAATCCATTATTCTATGTATTTGGTGTCATGACAAATGTTAATTGAACAATTTGAAAGGAAGTAACCACAATGTAAAGATGTTTTCTTTTAGCAAAATATGCAATAGTCTTTTAGAACTGATTCAATGTTAGTTAGGAACAGATAAAACACATGAGTAATCTGAACAATTGCACAGCTAGAAATCTTTTTTAATGACATAGCTGTGGATCCAACCGTGAGCAAGACAGCTGGTTCTATTGTATCGTAAAGGTGGATGGCAGTGCATTTGGGAGGTTGGGGGGTTGGGAAGAAAAAGCAATAAGATGCAAAATCACTCAAATTACTAAGTGAATTTATGTGCAGGCTTAAAATTATAAACCCCTGTGACGTTGCAGTCTATATGATTTTATAAAAGTATGCTAATGAGTGAATATAATGTAACTGAAATATGCTTCATGAAAAAGGTCTCTTGTAAGGTATCATTACAAAGCTTATAATTTACTGAGTGTGTTTATCCTATTTTTATAAATGTATTACTTTTGTATCTAAAACTAGAAATATGAAATATAACTCTGAGGGCCTATTATGCAAAGCGTGGGCAATTAATGGTGGTTTGGAATCTTGACAATTGACTGTGGATGGCTCTGTTTGCAGGCAACCCTTCCTGTGAGTCAGCCTGGGAGGAATGAAGGCTTGGGGTCTTGCAGGGACATGTGATCATGTCACCTGAACTGGAATCCATCTTTAACCTGGTGCTTTTCCAGTGAGGGGGGGTGGGAACCCAGAGGGACAAAGGATTCCCGTCTTATGCAAAAGATATATAAGTGGGTGGACAGAATAAAGGGGAGCCATCATGAAGAATCCCCTAGCTACTACCTGAGCTGGAACAAGAGCTGTACCAGGGGAAAGAATTGTGCCCAGGCCTGGAAGGTGTCCAGTCTGAGGAAAAAATTTACTGAAGCATCTCTAAGGGTAAGATTATCTGTATTCAGTTTGATTAGACATAGATTTGCATGTTTTATTTTGCTTGGTGACTTACTTTGTTCTGTCTGTTACTACTTGGAACCACTTAAATCCTACTTTCTGTATTTAATAAAATCGCTTTTTACTTATTAATTAACCCAGAGTATATGCATACCTCTCTATCAGTGTTATAGAGGGCGAACAATTCATGAGTTTACCTGTATAAGCTTTATACAGGGTAAAACGGATTTATTTGGGTTTAAACCCCATTGGGAGTTTGGCATCTGACTGTTAAAGACAAGAATGCCTCTGTTAGCTGCTTTCAGGTAAGCCTACAGCTGTTAGGGGACGTGATTCAGACCTGGGTCTGTGTTTGCAGCAGGCTAGCGATTCTGGCTCAAACCAGGCAGGGCACTGAAGTCCTAAGCTGACGGGGCAGGAAAGCAGGGGCAGAGGTAGTCTTGGCACATCAGGTGGCAGCTCCAAAGGGGGCGTTCTGTGATCCAACCCGTCAGTCTCAGTATCTTAAAGGTAGATGGTGGTGCATTTGGGAGGTGGGGGGGCTGGGAAGAAAAAAAATAAGATGCCAAATCACTCAAATTACTAAGTGAATTTATGTGCAGGCTTAAAATTATAAACCCCCTTTAAGGGCTGGTCCACACTAGGGGCAGAGATCGAACTAAGATACGCGACTTCAGCTACGCGAATAGCGTAGCTGAAGTCGAAGTATCTTAGTTCGAATTTGGCGCGCTTACCTCGCGTCCGCGCGGCACGCGATCGACGTTCGCGGCTCCCACGTCGACTCCGGTAACTCCGCTTGCCCTGCAGGAGTACCGGAGTTCGAAGTAGCGCGTTCGGGGATCGATTTATCGCGTCCAGACAAGACGCGATAATTCGATCCCCGATAGTTCGATGGCTACCCGCCGATTTCGGCGGGTAGTGTAGACGTAGCCTAAGACAAAATATTTTAAAATCAAACTTCCTTCATTTCCCTGTCAAAACCTGGGTTCTGGCTTTTCTTTGTAGTACATAACTAAGGCTCTATTTGAATCATGGGATGATTGTCAAATAATTATGTCTGAGTTGTGGACAAGACATGAAAAATCATGGAAAAGTAATAACTAGCCTTTATTCATTGTGGTAATTTGGAAAAGCAAGAGAAGACCTATTTCTTTAAAAAAATTGCAGAAACAATGTAAACCCTCAAGCATTATGCCATGCCTTCTAAGTTTTTGATAACCAGACATTTTGCTGCAACTACATTACAGTCATTAATGTGTAGGGCGGATGGTGGGTGTCCCAGACAGCTGACAGCTGGGGCTCCCACAATCAGCCGCTCGGCTGCCAAAATTGTGGTGTAAGCCTAATATTGCAGGATCTTCAATTTCTGCAATATCACAAATTAAGTAGGGCCTTATAGATAAATTAAAAAAGAGTAGCAAGCATTAGGTAGCTTGCCTTAAAGTGTATGTAATTAAGTGGTCTTACTCATATCATCAGCCAATTGAAGGAAAAACATAGGACTTAAAATGAAGGTCTATTTTTTAAAGTCTATACATATATCCTTATATAAGTCAGACAGATTCAAATTAGAAATAAGACACACATTTTTAATAGTAAAGTTGATTAGAACAAACTATCAAGAGAAGTGGTGGATTCTCCACCTTGTAATGTCTTCAGATCAAGACTGAATGTCTTTCTGAAGGATATCCTTTAGCCAGACACAAGTCATTAGGCTCATGAGTACTGGAAGATGTGAGAGAGTTATGTTATACCGGAGATTAGACTAGGTGATCTAATGGTCCCTTCTGGCTTTAAAATCTATGAATCCTCTTGAATGATGTTGGTCTTGTTAAAGAAAGCACAGCTGGCTTATTTAAAGCACATGTTAAGGTCAACGTTATTTCAAATGTAGCCTTTTGGTTTATTTAAAGTGAATTTTGTAATGTGGTATTACACCACCCTGGGTTCAGCTCTGCGGCTACAGTTTCAAGCTTAACAGAATGAAAGTCACCTCTGCTACTTGCTTTAGAGTTAGTCTCTAGGAGCACATAAAAACCAAAGGTAGTGACCACAAAGACATTCACAAGTACAAGGTCCAGACTAGGAGTACTTGTGGCACCTTAGAGACTAACAAATTTATTGTAGCATAAGCTTTCGTGGGCTACAGCTCACTTCAACGGATGCATGTAGTGGAAAATACAGAAGGAAGATATATATATACACATGAAAGAATGGATGTTACCATACACATTATAGGAAGAGTGATCAGCAGGAGAGAAAAATAAATGTTTGTAGTGGTAATGAAAATGGCCCATTTCCAGTACTTGACAAGGAGATATAAGGAACTGTAGGGGGGTGGGGGGAAGATAAGCATGGGGAAATAGTTTTACTTTGTATAATGGCCCATCCACTCCCAGTCTTTATTCAAACCTAATTTGATGGTGTCAAATTTGCAAATTAATTCCAATTCAGCAGTCTCTCGTTAGAGTCTGTTTTTGAAGTTTTTTTGTTGTAATGTTGCGACTTTTAGGTCTGTAATCGAGTGGCCAGGGAGGTTGAAGTGTTCTTCAACTGGTTTTTGAATGTTATAATTCTTGACGTCTGATTTGTGTCCATTTATTCTTTTACGTAGAGACTGTCCGGTTTGGCCAATGTACATGGCAGAGGGGCATTGCTGGCACATGATGGCATATATCACATTGGTAGATGTGCAGGTGAACGAGCCTCTGATAGTGTGGCTGATGTGATTAGGTCCTATGATGGTATCCCCTGAATAGATATGTGGACAGAGTTGGCAACGGGCTTTGTTGCAAGGATAGGTTCCTGGGTTAGTGTTTTTGTTGTGTGGTGTGTGGTTGCTGGTGAGTATTTGCTTCAGGTTTGGGGGCTGTCTGTAAGCAAGGACTGGCCTGTCTCCCAAGATCTGTGAGAGTGATGGATCGTCCTTCAGGATAGGTTGTAGATCCTTGATGATGCGCTGGAGAGGTTTTAGTTGGGGGCTGTAGGTGATGGCTAGTGGCGTTCTGTTACTTTCTTTGTTGGGCCTGTCCTGTAGTAGGTGACTTCTGGGTACTCTTCTGGCTCTGTCAATCTGTTTCTTCACTTCAGCGGGTGGATATTGTAGTTGTAAGAACGCTTGATAGAGATCTTGCAGGTGTTTGTCTCTGTCTGAGGGGTTGGAGCAAATGCGATTGTATCTTAGAGCTTGGCTGTAGACAATGGATCGAGTGGTGTGGTCTGGATGAAAGCTGGAGGCATGTAGGTAAGTATAGCGGTCAGTAGGTTTCCGGTATAGGGTGGTGTTTATGTGGCCATCATTTATTAGTACTGTGGTGTCCAGGAAGTGGATCTCTTGTGTGGACTGGTCCAGGCTGAGGTTGATGGTGGGGTGGAAATTGTTGAAATCATGATGGAATTCCTCAAGGGCTTCTTTTCCATGGGTCCAGATGATGAAGATGTCATCAATGTAGCGCAAGTAGAGTAGGGGCGTTAGGGGACGAGAGCTGAGCTCGTTTAACTACAGCTCAGATCAGCTCTCGTCCCCTAACGCCCCTTATACTTTTATAATCTTACAAATTCATTCTAATTAACATACAACGAATACATATGCTATAACATATTCATTAATCATAACATCACACAATAAATGGATAATAAACTAAAATCATTGGCTACACAAAAGATAACTCAGAAACAAAAAGCTATTTGGGTGCCCATCAAGTGGGAGTCAGATGCCCAGAGGAGCAGTCAGAAAGGGAAATAAAGGATTTCTCAGATGGTTTGTAGGATTCGTATCTCGAAGGAGAGTCAGCATCAGGATAACTGATAGGAGAAGCAAAGGGACAGCAAGGCATGGTGGCACGCATACCAAAGAAGAATGGGAGCAACTGCAGCTAGGAGACTGAGGAAGGCTGTAGTTAGAACGTCTAATCATGTTGCGTCTGTATCATGAATGTAGCTGAGCAAAATTTTTTGGCCCAACCTCTTTTTTTGGTGGCAGCCACTTATTCCAGGCCTGAATCTGGCTCATTAAGCTAGATCCTGAAAAACCCATCAACATCACCACCAGTTTGGGATATTCAGTTAAAAAAATTGTCCTCATTTCCTCTATCCTCTTGTTATGACCTTTGTTTTTACTCTCTGGCTGCTAGTTTCCCAGGGTATTTAGTATGGATTTCCAGGTTCTCAGTGTAAATTAGTTCTCTTTGCATTCAATTGTATTTTCCCCCCAATATTTTTCCTCAAGATTGTTCCCCTCTCAATAATGCATTGTAGATTGTTAAATAGCTACTGCACATTTTGGTATTGAAACCTGTTCTTTTCAGTTTATGCCCTAAACACCTCTTTGCAAATGGTATCAAGTTTCCTCTTTATATTTTGAGTGAACCACATTCACACCAGTTAGTAATTGGAGCAGTTGTAATTTGCTCACTCCTAGCTAACAAACCCAGACAAACATGACATTCAAAGTCCATGAATTTTCTGCCATTCATGTAGCAACCTTATTCTTCAAGTTTGTTGGCATCTCTCTTGCCTGATTCTCTAGAGACACAGTAGGTTAGAACAATCTCTCTCATAGACACAAATAAATAGAAAAAATCTTTATTAGCACTTTTACAGTATGTTGCTCCCAGACAGATTGGTGAGTTTTCCAATCATACTCTTACTATCTGCTGTAGTAGCAACTCACATAAATGTCCTTCTCAGTTGGCCAGGAAACTTCTTGTTCCAACATTTCCATTCTGTCTGTGAAAGAAAAAACGTTAAATGGCCCCTGACATGTGAATAAACTCAAATTTTGCATTTAGCACTGTTGAATCTAGATGCATACCTTTAGCTTGCCATGAAGAGTGAGCCCATAAATAAAGGTAAGGGTGGACAAGCCAGGAAGAGCATTCAGAATCGAATGCATGGAATTAATGAACCAGGTAAAATAATATACATAATGGGGCAAATGCTGTAGTTTTGTAGGTAACCCTCCTGTTCCATTGAATTCAGTGGGAGTTTGGCTACTGACTTGATCTGGAGCAAGACTGGGCCCCTAGTATAATTTGTTGGGTTTTTTTAAGTGGGAGATGGAGAATTCTGAATGTGAAAACAGCCTAATTCATTTAGAACCCTGCAGTGCTATATAATAGGACAAAAATCATGTAGATGTCCCAAGGCTGCAGGAGGTTTTATAACTGGAAAAGAGTGGGTGGCTACAAAAACGGGGGGATGGGATGCGGTGAGGGGACCATTCCAGGGGTGTGTCAAGAAAAAATATCACTAATGCATTCATGATCTGGTGTACACACTTTAAGTTCCATGGATGAGAAGACCTATATAAAGAAACAAGTATTCATATTAAGCTGCTAAAAACATCTTAAATGGAGGGAATAATATACCAGGTCCTACCCATCACAAGCACCCATCACTGGTGCCATCATGAGAGGCTCACTTAATTTCTAGTGTAAATTGGAATGCCTGCTTGAAGGGAAAATGTAGTTTTGGAAATATTGCATGTATCGGGAAAATGGTACTTTTCATAATAATTAAATAAATGATACTGTGTATTATAAATGTATGATTTGTATATTTTTAACCATATACTGATACTATAATATGTTACTGCTTATTTTCCTTTACTTGAATTTGCTGACAGTGTATTGCCCATCTATCTGTCTTATTGTATCTAGATTATATCACGGATGGATGGATAGTATCATAGTGTTAAATATAGGATGGAAGAGGACAACCTTCATGTGACCCACGCTATTAACTGTGAAACCATGATTAACGTAATCAAACCAGTGACTGAACATTGACTGTCAACCTCCAGGCCAAAAGAGCAACAAAATAAGCCTGCAGCTATAGAATGTTGAATGGATCTGCAGATGCCATATGTTCCTGCGAGAGAGTGTTAAATATGTACATGATTTATAATACAGTAAAAGCTTTGTTATCCAGCATGTTGGGGAAATGGGGGTGCTGGTTCATCAAAAATTCCAGTTAACTAAGAGTTATACTTACTAATGAAATACCAATTTTCAAAGAATTAGAATACAATACAATGAATAAAGTATAAAATACTATACAGGTACCAATCCAGTAATAGTACTGCACTGCAGAGTGGTTGGTTTGTTGAAGCACTTAGGTGTATACAGGTAAAGTTTTCTATACAGTAGGTTGTCTTATGACACTGCATACAGTACCACTATGGGCAGCGCACGGCTTACACCCAGATCACTAAAAATACACTTAACACTAAAACTATACGGAACATAATTTAATCTTTTTTGATTATTCAGAAGGCACTTTAGGAGCTTGCAGTGTCTCAGGGTCATCATTATCAACATCAATTATCATTGTAGATGTAGAAGGTGTAGGAGATTGGGCTGAATCTGTAATGACCCTATGACACACCCTGGAAGCTGCTTTTTTGAATAAATCCCTGATATCAGCTTGCTTACTTGTCTTCTGCCTTTTTTGCATAAAAGTAGAGTCCGGAATGTGCAATTGCATAACCTCCTGGGCAGTATACTAGTCCCGGTTACTCGATTGAAGATTTGCATTGGTTATGCTGGTTAATAGAACTTTCCAGTTGATAAAGTGCCGGATAACGCATCTTTATGATCCCATGAGTTTAATATATAATGTATATGCTATTTATGTAGCCTTGACATCCATATATATATATATTTATAGTAAAAAATCAAAATGTGCATGTGTATACCCAAATACACACACATAGTTCATCTTTTATTTTATAAAATACAAGCTATACCTCTACATATATGAAAAAATATAATGTTGATATAATGTATTCTATTTTAAGTGTTATAAAAAGGCACCAATTTTACCATTATACTATTAAAATATACTTTTAATGTTGAGAATATAATATAAAATATATGTTTATGCCATTTATAGCATACTGAAAGGCTATCTTATATGTGCAATCCTCTGGATGATTTCACTGGTGGTCTGAGTAAATGTGAGGCTTGCTTTTTCTTTTTGTGTCTTGGTTGCTTTTGGTTTGTTGCTTGCCTGTCACAATTGCTGTGTGCTGCTATTGTACTGATTACTACTTCTAGATTAATTGGAGACTATACCTAGCCAGTCAGACCTATTTTTCCACCTGGCTTACCAGCCAAACCCGGGTTTTATAACTGATTTATCCCTTAATTGGTCTGTTATTGCAGAACACCAACTTCTCTTAATGATATTAAAAATCACACTGTTGTGCCTCTTGTCACAATTTACCATACTTTTATGATCCCACTACAGGATTGGCCCATTCAGAACATAATCCCATGCAGAAAGAAAGGCTGGCAACTGAAGCTAGGCTGACAATTGTATCAGAGTCTCAGAGCAGGGAGAGAAAGGAGAGGATAGCATCATCAACGAAATCCCGAACAACTGAAAAAACATATCTAAACTGCTGTTCCACTACAGTTTATTCTGAGCACATTTCAGTGCAGCAGGGAATATTGCTGCAAACTGACAAGGAAGTCTGTATGCTCTACATGTAGAGTGAAAGGCATCCAAGGTGCTAAATATATAGACTATTTACCTGTTATGTAAGATCGTTTTTTATTCTCATTAGCAGGCTAAAGGTATTTTTGGTGGAGAATACTGATTTTTGGCTAGATTACAGCTGGGAACGTATGCATTAAACATAATCATTAAATTAAGGGTGCAAGACATGACATTTTGGCTAGTAATATGAAGCATAAATGATCATTTAAGCTTCATATGCATAATCACTATATTGTGCTCTATGGTACGGAGGGGGTGAGTTGTGAGTAGGTTTGGCAGAATTCAATTTTTTAAAATAATTTTGACAGCTAATATTAATATTTATTTTAAGCATTTTTAAAGATTTTTATTTATTTTAATTTTTTTCACAATTGCGTGAAATTATGAGAGGATTAGAGTATTGCAGGGGTCAGATAATAAAGACAGTAGATTGTGAGATTCAAAAAGTTAAAGTTTTATAACCATTAAAACACAAATTGTCAACATCACAAGTCAAAATATACCAAGTAAATATCCTTAAATCAAACTCTAATAAATTCTCAAGCAGTATTTTTCTTACTTTGCCTATCTATAAATTTTGACTATTATTAATTTAATAGTTTTTGTTGGATTGTGTGTTTACAGGGAAATTGATGATTGCTGACATTTACCGATAAAAATCTAATCCTTCCAAACCTAGTCATCATTCATAACAGATTCCACTGCCATTACTGTTCTCATCTCCTTGTTGTCTCTACCCAAAGTTCCCGTATCAGTGACATATAACATTCCTGGTACTAAGTATCAGGGGGTAGCCGTGTTAGTTTGTAGAAAGCTTTTGTGGGTAAAAAACCTCACTTCTTCAGATGCATGGAGTGAAAGTTACAGATGGAGGCATTATATAATGACACATGAAGAGAAGGGAGTACCTCACCAGTGTTGACAGGGCCAATTCGATCAGGGTGGATGTAGTCCACTCCCAATAATAGATGAGGAGGTGTCAATTCCAGGAGAGGCAAAGCTGCTTTTGTAATGAGCCAGCCACTCCCTATCCAAGCCCCAATTAATGGTGTTAAATTTGCAGTACACATCAGCTTACCAGTTTCACCTTAGTATCACCATTCCTCTCAACTCACAGCATTCAATTTGTTTATAGTGAAAACAAGTATAAGTTTATTTAATGAAGAACAGAGATTCAAGTAATAGCAAGTAGGTAGAAGTATTGGAAACAATTTGTTACATGTAAAAAAGATCATAATATACCTTTTAGAGGCCAGACTTCAGACATTTTTCTGTTTTAATGAAGTTTAGATCACCAAGAATATTCGCAGCATTTTCCAGTGAGGTAGGCTGTGATCCTTCTTTTGTAAGACATAACCCTCTGGCAGTTCATCTCCTCAGTGAAGGATCAAGAATATAACTTGGTCCCCTTAGATCCGTCAGGACAGTCCTCTGTTCTTTTTTTATAAACAGGACACCCCATGCTCTGTCTTTGTGGCCTCTCTCTCTTATTGACCTTGCTATATTTTAATCAGCATCTGGCTCTGCATGCAACTAATCTTACTCTGTGAGACACACAATGCATAATACACACCTGACCAGACAGAGAGAGGCATCTCCTACTCCCACATGCTCAGATACTCTGCTGAATCAGGACCTCGGTGCTTCTGTGTAATATTTGGTCACAGTATCTTTAATGAAAGCAGAGAATTATGATGTAATCAGGAAGTGGTTTGCAAAGAGGATTTTGGACATCTCTTGGCAGGTCTGGGGCCCAATTCACAACCCAGGGAAGTCTATGAAAAAAAGTACCAGTGTGGATTTATGGTGTGCTGGATTGAGTGCTGAATGAGGATTGTAACAGCTTTGGCTGTATAATGACTTTACAAGCAAATCTCCCATCAAGAAACATCTTTATAATTGCTTTTGTTAGTTTATATTACTACTGATATTTACTTTCTGGACAAAAGTAAATTAGCCGTTTAACAGGGGCTATATATTTTACATAAAAAGGTCAATATTTCAGTGGCAGCTTTTTTAACAAACCCATTGGTATTTTTAGCCATAATGCCAACAAACATTAAATGCAGTCCCTATTTAATGTAATTTTCATGCAGTCGTAGAGGGTTCATGGGGTTTGAAATGTGTGTTTACAGGAAGTGACAGATCATTAATCCAAGCCTCTCTGGAGGCACGACCTCAGTTACAGGCACAATGATAGTAATTTCTCAAGACTTCTGACTTCTCATCAGGACGTCCCTTCTGCTTGTACAGTTGATTGCACCTAATAAACTGCATGGTAATAATGTACTCATACTCACTTTATGTCCTAATGTAATGTATAATCTAGCTAAAAATGACTTTCTTTTGAGACAAAATATATAAATATATTCTTTATAATGTGATTGTATGTTGCATTGTTTAAAGGCAGCAGTTCTAACTACCCCCTTTGTGCAAGCTTTAAATATTTAATTACTCAATGAGCTTTGCTAAAATCGATAAGATTTGGGTATTTATGTAGATAAAATTCTTCAATCATGAATGAGTCATAGAACTTGATTAAATTTGGGACAATGAATTCTTGAACAATACAAAACATCCACTACTTTCTCATTTGTCATGTTTCCCTTTCCCAGACCGACTCATATCACTATCTTGTTACAAGTTGATCAAGGTCTGAAATGCTATCTGAGTCTAAAGTCTGTGTCTGCTCCTGCATTTCTGATTCAGTCAAAACTCAAATTTAAATAGGTACTTTAAATAACATACCTAGCCGTTGAAGCTGATAATGCCCCATTCTAGCACTGAACTCTGTGTGGACACAGGACTGTGCCCACATAAAGCTTAGTGCAGTTTCATGGCATGGGAGTTGGATTTTTGAGATCCATGGAGGCAGTGGGGTGAGGAATCCCCATTGACTGCTACACCCTTGAGGTTGCAGAAGCTTCTATGACAGATGGTCAACATAAAGGTTGACTCCACCTGGCCTACCACTTACCCACTCCCAATTGCCCTCCTGCCATTTGACAGCATAGAGGGAGCCCCACCAGAGTCTGAGGTGCTCCAGAGCAAAACAGTTACAGATTCAGATAGCTCCATCACTACATCCCCTGCAATAGATGACAGGGTTGATAATCATAGCAGCTTCCAAATGCTAGTATAATTATATTTGCCAGTTCTAAAAAGCATAGAAGCCCAATGTTTCACAGAGCCTACAGCTCCTTCCCCTTCTCCCTCAGGACAACATATAAACAGAATATAAATATAATTACTACTTATTTGCATTTTTTGATGTATATAACTGGTTTATTATTCCAGAAACAGAATGATAGGATGATTTGAAAATAATTAAACAATGTATGGAAAATATTCAAAATAGATATACATAATGTAGATCAAGGGCATTCACTAGTGAACAAGTCTGGTTCTTTTATGGCCTGATCCTACACCACTGAAGTCAATGGGAGACAGGGCTTTATGTCCATGATTGTATGCAAGGAAATTCAAAGTTTGAAAAGTTTATGGAAACTTAATGGTGCTTTCCAAAAGTATTGGGTGGAAAATGCTCATCAGCTCCTTCGTGTTTGCCTACCTACCCCTATGCAATTTCAAATAACACTTTGTCTGTTAGTGCACTTGTAAGTGTCATTTCTTTTGTGCAGCTGTGTTGCAATACAAAGGACCCCCAGAGCTTCAACTGCTAGGCAAAATAAATGCTTTAACCCCCCACAATACCTTTAAAGACGTGGTGTCTGGTTACTACCTGGGGTCTTTACTCTTTCTATGGGAATTTCTCTGTGGTCTTCCCCCTTGCATAAATATGAAGTGGCCAGCATACTCTGTCCTCACTAGGGGGCCAGAAAGAGAAGCTATTGGTATGTCTTCCAGCTTCAGCGCCAGTTACTCAGTTAGCATTCTTCACTGTCACTCACATTGTGTTTGACGTATATCCAATTGCTTTTCAAACGTACAATCTATTTTTGAATGGGTGAATGGACTAATTATATTAATTAGTCTTCTCATTATGTTACCACAATAATGTACTTCAACAGCTGGGTATGTTTAAGAGGTTGTGGTGGTGGTGGAAATCTAGATGAGCAGGCTGGCTTACCTGTGTCTTAGTTTACAATGTTGATGTATCACTGTTTCTCCTATTGTTCCTTCCCTGTGTACTGGGATTTTTAACAATGAAAGCAGGTCCATTTCAGGTCTTTTCAGGGCATGGAACATTAAGAGGGATAAAAAAATTGTTATCCATCCTGTGTATTCAGGCTTCTGTGTGGGAACAGTGGCTACAGCTTTTGTAGCTAGGAAATAGACTCCTGAAAGTGGAGCTCTTAGGCCTAATGGGATGAGTAAGCTAAACATTGCTGATGCCCCTCCTGCTGCTCTCTGGGCCTATACCTCATTGTGGACCCCTGTTGCTCAGTAGCATCTTGGCAAGCACTTCTCCAAATGTTTTCTTCTTTTTTCCTCTGACAGCAGCTAATTCACACTTTTGAATCTACGCTCTTCCTTATTCAAAACTCTGTACCTACAGACCCTTATATGTTAAATGCCATTCCCTGTATAGAAGGATTTTGATCTTTCGCTACTTTAAGTAGGCCATGAATACCAAATTGAAACCAGAATCAGTGTTGCTTTTGGTTTTTGGCTTGCAAAACCAAAACACAACGACTGAGTTTTTTGTCAAAACACCTCCATTTAGCCCACATCTAAATGGAGACATGGCCAGGATGAAAGTCGTACAGTATACAAAAGAGTCTCCATTCTGATCCATTGCTGATTTAATGATCATATAAATACCTTCAGTGTTTAAAAATTAAACATTTTGTTTAAATATTAAACAGTGACATTTTTTCCAATTGTTAAATCAGGGTTACAGCGGGTTGGAACATGGTTTAGTCTCTTCAACTGAAACTCCCACTGTACTAGTGTCACAAATTATGTCAGGGTTTTAGCAAATTGCTGCCACCAGCGAGAGGCTGAGAAATGTCAATTGCCATTAAAATTCTATTATCAATTATACTTCTCATTATTGTTTCAGAGTGAGAAATGTTTTACCTTATGGACTTTCTGATTGCTCAGTGGTAAAATAGATTCAGTTTGTTTTGTAATTTGTTTTCTTCCACTTCACATAACACAGGATTTGTTCTTTCTATTTTGTCAGATACAAAACTATTTTCCAAGAAAGGAAAATGTTCTTTTACAGAAATCTGCTCAGTTGTGATTCTAGTTGAAGATATTCTAGCTATTTTGCTATCTTGATAAGAAAAAGATGTCCAAAATTTAAATAATGTAGGATGGCAATGAAAGAAGATGAAAAATGCATGTTTCAGGTCAAGAAAAGCAGTTCATTTAAAGTAGATTATGCATTGCATTGTATTCATACTGCAATTTCGGAAGTAGAAGGGGAACAAAGCATTTAGTGGAATAAAGCAATGCTGGCAGTTTGTGCAGTAGCAAGGGAAATAACATCAATTATAGGGCAATTTTTAATATTTGTTCTAATACTATCCGATGAGCTGTCTGCAGTCAGTAGAAATTGAGTGGCTTTGATGCAAATGTGTCTTTAATGGACTGTGTTGTGGAAGTTTGGGGGTTATATCTGTGTCTCCAGTCTGATTTTGTGAAAACCATGTAGTATGTCAGCCTTTATTTTGAGTGTAAACTTGACTAGGTCCATATACAGTAGACTAGCATCCAATACAGTAGACTGGCGACCACCCACAAGGGGGACTCAGACAAGGTTGTAACATAGTTGTTATACTAGAAATAAATGTTCAGAATGAGATAATCACAGAGGGATACATTCTGTTCACCCTCCCTACTGGTGTTTCATCCCACCATCTGTGTGTGGTGAGGGAAGAGTGTCTATGGCATAGGAAAGCTCTCTCTGCATGCACTGAACAGGGGAATGGTGGGACCAACCTAAGGTATGAGTGGGGATGGGAGAGTGGGAGCTACTGTTATGTATATCAACATACACTAGTCTCACCATGAGTGTCAGGAAGGGTGCAGACACATGTAGGACAGCATTAGTGGCTCCAGAGTGCTTCCAGTTTTCTTTATAGATGCAGACAACAATTACTATTCTATTCCTCACCCCTGCCCAACATCTATGTAGCAACTAGCCTGGCCAACGTGGGCTCTGCACTGAGGACAAAATTTGGTCCAGAAGAGAGATTTTTTTAAACTTGATTACTGCAAAAAATTAGTTTGAATAATTTTGAAGTAGTTACTAAACTCAGCTTTTTACAGCTGCTTTTCTTATCTGTCCACGTCCTTCCTATTTTCCACTGGAGGTGACTATTATTTTCTTAGAATAATTCCTAACTGTCTATTGGGCTGGTAGTGAGGATAATAATTAAGGGGTTGAGGAAATAACTTATAAAGGGCCTCGTAAAACTAATGGGATTTTTGCTTAAGTACTTGCCAGATTTGTAAATTCTAATAGGTGTTAGGGGCTAGATTTTCAAATATATTTAGGTACCTAAAGATGCAACGGTGCCTAATGGGATCTTTAAAAGCTTTAGGCACTTAAATATTTTAGAAAATCTGGCGCCTCATGGATTGCATGATCATGTCTTGAATCCATGCCATGTAATCACAGAACTCCATTTTTATTGTATAAATTTCTTTAGAATAATGTCCCAGTCCCCTTCTCCAGATTTTACTGGCTAAGCTCATTGTTCTCTGAATATGCAAAATGGGATTCAAATTAGTGTCTTAATTAGACAAATTAAGCATACTGCCATCAACCACTAGTTTTATTGGTCTGACACTAATTAATAAAAGATTGACAGCAGAAGTGCTCTGACTAATGAATAATTAATTTTCAGTTATCAGCTATTTTCTCCATTTTTCTGTTATTGTAAGATATCAGTAAAAATTATGATGTTTTTCTAGTAGAAATAAAATTTGAGAATTTATTTTTAAAATATGAGTTAATCGATTAAATAGAATAGCTAATTGCTTTTCTTCATTAAAATAACTGGTACATCTCAAAGAGTTCTGAGATTTGATTCAATATAGATGCAATATTTAGATGCTTTGCTTACTGAAGGTTATCCAGCTTTCCCTGAACCTATTTAGACCAGAAATGAGGCCGGAGATCTTAGAAGAACTGACTTCATACAATCGGGTTCCAGATGGGTTGAAAATATCCCAATCAGAGGCAAAAAATATTTCCATATTTTAGTTCAGTCTTTCTAAAACTTATCACACACACACACACACACACACACACACACTCACACTTACTTTTTGGAATCTCAGAAAGGGAGGTTGGTTCTTATTTTAAGCTGAAGAGTCTAATACAACTTCCTGTTGACTGACTTTTTAAAGAACGAATGAAGCAACGTAACAGCCCATTTTAACTAGAAACACTTGTCTTAGAATTTCATATTTTAGGATATAGACTTGGTTAAAGGTTTGGTCCTTTAATCAATATCACATCAAATAATCACAGTTAATCAAGTTTATTAACCCATAAGGATTAGTCAAAGATCAGTCAGCACAAATACAGAAAGATAAGGGTTAAATATTTTCCCACTCCATCAGTCTGGGAATATGACCAGCAGCATGGACTGTTCTGGAAATATAACTCACTGCTGAGGAGTATATGTACACACCTTAGGTTGTTATCATGGGCACAAAATCCCCCAGATTAGTTTGCATCATTCTTACTTGAATATTTCCCTTCCCATGCAGTCGGTACTTCCTACCGAGGTTGTTTTTATACCTAGTTTCTAGCAACAATTATATCAGTTGCTTATTTTCACAAACCTCAGCAAAATACTACCTCCTCCCTGCATGTATAAAGCACAAAAGCTTACACAGTTTTTAATGTATTTCAGTATAGAGGATGATGGGGAAATGGTTCACTTAAAAAAGATAATATTGGCTAAATAATTTTGGTAACAAACTCATCCCCTGTCAGCCGATTGGGATGAGGGCACTCTTGTCTAGTGTTTGGAGCAGGCATCAGAAATCAAGGACTCGGGTCAGAGCCAGAGTTGGCAATCAGAAGTCAGAGCCAAGGGTCAAACCAGAGGGCAGGAACTGGATGCTAGAACCAAGGGTCAAGCTGAAGTCAGTAGTCAGAAGCCAAAGGTCTAGCTGGAGCTCAGGAACTGGAGCGAACAGAGTAGTAGGTAAAAGGGGTTCAAGGAATGGGGATGAAGACGGGTAGGCACAGTGGTGAGCATGAGCACTGAACAGGCAGCAAGACACTGATGCTGGCTTAAGAACAGGCCTACTACTGGTCCCTGTAGCCAATCAGGTGGCCTGGCCAATCATGCAGCCTGCTGCAGGCCAGCTGTATTGATGAGGCTTAGCTCTGCTGCAGACCCTGATTCCTGACATATCCCTAGCAGATAGAAAGACTGAGTTTCAGTGACAGGAGGTTACAGAGAAAATGGGTTTCTAAAGTAACATCATGACTTCTTAACCAATAAGCAGCAAAAGTTAACATGGCAGTGAACAGAAGACCCTCAAGATTCAGTCAACAGACCCATATTCAAGCCTCTTTAAAAAGGTTTACAAGAGTGTCAATTTTCACAAAATATTTAGCTTTTGTTCACAAACATTCTAACATATAATTACTGTACATTTAAAAGTTGAACATGCTGCATGCCTGTAAAAATGGGACAGAAATATATCCGTATACCTTAAGAGAACTTTAATCTGGGCCAAATTCTGATCNGAACATTCTAACATATAATTACTGTACATTTAAAAGTTGAACATGCTGCATGCCTGTGAAAATGGGACAGAAATATATCCGTATACCTTAAGAGAACTTTAATCTGGGCCAAATTCTGATATCATTTACACCAGGGTAAATCACCTCAGAATTTATTCTTCTGTGCTCTGATTATTCAGCAGTTTCATGTACAATACATAGAGTGATTCCTCTGACTGTAGAGGAAATGATGGGCAAGTGGATAAAACATAGGACACAAGCATCAGAAGATATTCATCCTGTTCTTGGTCCTGCTAAAGACTCTGGGTGACTGTGGCGAAGATATCTAGGGACAAATCTTGGCTTCCTTGAAGTCAATGACAAAATGCCCATTGCCTTCAAAAGCACTCCATATCCTTAACCTCTTTGTGTTCCAGTTTCCCATTTGTAAAATGGGAATGATAATATTTTCTTTAGACTGTGGGGCAGTGAGATGCATAATTAAATATTTGCAAAGTGCTTTTTGATCTTGGCCTGGAAGATTTTTTATAAGTGGAATGAATAATGTTTATTAAAAATATGTAAAACTGTTCTGCAGTGACAGACAAAGTGAAAATGAGCATGATTTTCTAGGTATTTCAGCAAATATCGTTCAGAGAAGCAGGGAAGGGGGAACGATCAGATAGGCTTTAAGTTGTAGTTCTACCCTATACCAGGATTATTCTTTATTACAGCCCATTGCTACCCTCGGTGACTCCTGTGTAACTCAGGATATTGCACCAGCATAAATGAGTGCAGAAAGTGTACAAGAGTGTGACGGAGACTGAATCCCAATATTTTACTTCTTGTCTGACAAAAAATGCCAAGACAGGGATCGTGAGAATGAAAACACCAATACATATAATTGGAATTAATTCTGCTGACATTTGAAACACACAGATGTTGATTGAGTCCCATTTCAGACAGATTCTAATCACTGAAGTGCCTGCTGGAATGGTTAATTAAATTCTGTCCTAAAACCTGGGATTTTAGTTTACCTGCCCTACAATATGAGTTTCCCAGGCAATATGTTAATATTTTGGTTGCATAGTGCCACTCATTCTGTTGTTCTTTGTTTCACAAACAATTTTTATAACAGCAATTTCCATTTAGGAAAAAAGTAAAAAAGGACATCAATGGCTATTAATTATGGCAGTGATTAGAAATTATCTTTTTTCTTTTCCAACAAGAAAAAAATAACATATCTTGTTTCAAATTAATATAGTTAAACACATTAATCTGGTTTTACCAAATGGAGTCCAAAAATATGGTTCATATAGTGTAGTTCACATAGATACTTCCATGTGGCCATTATCATAAGTATCTGAAGCATGAATGCAAGAGACTTGACACAACAGAAAATGATCCTGTAGACCTTACTTAATACTCCTTAATTTAGTTTATTTCTCTATACACGTACAATTAAAACTGCTTCTTTGAACTAGTCTATGCTGCAGTGGTTGCTCCTTAGCATGGACTACAAAGTCATAGTGAAGACAATCTCGCTGCCACTGGGATCTGTGCTAGCGGACATGGTCCATCCCAACCAGACCTGCACCATCCTGGGCTGTACCATCTTTGATAATCTTTATCTGGTCTGGGACCTCCTTCAATTCGGGTGTAGGGATGGTCTGTCGTTCGTCCTCCTGTCCCTGGACCAGGAGAATGTGTTCGACGGGGTGGACCATGGGTCTCTGGGCACTCTGCAGGCATTTGGCTTTGGGGCCCACTTTGTGGACTTTCTCCAGGTGCTGTATGCTTCTATGGAGTGTTTAGTCAAGCTCAACTGGACCCTGAATGAACCCATCATCTTTGGTTGAGGGGTGCATCAAGGCTGCCCACTGTCAGGCCAACTGTACACTCTGGTCATCAAGCCCTTCCTCCCTCTCCTCTGCAAGAGGTTGATGGAGTTGGTGCTCCATGAGCCAGAGTTTTGGGTGGTCAGGGACAGGTGGCAGGCGATCTCCTTCCTCACTCATGCTCCAGACCAGCAGGTGGAGCACGGATCTGCTGCTCTATCTGGGCATATACCTTTCCACCACCCATCTCTCCCCTCTAGAGAATTGGCATGACTTGGAGGGCAGGCCAGCTGAATGGCTGTGGAGATGAATGGGACTGCTCCAGTGCCTTTCTCTGTGGGGGAGGGCACTGGTGCTTAAGCAGCTGGTCCTGTCCATGCTCTGGCACCAGCCCAAAACCCTGAGCCCAGGCCTGGGAGCCCTGACCCACCTCCAGAGGCTAACTCTGGAGTTCTTTTGGCTGGGGCTGCACTGTGTCTCTTCGGGGGGTTTGAGTCTCCCTTGGAGGAGATGGGGGACAAGGCCTGCTTTGCCTCTGCAGTCAGGTCCATGTCTTCTGTCTCCAGGCTCTGCAGAGACTCCTTTACAGTGCAGGTAGTCTGTCATGGAGCATGCTGGCGCATGTCTTTCTCCACTGCCTCCAAGGGCTCTGATATGACTGGCAGCTCTTTTATCTTCATCTGAGGGGTCTTCTGTGAGACTTCTCCAAGCTTCTGGTCTTCTATTAGGACCTCCTCCGGACCCGGAAGCTGGTCTTGGCCATCAGGTCCGTGGCAGCTGTTGAGGAGGGAGATCTCCTCACAGAGGCCCTGCTACACGACACCCAACTTGGCATGCAGGTGGCGAAGTCTCCCTCTGTGTGCTGGAGGTTGGTCCTGGCAGGTACCGACAGGACCAGAGACCTCCTGGACTATGACCAACATATGCGGCTCTGCACCCCTTACATGCCCCCGGTGCATACTCCAGGAGGTGAGGGCAGCCTTGCCACCCACCTCTCAGACTTTCTTTGAGCAGGTCCTGCAGGACGGTGTTCCCTCCTGCCCCTCACCCCTGGCCTGCCAGATCTTGTCATCGGGCCCTTGCCCCTTGATTTCCCCCCCCCCGGCCACCCCCTCTGCAAAACCTGAGCCAGCTGCATGACCTGCAGCTAGTTCATTTCCAAACCATGCTTAGGACACAGCTGTACACGTTCGTGCTCCATGCCTTTCACTTTCTCACCCTCATTGCACTGGCACCAAGTGGCAGGAACTCCTACCACCTGTGGTGGGTGAGGAGCCTCCATGGGCCAGTTTGTATTCCACCCTGGTTTCTCGGCCTGCCGTGGATATTGGTTGGTGGCTCCCCAACTCTTGCCCCTTTTGTGGTGTGAGGGAGACCTTGGCACACATTTACTTTGAGTGGACCCTTTATCCAGCTCCTCTAGAACCTTCTCCTTAGTTTCTGGCTGCACTTCTCCCCACACCTCCTGATAAATGCACACCCCATACCTAAGTGATCAAGTGATAGTGGTCTCTGATTTTGAAGATATGGGACCACAATTATAATATAAGGAGATATACCTATCTCATAGAATTGGAAGGGACCTTGAAAGGTCATTGAGTCCAGTCCCCTGCCTTCACTAGCAGGACCAAGTACTGTCCCTGACAGATTTTTGCCCCATATCCCTAAATGGCCCCCTCAAAGATTGAACTCAAAATCCTGGGTTTAGTAGGCTAATGCTCAAACCACTGAGCTATCCTAACTTAGGTATGTTAATGGAGGATAGGTCCATTCGTGGCTATTAGCCAGATGGTCAGGGGCACAACCCAATGCTCCAGCTGTCCCTAAACTTCCTCTGGACAGAAGCTGGGACTGGATGACAGGGATCACTCAATAATTGTCCTATTCTGTTCACTTCCTCTGAAGCATCTGGCACAGCTCACTGTCATTTGTTGGGGGGGAGGGATAGCTCAGTGGTTTGAGCATTGACCTGCTAAACCCAGGGTTATGAGTTCAATCCTTGAGGGTGCCATTTAGGGAACTGGGATAAAGATCTATTTGGGAATTGGTCCTGCTTTAAGCAGGGGGTTGGACTAGATGATCTCCTGAGGTCCCTTCTAACCCTGATATTAAGACAGGATAATGGGCTACTGGTCTGACCAATATGATTATTCTCATGAGCTACATATGGCAATCTGTTACCTTCCAACTATAAAAGTACCCTTAGTTATGTTCTAGCCAACCTGCAACAAGTGAATCAAGGCCAATTTGTGCACTCTCTCTCTCTCTCTCTCTCTCTCACACACACACATTTTGCTTAATTACATCTTCAGTTATATCCAGGGCAAGAATTATTTCAAGAGAAATTAAACTACCCTATGTGGAAATTTTAAGGGGTAACATGTTTTTTAGCTAAAAAGAGGCAAAAACATATATTTCAAAAGAAAATAATTGTTCTTAAATCAAAATCAGTCTGACAAATTTCCCTCAAACTTTTCATAAACAGTTTCCTTTGTCTTCAAGCTAAATGTAGACATTTTCAGGTTATCAATTTTCTAAGCCACCATCATCAAGAGGCAAAAAGAGTGCTTTGTAAAGGAAGCTAGCTGCAACCTTACTGCTTCTCCACAGTAGATGTTTGTGATATAAATCAAGGGAACAAAATATTAATTACCCTAGTCACTAATGTCCACATATTGCATAATAACCTTAACAATGAAGACTTTAAGAAGCTGGTATAATATCTCATAAATATTAAGGCCAGTATTATACAATTATTATTAATTATTATTTGTATTACCACAACACCTAGTCACTGACCAGGACCCCATTGTGCTAGGCTCTGTACAAATGCAGAACAAAAAAGATGGTCTCTCCCCCAAAGATCTTACAATCTAAATATAAGACAAGAGCCAAAGAATGAATACAGACAGATTGGGGAGTACAAGGAACAGTGACACAATAGTGATCAGCATGACAAGCTGTGGTTTCAGCAGACTAGCCATTGTCAAGTTTTTTAGTTTTTACAATATATTCCCATAATGTACATTTTTGTATAAATGTTTGTGTTCTTAAGAAACCTGTGAAATATGAATTAGTTGTGTAACATTGATGAAGTTGGACTTCATTAACATGGGCTAGTTGTAATACAATCAGGTAAGCACTGGAGATTCCCAAGTACAAGAGGCAGGGAGAATGCTGATAAACATGAAAACACAGCTGTTCACAGTAACTATGAGTAGGGCAGGTGTTCTGGGGATACCTACAGTAAACAGGCATTAAATTGCCAGCTGGCTTATCTCTAATTGAAATAGATTTTCCTCCTCTTAGCATTTTGCATATCATGATGGCCTCAGTGTGATGATCCCTAGTGTGCCTCAGATCCCGCCATGTGAGAGTCTGAATGAAACTAGTGGCGGAGAATATAAAAACAGCAGCGTTTAGGGTCCCTGGAGCAGAAGCGTGAGATCATTGACATTTCTTTCACTCCAAACTATTAAACCAATCCAGCACATATCAAGAATGCATAAACTGGTTAAGAAATGACCTAGCCCTATACTCTCTCAGCACCAGTACTCTCTTTTGCAATGAACTTTCAACAAGCCCCATGGACACCTCTGCCCTTTCTACAATCTCCTCAGAAGGCAATAATGCTTTTGATGATCCCTCCTGGTTTTAATTAGCATCTAGGAAGGGAATTTGTGAGAGGTGAACAGTAGATCAATAGATGTTTCTGAGGTCACAGGAAAGAAGATTGACCAATTGACTGGGGGAGAGGACATGGAAAGTGAGGGAAGGTAAACTATGATAGATTAGTTCCTCCTAGTCATGGACATTTGGTATTGTCAGTCATGAGATGCTGCTGGTTCATCGCAGAGACGGGCAAGAATAAAAAGCAGCATACTGAGATCTCTGTTCTTCATTCACAGGGGGACATTATAGGCAACTTCATCTTTACCTCCCAGCTCCATGGTGGGTACTTGATATAACATTATTATTTATGTGCAAACAGGTTGTGCACGTGGGGCCAAACTCTTCCACTCTGATTCACACTGAGCAGCTCCTTACTCCAAGTAGCCCCATTGAAATGCAGGGTGGGGCAGCATCTGGCCCAGAGCTAGACTGTGTAAGTGTGTTCTTAGAGCTGCTACTCTCGTTCTCTCTCCCCTCTTACCACCTACTTTTATGGCATCTTATCTGACATTACATTTTAGCTTGTGGTGCAGTGAGGACTGTGTTGGAATTGCGAGCTATTAATTTAAGAGTGGTGGTGGTGGGCGTTCTGGGTCTTGCTTGCAGGCTAGAGGGCTCTGTAGCAACACATACCAGCAGAGCCCATTTGCAAACAGACAGCCTACAGTAAGGAGCGTGGAGTTGTGCCCCTCTGTTTTTATGGATCAGCCTGCTTTGTTTTGCTCTGCTTTTAGATTCTTGTATTATTGTTCTGCGTTCTCAGAAATAAAGCATTGTTACTTTGCAACCTTCCAGTAAGAGTTTTCATCATTTCTTTGTTTGTATGCTGTGAAACATAACAAAGCTCTTTGTGTCTGGTCATATGTCCTCCTGCGTATTTGTACTGTGACCAGCTTATGGGGGTCTCAATTCTGATGGGGGGCTTTTAGGTACTGCTGCAATACAAGTAAAAGAAAACCAACAATACTAATCACTAATAGCATCTAGACATGTGCACAGCATGACAGATATGACTAGCATAAGCCTATCTTGAGGCTATTGTATAAACTTTGTAAATGTTATCTGCATTTTTGAGAGCTATACCTCGGAATCTTGAAAACTTCAAAGACCATTATGCTGAAATGTGCCCAATGATATGGACCCATGGAATATTCATAGTCCTTTGTATTACTAAGTGTTGTATGTATTTGTGTTTTCCCGGCTTGGTGGGTGGCTTTCTTGTGCAATCTGGAATCCCTAGGGGGGCTATTAATGCAAAATCCCAGTGTGGGTTATGCAGATACCCAGCCTTTGAAGCTTCACCCTCTGGGGAAAGAGGTGGTGATTAGTTTTACCTGTTTTAGGAGGCCTGGGAAATAAAGGCTGAGTTTCAATGGACTCAGGGACTCTCATTTTGAACCAACAAACTCACCTGAGCAGCTTTTAATAAAGGGGGCAAAACGGTACTCAGAGGGTTCAAACGACTGGAAACTGCCTAGATCTCCATAGGAAAGATGAGGGACTTCTGGTAAATTTAAATATGTGTTTAGAACTTTTATTGTGTTTTTTCTCTAACACTTTTGTCCTGTAATAAGTGTACTGTGCTCTGTGAATGCTGTCTAGTCACTGGTAAACCGCTATCATCCCTGGAGAGACTGAAACTGTAGGTGCTGAGCTAGGTCAGATCTGCTGGGATAATTACAAGTGGGCTGCAGCCTAAATTCCTGATCAGGAGGGAAAGGAATGTAGGTCCATGCTCAGAAAGAGGTGATGGCTGGAGGCCCAAAACCTATAGGGTCACTCTTTGAGCAAACAATGGAGGGCGTCTGAGGTGGAGTTACTCTGGAACTGTAACACACATTACCAACCTGAAAAATTATATTATGTTATGAATCATCTGCACTAAAGATTATGAACCCAGCTATTGGCCATATTGTGGTTTTGGTAATTTAACCCATTTTTCACATGCTGATAGCGTACTGAGGCATTGGGTGGCATTTTCTATTGACTTTCTATTGTATTTTTGTCTATATATATTTCAGTGCCCCAATCGCCTCGGTTTGCAGTGCCATGCTAACAGTGCAGCTGTATTTCCATTATTACTCCCTTGCTTTAGTTTCTCAGAATTGAACCCCAGGCATTGAGATTATTCAAGTCACCAAATATTAACCCTGAAGCTCTCTGAAACAGAAGCTATATGTTTGGGATGTAGGATAATCCACCGATTCGGATGCTAGCAAAGGAAACAAAGATTCACTTCCCTGCTCAGCCACATGCTTCTTATATAACCACTAACTTAAAGATCCAAGGGTACAGCTCTGGGGCCCTGGATCTCTGACACTCCCTCATCATAACCGAGGGAGATGGGTGAAGCAGCATCATGCTAAACCTGGAACTTCAGGCCCTATAGGAAGTTGTATCAGAGCACCCAAGGCCTTCGGCCACCTTATTGTCTCACACCCACTACTGGGGCCAGGAAGTGACATGGGTGGTTATCTGAGCAACTGAGCAGACTTCCTGCTGTTGCTGCTACATTGAACCCCCTGCTCTTGCCTGCCTACTGCAATCCATATCCAACCCTGTTTCTGATCCCTGCTCCGCTCTTGACCTGCTCCTCACTCCTAGCTCCCACCATGCTCCTGCTCCATGCCTGATCCCTGCCTCTTTCCAGTTCCTGCCTTTTCACCTTACTCCTGACCACCAGCTACCAGTCCTGGTTCTGACCCCTGACTCTGACCCGTGGCTCTGATTTCTACCCTTGCCTAGGCTCTGAGATTTGGTATCTGATGCTGGCTCCAAGCCTCAGCTTCGATTCCTGGTCCTGATTCTAGCTCTACCCCTGGCTCTTGTATTTGGCAGTTGACTCTGGCTCTGACTCTTGCTTCCATTCCCTGACCTGGCCACTAGACCCAACACCTACTCTGAATAATAGGCCAGACTGCCTATGTCCTAGTTCCTAACAGTTAGCAAGTCTCCTGCAGTGGGATCCACAAAGATATTTTGGTGCCTAAGTCCCATTTTTAGGCACCTCTCTGATCCACAAACCTTCTGTTCGTCTGCTGCCTAACCTGTAGGAAGTGAAATTCACTTGGTGCCTAAGTTTTTTCCTCTGGGAATGCACACTGCAGCCTCACTATAGGCTCTTGGGTGCCTATCTCCTGCCTGAGCATGTGAACTACTGCCTCATGGTAGGCATCCAGACACCTATGTCCTGCCTAAGCCTCAGAGCGATTCACAAACCAGGAAACGCAGGGGTAGGGGCCCAACTGGGTAGGCATCCTCTGCTAAGCCAAGCACCTATCTTCCCTCAGTTCATGGATCACTAGCAGAGGCAGGTACCTCTGTGCAGCCTAGACTTAGACTTTCCCTATCTCTGGAAAAGGGGTGGGGCTTAGCACACACTCTTCTGGTCAGCATCTCCCATTGGGTAGCTTAGGTGGCACCCTTCTCCCGCCAAGTGTGATGACTATTGTGGAGCGCAATCTAAGGTGCCTCGCTCTCTCTGTGCATTGTATGGAGAGCCTAGGCACCTAACTCAGTGGCTGTGGATCACAGTGTCATTCCTATGATTGTCTAGGTGCCTAAAATTTAGGTGCTGAGACACTCAGCATTGCAACTCCTAAGTCCCTTCATGGATTCCACCCTTAGCCTCTGTGTGCTGCTCCATCTGTAAAATGGGGATTAATAGTACTTCCCTTCCTCACAGGGATGTTGTGGGGACAAATAAATTGAAGACTCTGAGGTGCTCAGATATTATGGTAATGGGGGGGGGGGCAGATAAGTATCTAAGATAAATAGATAGATTTGCACGATAGCTTTTTGCTTTAATTACCTCACGGTGCCTATATTTGTAACATTTGGGCAGTATTCAGAAAGAGACCCTTAATTAGTCTAGTAAATGAGCAGGTTGAATGATTAATTAGTTCACCTAATACCTCATTGGAATTAATATTGTATTTTTAAATAGTTTCTTGATTGAAAGCTAATGTCTTAGTAATGAGTAATATATCAGTCTGAGAACACCATTAAGCTCAGACTGAGAAATGACTAACATGACAGGGAATACATCAGCCCATACATAGAAATGAATTATCTTCAATAGACATTTTCTTTTTGTGTTGTGAGGGATTTACAAAGGAGAGGCTGGCAAGTTACACACTCTCACCCAAACCAAGAGAACAAGACAAAGTTTGTGACAAAACATTTACCTACACTCTCTATGTATTCTCCAGGAAAAAAGAGACAGAGGCAAGAGAAAGTGTTACTGGCAGATCAGCACCATACCATTTTGCTGTGAGGTTCATTTGAATTATCATGTGTCATTTATGTGAACTAGTAAGTCAAACAATCTAAAAACTGGAAAGTGACTTGAGTGATAGTTTGTTCCTAAACTCAACCATTTCTGGTTGCTACCAGATTATATATGGTACAGAGAGACAGGAGAAACAACAAAAAATAATCAATGGAGCTCAAAGGTGTTTGTCAGGCTGAGTAACAGGTTCTTACAGTTTACTGCACGGTGGACAAAGACCCAAAGGAAAAATGCCACCTGGGAATCCACTCCCAGTTCATTCTAATTCCTTTTGTTTTCTGCCCATTCTGTTCTTCTCTGACCTTGTGCAGATTCTACTCAGAGTAGTTTATAACTATCTAAGGGACAGCTTTATTATTAAGATAAATAGGACTTGTCTGTGTTTATTTGAATGTGAACAACATAATGATTAATGCCTAGAACAATAAGTAAAGAAGGAGATTAGTCCTGTTGTGTATAAGATTTTCTCTTTCAATAAAACATTATTAAAATGCCAATAATAATGTTCCTGATCACTTTATGCATTTTATAGAATTACAGTAACCTTTCAACCAATAGGTTTCAAAAAAATATAATAGTTATACAATCCTATCTTTTCAAGCACAGTTAGAGACATCAGTAGCTTTCTCCTACACACAATGCCAGATTTAGATGATGACTATGATAGAGAGAGGGCTTTCTCAACAGACTCAATGCTATTACATGCTTATGATTTATCTAAATGTATTCTATTTCAGAAACTGAATTGCAGCATGTCTCTGACTGGATGGTGTCCCTTTTCCTTCAACTAGTTTGAGATCTGCAAAAAAAAGAAGAAAAAAAAAGTTACAGACATTTAAGATACCTATATGCATTAATGTTTGGGAGGAGGGAGTGGACAGTGGGTTGGTGAGGTTTGCTGGTGGCATTAAACTGTTTGCAGCAGGGGATTAAACCGCATAAGGGCAGATTAAATTTAACTACACATGAAAGTTACAATAATGCACAGTGGTAAAAATAATTTAAACCTTTCATATATATTAAACTTGCAGGAAACTTCATAGATTCTAAGGTCAGAAAGGGACCATTGTGATCATCTAGTTTGGCCTCCTGTATAACACAGACCATAGAACTTCCCCCAAATAATTCCTACAGCATATTTTTTTAGAAAAACATCCAATCTTGATTTAAAAATTGTTAGGGATGAAGAATCCACCACAACCCTTGGTAAATTGTTCCAATGGTCATTTACCCTCACTGTGAAAAAGTTATGCCTTATTTCCAGTCTGAATTTGTCTAGCTTCAGCTTCCAGTTGTTGGATGATGTTATACCTTGTTCTGTTAGACTGGAGAGCCTATTATTGAATATCTGTTCACATAGGTATGTATAGACTGTAATCAAGTCACCCCTTAACCTTTTGTTATCTTTTTCACAAATACAGGACAGAAATATTTATTGAACACTTCTGCCTTTTCTGCATTATTATAATACCATTGTTAGGATTACTTTTGTTCCTAATACACTTTAAAAACTCCTTATTTTCCTCAACTACTGTCCATAGATTTCTCCTTGTGTCCCTTTGCTTCTCTTATCAATTTTCTACAGTTCCTACCTTCTGATTTCTATTCATTACAATCAATTTCCCCTTTCTTCCACTTCTACTATATTATTTTTATAGCAGCCTTCACTTCCCTTTTAAGTCAGGTAATTTTAAATTCTTTTTTTAACCAATACAATCTTTTCCCTCAATTGTGGGATTGTGTCTTTTGAGGCCTTTAGTAAAGTGTTCTTAATCAATTATCATTCAATTTTTTCTGATTAAATGCTTCCTCCTAATTGATTTGGCTTCTAATTGTTTTCATCTTTGTGAAATTGGCCATTTTAAAGCACCACATATATATATATTAGTGGTCTACTCTTTATTATCAAATAATGATCACTTGTTGCTGAGCTACCTTTTCATTTTAATTTCTGTGATCAGTTCCTCTTTTTCTGTCAAGGTGAGGTCTAATATAGAACGTTTTTTGAGTTAGGTAGTTATCATCTATATTATTTTGAAATCCCAAGTATGTTTTAATAGTGGCTGCATGAGAACTCCAGCATATGTCACTCAAATTGAAGTCCTCCAAGATCATGAAGCTTTTTCCCCCTACATATTATAGATAGGTGTGCAAGAAGCCACCTAGTTCTAGTTCCCTAGTGTGATTTGGTGTTCTGTAGCAGACACCAACTAATACGCCTTCTTGTGCTATGTCTGCTAGGATGTTGATACACATGCATTCAACAGGGGGCTCTTCGGAGTTATCAGTGACTTCTGAGGTGGAGGCCATACAAACTATACAGTCCATTTTCCCCATAGAAGATAGATCAATGTTCCAGGAAACCAATCCCCACCCCCAGCCCTTCCCACTTACCTAGAAAGTGCTTCACTTCCAGAATCTTCTGCCTTCCTTCACTTGTGGGGCCAGCAGCATCTCAGAGATATTATTTAGACATTCTTTTTTTTGCATCACACTTCCAAGTTCCCTGAAGTCATCCTCTATCTGTGAGGTATTCCACAATGCAGTGTCCTTAGTGGAGAAAGGAACCATTACCAGTGGATTCATCACCTGTTGATTTCAGAAGCCTTTCCAATCTTAGGGTATGTCTACACTACCTGCCGGATCGGCGGGCAGCGATCTATCCAGCGGGGGTCGATTTATCGTGTATAGTCTAGATGCGATAAATCGACCCCTGAGCGCTCTCCTGTCGACTCCTGTACTCCACTGCTGTGAGAGGCGCAGGCAGAGTCGGCGGGGGAGTGGCAGCAGTCGACTCACCGCAGTGAAGACACCGCGGTGAGCAGGGCCGGTGCAACCCATTAGGCGACCTAGGCGGTCGCCTAGGGCACTGCTATTTTGGGGGCGCCGGCGCCCCGTCCGTCCGTTGAATTTTGGGGGCGGGACCTTCCGCCGCCGCTGTCGGGGGCGGCATTTCGGGGGCGGGACGTTCCGCCGCCTAGGGCGCCGGAAAAGCTGGCAGTGCTCCTGGCGGTGAGTAGGTCTAAGTATGTCGACTTCAGCTACGTTATTCAGCTATTCACGTAGCTGAAGTTGCGTAACTTAGATCGCCCCCCCCCCCCCCGCTAGTGTAGACCAGGCCTTAGAGTAATATCTCCTATACTGGAGAAAGCAGAACATGGTCTTNCGTGGAGGCCATACAAACTATACAGTCCATTTTCCCAATAGAAGATAGATCAATGTTCCAGGAAACCAACCCCCACCCCCAGCCCTTCCCACTTACCTAGAAAGTGCTTCACTTCCAGAATCTTCTGCCTTCCTTCACTTGTGGGGCCAGCAGCATCTCAGAGATATTATTTAGACATTCTTTTTTTTGCATCACACTTCCAAGTTCCCTGAAGTCATCCTCTATCTGTGAGGTATTCCACAATGCAGTGTCCTTAGTGGAGAAAGGAACCATTACCAGTGGATTCATCACCTGTTGATTTCAGAAGCCTTTCCAATCTTAGGGTATGTCTACACTACCTGCTGGATCGGCGGGCAGCGATCGATCCAGTGGGGGTCGATTTATCGTGTATAGTCTAGATGCGATAAATCGACCCCTGAGCGCTCTCCTGTCGACTCCTATACTCCACTGCTGTGAGAGGCGCAGGCAGAGTCGGTGGGGGAGTGGCAGCAGTCGACTCACCGCAGTGAAGACACTGCGGTGAGCAGGGCCGGTGCAACCCATTAGGCGACCTAGGCGGTCGCCTAGGGCGCTGCTATTTTGGGGGCGCCGGCGCCCCGTCCGTCCGTTGAATTTTGGGGGCGGGACCTTCTGCCGCCGCTGTCGGGGGCAGCATTTCGGGGGCGGGACGTTCCGCCGCCTAGGGCGCCGGAAAAGCTGGCGGCGCTCCTGGCGGTGAGTAGGTCTAAGTATGTCGACTTCAGCTACGTTATTCAGCTATTCACGTAGCTGAAGATGCGTAACTTAGATCGATCCCTCCCCCGCCCCACTAGTGTAGACCAGGCCTTAGAGTAATATCTCCTATACTGGAGAAAGCAGAACATGGTCTTGTTGTCTGCCTGTCCCTTGCAGACTGTTCTTTTGATTCTTCTTAGTACTGAATCCAACCAAGGATCATCTGTCTGCCTTGGACAGTTGAAGAACTCTTTGTGGGTAAGCTTGATTTTTTTTTCCAGGTTGGGCTGAGCTGCCATCCACAGGTGTGTTCCATATGTCTGTCCATACCCTTGGACAAACTGGATCTTGAGAGATCTTCCAGTTTCCATGATTAGAAACTCCTAGCTATGTGGAATTTCTTCTTGTCCCCTTCTCTTTAGTGACCACAGCCTGCCCATCCTCATCTGCCTCCAAATGTGCAGAATGCTGAGGGGAAAAAAATAGGAGTCATGCCAATACATTGCTAAACAAATGTTAGCTTAATAACAAAATGCAGATCAAGATCATTTTGAATAAGTTATATATCCTGTCCCCACCCAACTGTTTTGCCTCTTCGTTGCATCATTTGTTAAATGCGTTAAAGTGTAAACTCTCTGGAGCAGGGCCCATGTGCTCTGTATCTGCACTGTGAGGCATCTACCATTAGAGTTACTAGAATATTTTTTTAACTGAAAACTTTTTATTTTGACATAAAATGGCCTTTGAAACTAAATTTATTTTGTGTGGAAAATTTTAATTTTGGTTGACATTTTCTAGATTTTTAATCAAAATCTGAAAATTTAAAATGTTTTGGTTTCCCCACTCCTCTCCCTTCTATTTCTCATTTTCCAGTGGATGGAGAAAGGGTGGGGAGCAGGGCGAGGGGACAAACTTTTGGGGGGTTACATTTAGTTGAAAAACTGAAACATTCAGCAAAAATTTCAAACAAACAAAACTGTTTTCATTTCATTTCATTAGAATTGTTTTCAACAATTTTTCAACTAACTCTACCTAGCATACTCCTGGATACTGTAAAATAAAAATTAATAATAATGATGCATGTGAAAAATCCAGCTTCCAGATTTATATCAGTGACCTGGAGAACCAGTTTTAGCCTGTTTAAAATCTGCTAACTGGTCACAGCAAAACCCTCTTAATTTTAAATATGTGTATAATAAATATATTGGTAATTCTACCAACTTGAATATGCTCTAAAAGTTACAAGGATGAACTAGATTCTATGGGATTTCATGGAAGGGCTTAGCTAGCTTTTACTTAAACCTTTATTCAATTAAATATTTAAATTCCTTGTATTTTCATAGCAGCAGCAATACATAGTGCATCATTCTTAACTCTTTATTTAATATTTATAGATAAGGGAGAACAAGATAACTTTTATGGAGACTAATTAGTGTAGTGTTACATTTTTCTGTGAAAATATTGCCAGTGGATATAGGGCCAGATGATCCCTGACCTTTGTGTCTGGGTGTAACCTACTGGTGAATGTGTATTACAGATCCCTCTCTGCACCCAATCTACAGATAATAATAGTTTGTTACAGCACTAGCTAGAGAATCTTGGTTCTTTAGCTTAAGCATCTTGAGAGTTGGAGTTTCCCAGTTCAATCCTTGGTGTGTTGGCCAAAATGGCAGCTGTCACAATTGCACTGACAGGGAGGGAACAAGAAACCAGTGCATGCTCCTGACAATGGCCTGGAGCAACTGCAGACCCCATGCTTAGGGGAGGGTAAGAACTACTCCCCCTGGGTTCCCAAAGAAATGTGAAAAGGAAGTCCTATAGAGAACACTGAGGAAATCAGAGTTACTTGCTCAAGACCACTGTTTGCAAGACTTAACTTGACGTTCAATCCTGCTCTCACTGAAGTCAATGGGAGTTTTGCCATTGACATCAGTGGGGCCAACATTGCTATAAATGCTGCTGTTTTGTAACTCAGAGATATGTAACATGATATAACATTTAAGTTGACATGGAAATGTGTCTTGAATGAATAAATGAAAGTAGAGCCTCCCTCTGTGCTCCCCCCTAAAAAAATTATTTAAAAAATATTCTTTGCTTTGGGAACTGCAGCTAATTAAGTTACCTGCTTTTCTGCAGCATTCTAACTACTTTTATAAGTTTTATATCTTATACTTAGCAGTGAGTGAGTGGGAGGCTAGCGCAGTTTATTTCCTTTGGGTTTTTGTACAGCTTATGACATGCATGGAAATAGGAGGCTGCTGAATCTTAAAATCTCCTACTTAAAAAGATATTGTCGAGGCTTTTATTAGACCTTACTTTGATTTACCATAAAATAACTGTAGGCTTTTTATTTCTCTATTTCTTACTCTCTTTCTCCTGGTTCTCTGGCATCTTTCTTTTCAGAAGTGGTGGTAATCGTCTCTGGAGAGAAATGATGTATCATTTAGGACTCAAAAATTAGACTGGACAAAATCCCAGAAATAGTACTATAGGGAACAATACTGCACTTTGCAGGGACATTGGACTAGATGGCTTTGTTTTGAACTAGGTCTTTTCCATCTGTGGTTCTATGATAGCCTTAAATTAACTCAGCTTTCCAATGAGTTTGTATATGAGTGCTGAGTATTTGAACTAATGTTTTCAGTGTGGAATTGTATTATCTAACATACTGATAACAATTAAGACATGTAGTTGTCTGTTCTTTTTAAAAAAAAGTTTCTTCTATACATCAGATAACGTTTTAAAGATAGTATGTGCTCTTTTTCCTTGGTAGTGTAGCAAATAATGAAATTTGAGCACTTACTGTAGTTAAAAAAATTGCAGATATTTTATACTAGTCAAAGAGTGTACAAGCCATGTTAACAGGCAGAATCTATCCTATACTAATATTTTTTCAGCCACTGGGCCTAGTAATTAGCATGAGTCATATTTTTGTTTGCTTTGTAAACATTGTTATAAGTTTAGGATTTACTGCAAGTTTATTATGAAGGGTTTTGTATTAATCCTTTCATGATAGATTGAAATGATACACAGTGCATTTATCTTTTAATAGAATGTGTTTTTAACTGGGAACTTTTGCTTTGTGTTTCACATCAGAACAGACCTAGAAGTCGAATTTCATTATACTAGAGCTGTAGAATCCTGATTATTCAAACAACATGGATAACACCAAATCCATTGGGATGAATGGGAGCGAATAGTTAATAAGCCAATAGAACAGGGATACATTCAAACAGTTTGTTAGAAAGACAGGTTCTGATAGTGGGAGTTCCAATAATCAGGATTTTGTGAGGTTTTAACTACAGAGTATCCAGTTACACACAAAGGAGAAGGAGATTTATGAGTTTTAAATCTATGTAAAAGAAAAGTGGTGTAACCTTTCATGCAGTGAAAGAAACTTAAACACATTTTTTCATTATGTAATCATATTGAAGCCTGTAAAATATATTACAGGATAGATGCACAGTTATTGCTAGCAGTGAGTTGCCATTAATAACTGATCTTGAAAATTTATTTATGCATAAAATGTCCCAGTCAAAAACATACAGGCACACAAATAGTAACAAACCCACATAATTTACTGAACTAAATGAACACAATATCAACAGAAAAAAGATCTCTCCAAGAACATTAATCTCAACCTTCTCTCCCAATGGGAAAACTCCACATCCACAGGAACATCTGAGCAATCAACAACAACTCCAAGTTGCAAACCTTATTTAAAAAACAAAATCAGGCAAATCTCCACAGTGAAACGGGCCAATATTGCCTTCATCTCTTCAGGTTGTTTAAGTGCTAATAAATCCTTTAGTGGTATTCTGTAAATGGCACATATTTAATAGAAAAGACATTTTAAAAATGCATTGGAAAGTCCTAAAAGTGTTCATTTAGACTATTATTGGATCCCTCCATCTGTGAATTATATAGATTGTCATCATCGGTCCAACTGTACAGGGCCAAGATGGAAAAATAATTAAAACAAAAACATTTAAAACACTTCTAAATATGCTCTAAGATAGAATTTGCATATGTAACAATGTGCTGTTGTCAGGGCTAGAAATACATGTGATGTGTTCCATTGCAGAGCATGGGCCGCACTTTTCAAATGGTATAAAACTCCCATTGCTAGCCCTGCACGGTTACAAGCTATCAAACCAAAATTTTGTCACTCATTCAGGATGTAATTTGACCTGTTCTGGGACTCAGATCATTGTTGTTTTAGGGGCAAATTCCAGATATGGAAAACTAGGAAAAATTCTAACAGGTTGTATTTAAATGATGATGGGCGTTTGAATCTGTTCAGAGGGTTGGAATATTAGGGGTGATCGGAGGGAATAGATATTTGGGAGCAGTGAGCAGGTGAGATGGTCAGAAATATATAATAGATACAATTTATGAGAAGGGTATCAATTTCACATAAGGTGGTGACAAAGTTACTTCCACCTTTAGAGGTCTTACCAGTGCCAGTGGCATTCCCCTTGTAAGCACAGGGACTATGGCTGTAACTGACAGTCTTTCAAAATGGAATGATGCAGGTTCTGTGCTGCAGTTTGACTGCATTACTCCACAGCACCAGGGCATAGAATCCCTATAGCTTGTGTAGCAGGCTGCAGGAGGATCAACTCTTAGTTCATCTCCCTTGCTGTAGTCGGGGGAGGGGACACAGCTGGGGAAAGAGAGCATGGCTAAGGTTTCCTTATGCCCTGAGCTGCTCAATTAGCCCTTTGAGGCTCCTGGCAGCCAGCGTAAATAAGGGTAGCTTTCAGGCTGCTCTAAGTTACACCTGGGGGTTCAGGCTAAAACAGAGCAGCCGCTAGATCAGAGGAGTGCAAAGGCCACTTTTACAACCCTTCCTTAATTACAATGAGTCCCTGCAGTTGAGGGTCTGGGACTTTAAGTGTAACTACTGTGTGTGACATATACTTGTATACATGTCTGTTATTAAAACTTCTCTCTTTCATAGCTAGAAACTGCAGAAAAACTGAAGGTTGTACATGTATTTGTTTTCTGATGACATCATAAGCTGCTCAAGTTTCACCTTTGTGATCCCAATGACTGTATCTAGTCTGACTGTCCTTCTTCCCATTGTTAGAGCATCATCATAATATTGAGGCACAGAGCCCCTTGATGTTTAGGATGATGTCTGTTACATATTTCTCTTCCTAGCAACCAAATTCTGCCGTTGGTTACATGTGCACAATTCTAGTTCAATGAGAGTTCAACGAGTTTGATGAATTTGTAAGTTGTGCATGTGTGGCCAGGGGCTGAATATGGCCTATATAAGGTTAAGACAGATTTTCATGACAGAGCATGTGGCATATATCTTGATAAAAAGCAGAAGGTACATGTTATTTGAACTATGTCTTATATAACAATTTTAATTATTTTTCCTTTGTCAATTTTAGCCTGTTTTTATTACTCTTACGTTCTTCGATGGCTTATTGAACACCTGAATAGCTTGTTACTGTTTTACCCAAAGGATAAGGTGACTGACATAGATATATAAAGTCTGAGGTATTGAATCTCATGGTGGCTGTGTTTTTTTATTAAAAATTCAATTATTAATATCTGTTTTCCTTCCCATGTCAGACACAGAAATACATTCTCATCATTTCATTATTTTGAAATTAAAAGAAGGGAAGAACTGACTTTCCCAATAGTGACACTAGTAAATATTTAAACTGGCAGAGCTCAATTCTCCTCTCTGTTGGTGTAGCTATGTATAGCACAGGAATGTGTCTATAGCCATCCTTGCACATTCCCTATCTTGAGCCAGCTTCCAGAATGAATTAAAGCCATCTCAAGGGTATTCTAATCCACATAACAGCTGCTTATGGCCACAAGGGGCTGTTCTGATAGCTAGGACTATCTCAGCTATACAGACATGATTCCTTTGCTGGCAGCTGCAAAGAGTATTGCCATTACGCCAGATCTATATCACATGTGGATTTCCTCATGCTGGGGAAAATCTATGGTGTCCAGATTCATTAGGATTCCTGCCCCTTTTTTACTTCTAAAGCAGCATAAAAGGCCATTGTGAAATGGAGAATCGGGCCCTCAGAATCTTCTGAATCTTTCTTTTTGGTGGATTGTTTGATGGGAGTCATGAACTGCCCTGATGGATTTGGCCTTTTCCGTGGTTTTGTTGCTTTGTGTTGATTGACAGCTGGCCTAGGTGATTGTTCCAGAGCAGCAGGAATATGAGATAGAGGCTGCACACTCCTAACAGTGGAATTGAAAGGACTTAGGTCCTGATCCAAAGCTTATTGAAGTCAATGGAGTCATTGACTCCAAATGGTTCTGGATCAATACTCTGATGTCTGTAAGCTCCTACAAGTTGGGAAGGCAGAGAAAGAATAAAAAAAGCAACAGCAAAGAATCCTTCAGTTAACACTGTTTGACCTGTTGACATGTGCATTTAAGTGTTTGGTTTTTACCTGGTGGCCAATGATATCTACTCTAAGTCATTTACTGCAAAATATGCTACGGAATAAGTGTAACCCTAAAAGTGTCCTTATCATTGCTGTTTGCCTTGACCGTCAGCTGAGTAACATATATTATCTGAATGCTAATAACAATCTATTTTCACATCCTGACTGAGTGTAGGGGTTAAACACACTGAACTGCACTCACAAGCAATGCATGAATATTGTCAAATGCCCAAATGTTGGGCCCTGACCCTAGGTCTTGATTTTACTTTTACACGCAGTTCTTTCTGAAACTGGCTAAAGGTGGTCTTTGTTTCATATTCACTTCAGTATAGTTGTTACTGATATGCAGTACTCAAATATGTCAGGTTTTGATTATCATGATGCTCTTGGTAGCTATGTACTGACTACCTATACACGCTTGTGTTATCGAAAATATTACAATAAACATTTAAAAAAGGAAATTATTGTTAATAGATGAGGTAGTTATGGAGAACAACACAGTAGACAATTTGATCAAATCTAGTACAGTATAATAATATCTGTTACCTAAGCAGTGAAACATATTGTACTATGAATTAAATTTGATTTTCAATTAAATTTGTATGCATATATAGTTTAATATTAAATGAGCTAACCTCTGCACTTTGCTTAAATTCTATGGGTTACTTCCTGGCCCCACTAGAGTCAGTAGTAAAACTAACTAACAATAATTTCAGTGTGACCAGGTTCACTTTATACAATTTATCATTTTTTCAAAATTAATTTTTCTTTGCCAAATTGTTATATTTGTGGAAAGTACTGGCTCCCTCTTGTGGCTGATTTAATACCAGAAAATTCTTGATATTTGGATAACAGATTGTAGACTAATAGAAAACATTCACTTTTTTACAGATGGCAATGGGTTTAGATCCCTGAAAATGTAAAAATAATATTAATATCTGTGACACTCTGTACCTCAGAGGAACACCCTGCCCCCCCATGTTCATCCTTATAATATGATTGTGTGGTGTCCAATGCAAAGTTTGTCATGTCAGGTGTCTTTGGAAGGCTCATGATGCACTGAGAATTTTGTTATACTAATGTTATAGGTTGTAATTTCATGTATATAGTTATGAGGCTGAAAATGTGTCCTCATGGCTTAAAACAAGCCCAGGCAAAACTCTTCAGGAGCAGAGGGGCAGTTCACACCTCATCAGGGCATGTATGGGACAAACCCAGCCCAGTCTCACAGGAACAAAGGACGCTGGCCTAGTCAACAACAAAAGGATCTGTTAGACTCTGAGTGAGTCACCCCCGTTTCCCTTGGGCAGTTTGGGACTACGATGAGGTAATGCTCACCTCACTCTGAAGGGAGGGGGCAAAGCCAAGAGGGAAGAAAGAACATGATTAAAGGGAGAGATGTTTGCCATGCTCTCTCTCATCCACTTCCCTCTACAGACATGGCCACCAAGCGACTGAAGCGCTGATCAAAGGGGAGAGCCTGGCTGAAGGGCAACCAGGCAGCCTGTGGTGAGAAGCATCTAAGTTTGTAAGGGCACTGAAAGTGTTAAGATCATCTTAGAATGCGTTTTGCTTTTATTTCATTTGACCAAATCTGACTTGTTATACTTTGACTTATAATCACTTAAAATCTATCTTTTGTAGTTAATACATTTGTTTATTCTATCTGAAGCAATGCATTTGGTTTGAAGCATGTCAGAGACTCCCCTTGGGATAACAAGCCTGGTACATATCAATTTTTTGTTAAATTGACAAACTCATATAAGCTTGCAGTGTCCAGCAGGCATAACTGGACACTGCAAGACGAAGGTTCCTAAGGTTCTGTCTGGGACCAGAGATATTAGCTAGTGTCATTTGGTTGCACAATCCAAGCAGCAGCTGGCCAGGAGTGCCCACTCATGGAGCGGGGAGCAGCTTACATGCTAGAGTTTGTGTGGGAACAGCCCGGGAGTGGGGGTTCTCACAGCAGAGCAGGGTAAGGCTGGCTCCCAGAGTCGAGGATTGGAGTGACCTAGCAGATCACCATTCCAGATAACACCAGGGGAACATCACAATATCCCTTTCTCCTTTTTTACTAACTGGATAAGTAAAGTCTAAACCTAACATTATATTATTACTAAATAGCACAAAATGTAAGAGTTTAGGTTAAAAGAGCAATATTGGGCGTGGGGGAGAAGGGTAGGCAAAATAGTCTGTTAGTAGAATGTTCCAGCAGGGACCATTGCTGTGGCCAAGTTATACAGGATACAGTTTGGATTATTAGAATTTTTAACAGCAGCAGTAATAGTAAGAATAGTGCTTAGCAAATTTGCAGTGAATAATTTACTGAACTAGAAGGTAGAAGGATAGAAGGCAGCTTCATTTTCTATTCAGAAGGAAAATCCACTCCTACGCAGAAGGTCAATGCCACATCTGTGCACCACTATTATCCTACTTACACCCTCAAAATGAGACTTAAGTGGTGAATAACCCTTGCAGTGACCCTCTGCACGGGGTGAATTTCACGCAGAGAATTGGTGAGCTGATTGCAATTTCCTCTAAAGTTTTCATTGTTAAAGTTTACTGGATGAAATGATTATCAGTCATTTTCTCTATAATCATAATGTGAGTTTTATAGTTGTCTCATCTCACTGACAAGCACCTACGTAATTTTGCCTTCACCTACATCTTTGCTCTTATTTGCACTTTCTGCCTATTCTTTTCCTAACCCTTTTGCCTTACTGCTCCATTCATCTCTTTCACTTACTTGATGTAATGCCATAATTGTCTCCCATCTTTGGAACAGTCTCCCTGTTCTCATCAGGTGCCAGACAGTGTCCCTTCCTTCTTCAAATCCCATCTTAAAACACACCTCTTCAGGTATTGCATCCTATCCTCCTTTTCTTCAGTAATCCTTCACCTGTAAGAATAAGGGCTTTTCCTGTAGCCATATTGTAAGGTCTGAGGCCTTTGTCTGCACCTAGAGGAGAGCAGCAGCCATGAGCTAAGAAGCAGAAAGTCACATCCTCACATTCCATCTAAATTACGCTAAAACAATGTAATATTGAGCTAAGACGGTGATCCTGTCCTAATAGTACCCACCATCACCCGATAAAGAAATAGATCTTAAGATGGTTAAAGACAACTTTGTTTGATAGCATTCTGTCTGGCAAGAAATCACTTATCAACAGTTGTGATTGTAAAATCTATACTTCTATTGTTTTGCCTTAATGGTCCCTACTTCTCTATTGTTTATCAGTATGGTCTCTGGTTATTTGATTGTTTCTGTATGTTGCATAACTAATTTTGCAAGCTGTAAATCAGTTAAGGTGGTGGGGTATAATTGATTAAAGGATTGTTTTACAATATGTTAGGATTGGTTAGAAAATTGTATAGTAATAGTTTAGTAAAATGATTGGTTAAGGTACAGCTAAGCAAGACTCAAGTTTTACTATATAAACTGGAGTCCAAAAGGAAGTTCTTTGGTACCAACTCCACGACACACCCCCAAGATCAGAGCTGCCAGACCCCAATACTCTGCTAATGACACCGTGCAGAAGCTGGAGTTCCCCAGATGACCTGATCCTGACTGGCCGTCAAGAAAAGTTCATCTACCTTATTGGGAGTGGTGAGTATTGTATGCTTAGCGTGTGCATTTTGTTTTGGTGATTGTTAATAAATAGAGGTTAAGTAGGATATTACTGTGTAAGGCTCTTTCACTGGTAAAAGACCCTGCAAACCCGCAGAGTGTACGATTATGCCCTGAGTCCATGGAAGGGTAAGGGTGGGTGCCTTAATTAACAGGGTTACACCTGAGCCCTAGGAATGGGGTAAGGGTGGATGCCTAAATTAAGAGGGTTACGCCTTGAGCCCCAGGAACTGAGTAAAGGTGGGTGTCCCTAGAGTGTGTGAGTAACAGAGAATTTTGTGCAGGTAAAACACCCTCCCTTACCTGAACTTCTGTTCCCTATCTAGTCTTGCTTTTATGGCTCATCTTATTTCTTGGTAAGCTCCTTGGGACAGCTCCTTGGATTTTTTAAATTCCTTTGCTCTGTCTGTATATTTCATACATGCACTATAACTGATGTTAGTAATAAGTATGAGGGGATCATGACTATACTACTGTCAGAAGCACAGCAGTACACACATCAACCATTGTGGTTATGATAGAATTTATGTTGTTAAACAAAACTGGGAAAGCATCATGAGACTACACTGAAGAAGGCTTTCATCTTCATAAGTCACAATTTCTTACTATCTTTTTTACCATGCTCACCCACCCTGACAACTGAGGGCTGGAAAGGAAAAGAACATATCCACCACGATCCTGCTTAACCATCCTCTTGCCAAAAATAATATTCTCCAGTGGCTCATGTTAACTGATAATTCCCCACCACCACCATTGTGTTTCTTTGGACTGCATATATAAAATTGCTTATAAAACAGATGGTGAGTATTGACAAACAAGAATATTGATGTTAATAATACAGATACAAATCTTACATTGTTCAGAGCATCTCCTATTCTTCATATTCTTCTGGGAATTTGACTAATCAACTATTAGAAGCATGTATGATATGAAGCTCTATCTGCTTTGAAGCAAATGGAGTGAGTCAGGGAGTCTATTATTGCATTACCAATGAATGACAGGTTCTTTCATATTGAGAGCATCCTGAAATATTTTTACAATATCTCTATCAATAATGTTACAGTTGTATCTGGTAGCTCTTCATGTGAGCTTTAAAATGTTTTTAGTTTAAAAATAATTTCATGTTTTACAATTTTAATAACAAAAGAGGTTTCTAACATTTACACAGGACTTTCCTGTCCATAGAATAGAAAGGGACTAATTCTGTGCCTTTATAGTCTGTGGTGTCGTACCCCGTGATCTCTCATTCCCATACTGGAGATTTGCTGTGGTTGGGAGGTCAATTCTTATTTTCCGTTATGTTCAGCAAGGGCTTAATCCTGCCATTGGTCCAAGAGGTAGTGCTCCCATCTGGATGGGATCTGCAATAATGCAGAGCATATCACAGCAATACCACCAGTGCATATCCTAACTTGCCCCAAGTATGGAGACCTATATACACATGGCCGCCTGTAGCAGAGATGTTCTGCACACACTCAGTACCAGATAAGCACTCAGAGGGCAGAAGTGGTGAGCCAATGGATGGGACTGGCATGGTGCCACACCCCTCAGGGTATGCAATAGAGGAGTGAGGAAAATGCCTCTTTCCCCATCCTACCCCCCATCAAATGCCCCTATGCCTACCAGCTGCAAGTGTAGAGCCATCTGCACAGACAGAGACCATGCACAGACTGTGTCACCTGCACTATGAGCACCATGGTTCCAATCAGGAGTTATTTTGGGGAAGTTCTATGGCCTGTGTTATGCAGGAGGTCAGACTCTGTGATCACAATGATCCCTTATGGAAGTGGAAATCTATGAAATGCAGGCACCCTGCTGTAGAAGGGGCATAACTAAAGGCTTATAGGGTGATGGTGTCCCCAACTCAGCAAGCTGAAGAGGTGCCTCCAGACAGAATCCACCTTCCTGCACTATTGCAGACCCATGTGCTCCCCTGACACACATCTATCTCCTCTTTACAGGGGACTGTCCCCTGTCGTGATGCTGGGGTATGTAACATTCAGCACACTCTTGTAGGCCTGTGCCTTAGAGCTGATCAGATATTTTCTAATGATGTTTTTCTGTCAGAAAATGCTGATTCATTAAAAGCTGAACATATCACATAAATGTGTTGATTTCTATGGAAGTTTGTTTAAAAAGAAAAACGGAAAGCAAAATGTTTTGATGAGGTCAATATTTTCATTTAAATTTAATTTAATTTTTTTAAATATACATTTTTAAATTTTTATTTTAAACTTATTATATTTAATAATTAATATACAACTTTTAAAATAAAAAACCCCACCAAAATTGGAAAAAAAATCGGATTTGATCAAAATGAAACATTTTGACCTACCTGATTTTTTCTTTTCAGAATTTTGTGGGAAACTTTTATTTTTTCTTGATTTCTTTCATTCCAGAACAGAACAAAATTCAAACTTATGCCATTCATTGTGAAACAAAAAATCCATTCCCCACCCGATGGGTCTACTCCACCTCCTAAGTGGCACCTGAAATCTATAGGGCAGCAGGATCAAGCCCCAAGGCTGAAATTCTTACCATGCAGAGGGCAGCACAAGGTCTATGCACAACTTAAGCCCCAATTAAGCTCTTACTCAGGACTTAAATGGTGCATAGGTTTTGTGCTGGCACAAAGGCAAATTTCATACTGAAGGACAAGTTCTGTAGTTCAAGTCTGATATTAATACTGGATTTGCACTGGTGAAAATCAATTGCCGTCAATGGGGCTACTCCTGGTTTACTCCCGGTATAACTAACCATGTTTAATTTTGCACAGCTTCATTTATTTCCTAATAAAATAAATTGTAAGTAACAACAATGAAAAAAATTCTATTTCCAGAATCCAATATTCCATGTTGTAAAGTGGGGCTTCATAGGTGGAAAGCTGTGGTCATATTGCAGTGCTGTTTGTCATGTATGGTAAACACAGATGAACAAAACCTACCAATTTTGCTGTGAGTGGTTTCATGCAAGCATTTCCTTTGTTCTTGCTTCTGAATTTTACTGTGAATTTCACATTAAAGTGAACACAAATTGACAATGAAGTCCAGACCAGCCTGCCAAGTTTAACTTCTATGCCAAAGTGAAAATGAATTTTGCATGATTTTGAGATAAATATTGTGACATTCCCCTCTGGTGTTATCTGGACCTGTGATCTGCTAGGTCACTCCAATCCTTGACTCTGGGAGCCAGCCTTACCCTGCTCTGCTGTGAGAACCCCCACTCCTGGACTGTTCACGCACAGCCTCTGGCATGTAAGCTGCTCCTTGGATTGTGCAACCGAATGACACTAGCCAATATCTCCGGTCCCAGACACAACCCTAGGAACCTCCATCTTGCAGTGCCCAGTTATGCCCACTGGACACTGCAAGCTTATATGAGTTCGTCAATTTAATAAAAAAATTAATATGTACCAGGCTTGTTATCCCAAGGGGAGCCTCTGACACCCTTCAAACCAAACACACTGTTTCAGGTAGAATAAACAAACAAATGTATTAACTATAAAGATAGATTTTAAATGATTATAAGTCAAAACATAAGTCAGATTTGGTCAAATGAAATAAAAGCAAAACGCATTCTAAGTTGATCTTAACACTTTCAATGCCCTTACAAATTTAGATACTTCTCCCCACAGGCTGGTGGGTTGCTCTTCAGTCAGGCTCTCCCCTTTGATCGGAGCTTCAGTCTCTGTAGATGTAGGTGGAAGAGAGAAGAGCATGGCAAACATCTCTCCCTTTAATCATGTCCTTTCTTCCCTCTTTGCTTTGCCCCCGCCCCCTTCAGAGCGAGGTGAGCATTACCTCATTGCAGTCCCAAACTACCCAAAGGAAGGGGAGTGACTCACTCAGAGTCTAACAGATCCTCTTGTTGTTGACTAGACCAGTGTCTTTTGTTCCTGTAAGGCTGGGCTGGGTTTGTCCCATACATGCCCTGATGAGGTGTGAACTGCCTCTCTGTTCTTGGAGAGTTGTTGCCTGGGCTTGCTTTAAGCCATGAGGATACATTTTCAGCCTCATAACTATATACATGAAATTATAACCTATAACATGAATATAACATTACTGTAACAATTAGTATAACATCATTATAACAACCATGCTCAATGCATCATAAGCCTTCCAAAGACACCCAACATGACAAACTTTGCATTGGATACCACACAATCATTTTATAAAGATGAACATGGAGATGTAGGGTGTTCCCCTGAGGTATAGAGCATCACACATATCCAATGGTTTTCTCAAAGATTTGTATTTAATTAAAAGTTTACAAAGGTACATAACCTACATTAGAGTTTGTATGTGATATGAAACCAGCAGTGTGTTGCATGGTTTCTGATTCTGTTGTAAAAATTTATCCAGTTATAATGGCAATGATGCAATAGACATAACTAGAAAAACACAAAAATAGTTGGTGAAATGCCTGAGAAAATTATAGTTTGCAATTTCTTTATTTAGAAAACACAACCATGGGTATTTTATTTTCCTGTAATCTAGCTTTTAATAGTGTCCTTCTTGAAATGTTCATAACTGTGGCTCAGAGTAATGAAATTTCTTTTATGATAAAGGAATTTCATATTTGAATAACTGTGGGAATAAATACAATTAAGTTCATGTTGATATTCCACTTCTGCATTCTGGATAGCTGTGCATGGGTGTATCAGGTTTTTGTGGATGCTGCTGGAGGTGCCGCTGCTCTGCTACACCTTGCCCCAGGAAGCAGCAAGGTAGGAAGAAAAGAGCAGCAAAGGTGGGTCCCCCAGACCTGCCTAGTGATGCCTCACTGTGGCAGCCATCTTGCAAGCCAGAGATACCTAGTCCCCCAAGGGCTAGTGACAGCTAATCACAGCCCAGCAGGTCCAGATAAAAGGAGATGCCTGGTTTTAGTAGGTCAGTTCCTGGCTGGGACCAGAGGGGTGAGGAAGGGTATGCCTCTCTGGGCACAAGAGCTTGAGGGTTCTGGCTGCATTTGCTTAAGATGGATTTGCAGGGAGAGAGGAGACTTAAGAACCTTAACTCTGAGCTAAGGGTGAAGCTAAAGGGGCCAGATGGGAAGAGGCCTAGGGAAAAAGCAGCAATGAACTGAAACTGAGCAGTGTGTAGCTGCTGTTTATAGGATCCTTAGGTTGGAACCCAGAATAGTGGGTAAGCCCAGGTTCCCCTACCAGCCACAGTGATATAAAACCTAAGGAGGGGGGTCCAGGCTTATTTAAAAGCCAGAACAAAGGGCTACATTTAAAGGTCCCAGAGCCAGGGCAGAAGACCTTAGCCAGGGCAAAGAGACTGTTCATTTATTGGAGTCTTTAATACTCTGGAAGTGGTTCATTTGGACTTTGTGACTTGGCCAATGGTCCAAGCCACGGAAGGCCAGCAAGCTCGGCCAGCAGCCTGGGGTGGGGGGGGGGGGAGGAGGTGGTGGGAAGGGAGGTAGATTAAAAAAAAGACTGTAGTACAACACCCAGGGGTTAGGCAGTGCTCAAGAGTGAGTGCCTCGTCACAATATCTGTCAAATTTAATCAGTTTTATCACCTGGATTAGGCTTGTGTGTACAATAATTCAAGATAACAGCAGTAAATTATATAAATAAGAAAAAGATTAAGCAAAAGAAGGATCAGTTTACAATATCTCTGAGACAAAAATCAGAGTGTTATCAGAAACACAGGTCAGGAGCTAGCCTGCCTCTTTGGTATAGAGAATGGTAGCAGTATTGCCAACACTTAGTATTAATATCCTGAGTCAAGCTAAACAAAAAATCATGAGATTTTTTAATGGATTTTGGGTTCTTTTATTTGCCTTTTGGTTTCAAATCTTGGATAACAGTGTCTGTTTTCCAAGGGCTAGGAACTTACTTCATATGTAAATGAAAGCTGAGATTCTCACCCGATCAGGTCAGAGGAAGACAATAGAATTTCATCCTGAAGATCACCACATGAAGCATTTTATGCTTAGATACAGGAATATACAAGGGTTTATAAACAGGTACAGTGAACAAATATTCTGATTTTAAACTAAACAAGCAGACAGCAGTCTCAGCTACTTACTGATCTAAGCTCTCCAGGCTTTTAATCCTCAAGGACCTGGAGAGTTCAGTCAGGGCCTAACCTACAAACCTTGGTAAAAAGATTTAATGTCACTCCACTCAAGGAAACAAATCCCCATTTACAGGAATTAAACAAGCCACTTGGTTAAAAGAACTTAAAGAGAAAATGGGACAGTTTAACTTTCTATTCTGAGGAAGGGTTAGAAGGCGAATCTGCTGCAATGATATCCAAAGTAAAACATTCACAGTGATCAGTTCTTGGAACAGTAAAAGGTCAGCACAGTTAAGAATGGAGGTTGGAAAAATACAAACTAATGCATCTGGTGAAAAATAATCCTAATCAGAGATATTCAGTGGAAAGGAGAAACCTAGAAAGCAGTAATTCTGGGAGAGACATAGTGAAGATGGAGGACAACAAGCTAGATGTGTGAAATATGGCAGATTAAAAACACCCGTGCATTTTTGAGCCACATACAGAGAGGCATTATGCTATATAGTAAGGTGGTAATCTCTTTTCCAGGTGCAGCAGCTGCACCAGGTATACTGCATTCCAGAAAGATATTCACAAATTTCAGGAAGTTCAGTTATTTCTTTGGAGAATGAGAACAGACATAGTTACATTAGATGGAAGTTTAAATTTCTAATCGCCCTCTGATTTGTTAATATTTTTTTCAATAACTGTGGACTAACTTGTCCACTGGGCCAGTTTCTTCCTATCCATCATCAGTTAATGGTTGGCTTATGCCGTGAACAATGAAGATTTGTATCCTATAAATATGTTAGCAGAGACTAAAACTCCCACAATGCTTTGCATATAAATTTCCCAGAACCCTTTCTGTATGACCCAAGTGCTAATGTTTTATACTCATAAATCTAAAGTGTTCTTTACTTAGGTAGTACCTTGGTGGGTGACAAAATGATGGAATGTATGTAATAAATGATGGAATGTGTGTAATCTTTAACTTTGACTCCTGTCCAGGGAGGAGCCATTTGTGATTGATTAGAGATACTTATTAGCAAATGTGTTCTGTGATTGATAAAATAATGAACCAGTGAGAGAGGGGTTCAACACATCAGGAATTCCCTGTTGTCACAGATGTTTTGTGTAATAATAAGGACTTGGTTAGAAATAACTTTAGTTTCATGTAAACTGAAATACTGTAAAGGAAATTCCACAAGTAATTAGCTTGTGGGGAAAAGGGATTTTTGTCTCTTTGAAAACAACTATGGTATAAAACAATTAGGTTCTGAGAGCTAGTTAGGAGTGAATTGAGCTGCAAAGGGACTTCTCTAGAATAGCTTTGGTACCATATAGCCTCCCTTCCTGTTTTCTGTATGGTGCTGTATTAATCTGTGACTTATACTCTTTGATTAGTCACTGTCTGCCCATTGGTTAGTAGTAAGTTGGAAAGACCAGGTCACTTCAGGAGAAACCACTGTTTTTTATGGAGTTACATCAAGGATATATGTGGATCACTAACTGCATTATGCATTAATACATCTATTGCTGTAATGTATTTACCAATGTTTTCATGACTAAAATCCCGCAAAAATCTTTTGTTATTAAAGATAGGGCTCACACCTGAATGTACCTTCTTTCATGAGGTTTTTTCCTCTGTTGTACCCTGAAATGAGCAGATCTATGAATGCCTATACTTTTTTCACTAAGGGGAAATAATCTTCATTTCAAGTTACTTTTTCTTAAGCAAAATTTTCGGCTGCCCTGATTCTTTAAAAAAATCCTATGTCCATATGTTCCGATCTACACACTAATAAGGGAGAATTAGGAAGAGGAAATCTAGGAGTAGAGAGAGAAGCAGAGCTGATTTAATGAAATACTGTGGGCCAAATTGTTCACTGATGTAAACTGATGCGGCTCCATTAAAGTGAATAAAGCTGCATCAATTTACACAAACAAAAATTTGGCTCAGTATATTTGGGAAGAGTAAATAAATAGGAACACTTGTTCATACATTCATACAATTCAGTATCTGGGTCCCAATCCAGAAAAGCACATAAGCTTTAATGCTAAGTACCTGAGTAAGCCAGAGGTGAAAGTAAGCTGGTACGGTACGGCGTACCGGCAAGAGCCAGTGCACCGTACCGAACCGGCTTCCCCAGGCCCGTGATTTAAAGGGCCTGGAGCTCCCAGTAGCGGGGCTTGGACAGCGATTTAAAGGGCCCGTGGCTCCAGCCACCGCTACCGCAGTGGAGCCCCAGGTCCTTTAAATCGCCGACAGAGCCCCGGGGGCTCCCGGCTGCTGCCACTACGCCGGGGCTCGGGGCTCTGACAGAGATTTAAAGGGACCAAGGCACTGCTGTGGTAGTGGCGGCTGGGAGCCCCTGGCCCTTTAAATCAGCACCGGAGCCCCGCCGCCGCTACCCCAGGGCTCCGGCAGCGGGGCTCGGGTGGTGATTTAAAGGGCCTGGGGCTCCAGCCGCCGCTCCCGCCCCGGGCCCTTTACATCACTGCCAGAGCCCCGGCTGCCGCCGCTACCCCAGGGCTCCAGTAGCGGGGCTCCAGCTGCGATTTAAAGGGCCAGGGACTCCCCGCAACGGCCGGAGCCCGGGGCCCTTTAAATCGCCGCCCGAGCTCCACTGCCAGAGCCCCCAGGGTAGCGGAGGCAGCTGGGGCTCCAGTGGTGATTTAAAGGGCCAGGGGCTCCAGGCACCACTACCGCAGTGGAGCCCCGGGCCCTTTAAATCTCCGCCAGAGCCCCGATCCCTGGGATAGTGGTGGCAGCCGGGAGCCCCCAGGGCTCCATTGGTGATTTAAAGGCCCGGGAGCCTCCAGGGCTCCATTGGTGATTTAAAGGCCCGGGGCTCAGGGATTTAAATGCCCCACCTCTTCCTGTTGAGGCTATGCCCCTTCCGGTTGAGACCCCTCCCCAGCTCAAGACTCCGGTGTACCGGTAAGTCCTTTAAGTTACTTTCACCCCTGGAGTAAACCCAGTGAATAAGGGAATAAGTTCAGTAAAATTGCTCATGTGCTTAAAATCTGCTTGAGTGTGTACTGGATTGGGTCCTTGTTGAGTTGGGGGAGGAGGGCAGATTGGCAGAGGCCCTGGGGGGTTTTCACCTTCCTCTGCAGCGTGGGGCATGGGTCACTTGCTGGAGGATTCTCTGCACCTTAAAGTCTTTGAACCACGATTTGAGGACTTCAATAGCTCAGACATAGATTAGGGGTTTGATACAGGAGTGGGCGGGTGAGATTCTGTGGCCTGCGTTGTGCAGGAGGTCAGACTAGACGATCATAATGGTCCCTTCTGACCTTGAAGTCTATGAGTCTATGAGACGTAGGGTCCTAAGTCACATAGACATTTTTGAAAATTTTACTGCAAGTCTATACAACTGTAAATCTTTGCTTGATATAAGAAAACTTCTGAAATGAAAAAAAAAATTCAAATTTGGTCCAAAGCATTTGTCAATATCTGGGGGGAGGGCATCGGGTGCTGGAACTAGGGTGCTGGGGCCTGAAATAGTAATAATCCCCTGGCTTGAAATAGTAATAACAATCCAAATACTTGGTTTCCGCCTTCGGCACCCCTGCTATAATTATTGTTCCAGCACTACCAGGGGAGGGGGATAAAGTGACTATGTAAAAGAGGGAATATTAGTCCACATTATGAAAAAAATTCAAGACCTTATAGTAGAGGATTAGATTTGTTTAATTTATTGTTGGTGTTCTAATGCAACATTTACAAAATTTTAAATAAATTTCCATGCTAAAGAAATATAAATACTAAGTAAAGAACTAAAGCTATTAGAAGAGTATAGCTACAGTGTAACAAAAAATTAAACATGAGACAGAACTTGCTGCCTCAAGTAATACATTTTTGTTTGCCAAGCTCACAGCTAGTGTATTTTACAGGTTTATCCTTTACAGTTGCCTCTCCAATATTATTATTTCAATATGCTTTTGCAAAGCAAATAAAAAGCAGCAGTATTTATGGAAATAAGTGTGATCCACAGATACTACAAATGCAGTTTCTCTTCTAGTGGGCCACCAGCCCCACAAATGTTCAGCTTAGATATTTGGTGCCTAATATTCATAAAACCTCTTGCCATAATGGAACCATTTCCTATAATGCGTAAAACCACCCCCATATGTTTATGGTGAGGTTTTACAAGGCAACAAATCATCTCCCTCAAACTAGCCTAACAAGGGAGAGCAAATGTTAGTGCTGACAACACCTACAAGCCAATTGCACATACATAATTTGAAGCTGCTCAAAATATATGTATTTCTGCTCTAGGATTTTCAATTTCTTAGGTAAGAGTTTGAATATCAGCTTATTTAGACTTATTCATGGACTCTGTGTATTTGTGGGTAGCTGAGGGTGATAATAAGAATACTTGTCACTTAGGTATATTCTTGTATTGGGAACAGCAAGGCATGTGGCACAGTGATGAGAAGCTTGAACTATTGCTCTGAGATACTCAGGTGGGTTGCAGTCACCACACCGAAAAAGGGCACTATATATCCAGTGCCATAGAGATGACTGAGCAGGTGGAGATCCAAGAGGTCCTTCCCAAAGGGAGGAGACATCTGCCACAAGACGATGAAACCTACCAAATAAAGATGATCCTTTTGGATAGGATTTTTGTGGTGAGTAGTCAGTCAAGATTGCACCAGGAAGGGGAGCTGTAACACTCCCTCACTCACCCCGGAGGAGGGAGGTCACGGAAGGGCTGACGGTAGCCCGCCTCCAAGCTCGTCTCAGTTTAACTGAGGGCTGGGCTTGCAGGGCTCAGGCAGCCAACAAACAACAGTCTTAAGGGGCTGGCTATAGCCTGGGTGGGGCTCAGGCAGCCAGCAAACACCACCATCTCAAAGGTAGGCTGGGGCCTGGGCTTGCAGGGCTCAGGCAGCCAGCAAACAACAGTGTTAAGGGGCTGGGGCCACTCCTCTTCAGAGCGAGAGCCCCTTGCAGAGGAACGAGGGTCAGCCACCCGGGGTGGGGGCAGGAGGATGCGGGCCCTCCCTACTCCACCGCGTCCCAGCCCAGGGCCCTGGCAGGGGCAGAATCAGCTGCCCCGGGGTTGGCGGGGATCCAGACGCAACACGCCGACGCTGGGGCTCTGGGCTTTGCAGCCAGCACTACGGCGGCTGCCCCTGGGCCACTTCCTGCCTCCCCTGGTGTGGGTACCTCTGACGTCCAGTCGTCGTCCGGGAACTCCGGGCCAGTTGTCATCCGCGTCCGGGGCGTGGGCCGAGCCAGGCGGGGGATCCACTCCATGCTGCTTCGGAACCGGCGGGACGTCCTTCCCCTCTGCCGGCTTCCCCCCGAATGGGCTGCGGGTCTGGTCTTTTATACTGCCGGCCATGCCCCTGTCCTTCCGGCGAGGGGGGCGGGGCGGCCTAGGCTCCGCCCTCCAAGGGGCATGTAACACTCCCTCACTCACCCCGGAGGAGGGAGGCCTGTCTGCCTCACCACAGGAGCTCTCATCAAATCAGTAAAGGAGGAGCAGGAGCTGTGCCAGACCTCTGCTAACCCAAGCCAGGGAGGAGGAAAATCAGCAGAGGAGGAAAATCTGTACTTCCAGAAACTATCCCCTCATCCCTGCTTGTGGTTTAAAGCCTGTATTCCTTCTGCACGTATTTGTGGCCCACAAGACTTGGAGCCTGGCAAGACAAAAAGGGTTATCTGTTAACTAGTTATGAAGGGAAGCTTGCCTTAAGTGATCACTCAGTGAATTTACAAAAGTGATTTCTTAACAGAGGTAGTTATTTGCTGATGAGTTTTTAAAGCAAGAGAGTGCTCACAAAGGATGATCTCATTGTCTGCTACTCACATGAGATCAGAGCACCCCAAGAGAAGAATGTGTTCAATTATAGTATATTCTAAAGAAGATGCTCAGATATATGAAACTTGCTGTCCTAATCTAAAAAGAGATCAGACCCATTAACATCTCAGAGAGGAAATAATGAGGAGACTAGACTATCCCAGTCTTTTATTACTTGGAGGCACCCAGCCAGGTTCTTCAGTAACTTGTTGGCAGCATGAAACCTATGCAGGCACTCAAATACCTGGTAATGAGTGTGGTATGAGAGAGAGATGAAAAATCCAAGTTCATAACTGACCTTAGGGAGACCTCAAACCTTAGTGTATACCCTTGCATCCATCTTCCTACCCTAAAATATTAGGTATTTCCATACAATGCAATGAAAATTGAGGAATTTAACTATACACAAAAACAGGCTGGTTCTACTATAATCCACTATGTCCTGTCAACCAGCAGTCTCTTTGGGACAAAATAGCTCTACAGTTGCCAGCATCCACTCATTGAAATTTGTATCAAGAATGATTATTGGCTGTAGATGAAATGGACAAAAGCAAGGTAAAGAGCATCGCTAGCAAATACAGATGGAGTCAATTGCTTTCAGTAAAATTGGAAATCTAGACACTTTCAAGAATCGTTATTTGAATATTTTTCACTACTGTTGGCTTGTCAGAAATCCAAGGTAATGAGGAAGCTAAGAAAATCAATTCAGTTGTTGACTGCTCTATGAAGTGTTACATAGGAGACTGGCATACCTACAAGATTCCCATTAGTTGACTGATATGTGCTTGTCGAATAAAAATGATATCCCTGCTGGGAACTTGATTTGGTTGCTCACAGCATGACCCTTCATACCTTACATTTTCAAAGTATTCTAAAGATAGATACAAAATGCTTAAATGACACAATTATTCAGCTGTTAGTGGCAGGTTTTTCTGCTTGATACCATGAAAATATCATACCTGCCTGAAATATCTTTCCCCTCCTTTTCACATATTCTAATACATATGAAGTAGATGTACACTGTACATCATTGACTAAAATCGAGCACTTTTACTACCTTCTATCAGAATTTACTGAAAATGTGCTGACTGTTTTATCCTGCTCAGGTTCTCACCATTGCAACTCCTTGTCCAATTGCACTTCCTCAAATTCTGCAGTTTTGTCACCCCACTAGACTCCCTCTTCCTGTGCTTTGCTGTCTTAATTCATGTCATCTAGCTATAATAGAACCTAAACTCCTCTTGTATATTTACAAAGCACCATATACATCTATGCCACCGTAAAAAGATTCATTCCTTATCATTATAGATTTAGCAAAGTATCACGGAGAAAGTAACTTATTGTTCCTGACTTCACATAGAGGCATATATATTTTTTACTCTAATTATTACCTTCCTTTGTATAACCAAATTATTTGATTTCTCTCTGCAAAATGAGTTATTAGAGAAACTAATTGGGATGGAAGCTAGTAGTGAAAAATATTCAAATAACGATTCTTGAAAGTGTCTAGATTTCCAATTTTACTGAAAGCAATTGACTCCATCTGTATTTGCTAGCGATGCTCTTTACCTTGCTTTTGTCCATTTATATGTACATTATGCTCTCTCTTCCCCTCTTTCAGGTATACAAAAATAGTGTATAATATATAAAAAAAAGTTTAAAAAAGCAATTTATTCAATATAAAGAGGTTGATTAATTTTTGTTACATTTATATTGTCATTGTATGTTTTGAAAAATTTGATCAGGGTAACTTATGGATCTGATTATTGATAAGTGTATCTTTAAAAGATTCTGTCGGGTGCCCAGAACACTGGATGGGTGCTGTTTTATTTAGTAAAATAAATCAAATTAATAAATTAATAGCTGTTTATGAATTGGCTAGGCACTCTCTCTCTCTCTGTATTTCTTTTTAAAAAATGTATACAGGTTGTGCACTACTTTGCAATAAAGCAGTTGCCAACAGGCCAGATTCTGTTCTGACTTACTTACACCAGTGTGAATCTCCATTAATTTCAGTGCCGTTATTTTGGATTTTACAAGGCTGTAACTGAGATCAGGCACGCCTATGCATTTTTAAAAGGGATTGCAAGTTTTTCATACATTTGAAAGGTATTGTGCATTCATGATAAATTTGCTAGGGAAAGCTCTGCAGAATAGCACTCATGCTGATATTATAATGTGGTGTTTTTCCCCCTTAAAGTGAGTGAATCAATTGGTGAAACGAGGAGTGAAAAAGTTCTATAAAACGTGGGGGAGAAAGTAATCATGACTGTAGGAGGAGCTACGCTCAGAACTATATTCTGACTATAATTTGCCCCTCACACATACCCTGACAAAAACTGCTACATACATCCTCCTGAATTTATTATGGTGATGATTGTTTTACTTTATTTATACAGCTGCATAAATGTGTGGAATTTTAAAGATAAAAGACAATTTATCTGATTCTCCTCTCTTGCAGAGGTGTAAATCCAAAGTAAATATAATGGAGTTACATGACTGTAAAGCTTGTGTAAAAGAGATCAGAATTAATCCCGGTGTTCCTGTCTGAAAAATTTACAATCCAAATTATGAGTTTAAGATGTGAATTACTTTTTTCATTGGTTTGTTAGTTTAATAAATGAGGAATATTTACTGATCAAGACTGGTTCCAGCAAGGATTTTTCCTAAAGAGCTATCCAGACATGTCACATGTAGAGAGAATATTTCCTTGAGAACCAGCATGGCTATTCATTGTTACATTTCTTCCACTGAAAACTGATCTACAGATGCCTTCAGGGAACTAATTACACTGAAAATGAACGCTGGAAATGATTATATTTATTTTCAGAGTGCTAAACTATACAAGTGGTTTTTGGAAGAGTACATTAGCAGAAGCATATGGACTCAAATAAAACACACAGTTTAGCTAACTGGATAGAAATTAACATTCTTTAGCAGAAAATTTTGAACCTACTTATTTGGTAATTGTTTGTTTATAGCAGGGGTCGGCAACCTTTCAGAAGTGGTGTGCCGAGTCTTCATTTATTCACTCTAATTTAAGGTTTTGCATGCCAGTAATACATTTTAACATTTTTAGAAGGTCTCTTTCTATAAATCTATAATATATAACTAAACTATTGTTGTAAGAAGCTTCATTTAAAATTAAATTAAAATGCAGAGACCCCTGGATCGGTGGCCAGGACCTAGGCAGTGTGAGTGCCACTGAAAATCAGCTCGTGTGCCGCCTTTGGCACACGTGCCATAGGTTGCCTACCCCTGCTGTACACTATCAGCACTTCCCTCTTTGACCACCTCTTACCACCACTTATTGGCTCAGATTAACCCATCCCACACATCTTGACAAATTGCTTGATGACCTAAAGCATTTCCTTAACAAATGCACTAATCAATTTTTAAGGCACTATCACTCTGGTAAATTTCCTCATCGTCTCCTATTTAATCCAATGGGAGACTTTCTATTCATTTCAATGGTCACTAGATCAGGCCTGAAATCCTCTGAGCTTCCCTTCTCTAGTTGCCAGTGTATGTTTTTTCACACACTAAGCTGTTTGTGGAAGTCTTTAGAGGCTCTCACACAACTTATTTCAGGCTGGGACCAATAAAGCCTTGGGCTGACTACAATGAAATTTAATTATATCCATTTCTGCATCTTCCAAAACTCCATTCTAGCAATCTTCATTTTCAAAGGTATCACCAAAGTGTACTGGCAAAAGTTCTTAAGCTTATGGATTGGTGGAAAAACATCCAGGACAGAACTTAGGGTCCGAAAATTTATCAGTGGAGCATAAGCAGTTTGGAGCTATCACCTTTCTTCTGCCTTTTCTTTCTTTCTTTCTTTCTTTCTTTCTTTCTTTCTTTCTTTCTTTCTTTCTTTCTTTCTTTTACTGTTATAAGTAACTATGTATATCTCTGGTGCTATAAAATCAATTTTAATCAATTTAAAAATAAAATCATCTTACATTTTATTTAACAAAGATTCAGAAATTCAAGGTAATATATAGATATAGATCTATCTATCTATATCTGCAGGGAGATTGAATAAACTATTTGAGAAATACTTCATGAACAGAGTCACGTTTAATTTTTGTAAAGAATATTATAAAGAAATATAGAATATATTTTCAAATGAGAGCTATTTCTTCAAAAATATTTAAAATATGAAGAGCCTATCTATTTTTTCTCCGTCCTCTGAAACAATTTTCATCATTTTGTTTTTAAAAGTATTTATCATACTTTGAGAGCAATTTTCTCAGTTTTTAACATTATAAACACTTTGTCAAACACTTCAACATCTGATATTTATATATTTGTATTTAATATTTTTATTTAAAGTTTTGATTACTTTTTCTAAAATACATATTTGATGATAATATTAAGTTGCCTTATATGGAACCAGATGCTGATATCAGATACTCCAGTATCATTGTGCCTCTGTGGGTCACAGCTCAGAATGCCACATTCAGGACAAACTGCTAAGAAATAGGGGAGACTCACCCGAAACTGATGATTATTCTATCTACCAAGCCAGTAACAATAGTAAACTTCTGTCTAATCACACTGGTTAACAGGAAATCAAAAATGCAGCTCTTTGGGCATTCCAGCTCTTGTCTCACAACCCAGACATTGGACTCTATTATGAGTGGTTACTGAAAACCAATTTAATCAAATATAGGGTTCTTCTAATACCAAGAGATCAGCCACTTAGCCAGCTCAATATATAATGCACATCTTACCCAATAATCATGCTGATGCCAACCCTTTAGTAACTAAAAACTAAAGGTTTAATAATAAAAGAAAAGAAGAAGAGAGTTAATAATGGTTAAGAGATCCTATACATAGAAATAATTGCAAAGGCCTTATATCAGGTTTGTAGCAGTGATGGAATAGACTGCTGGCTTGTAAAGGCTCTCTTTTAACTTACAAAAGATTGGAAGGTCCTCTGTCCATAGTTCAAAATGCTCTTTTTAGTTGTAAATCCACAGTCCAGAGAATCAGGGCAGGAAAGAGGCTAAATGAAGATATCTCAGTGGTCTTTTATATCCTTTGCCATGTGCCTGGAAATTTACTGTCTCTGTTTGTGGAAAGTTACTGGCCTAAGATGGAGTCCGGGGTCACATGAGCATATCATATGTCTTACATGCTTTGATGACTCACGGGGGCAGACATTGCCCATATTCTTGCTGAGGTGTCCACAGGAAGAGCTATCTGTGAGGAATGAGTTTCTTCTCTGGCCCATTGTGAGAGCTAAGTGTCTAAGGGTGCCTGGTCTTTATATACATTTTACCCAGGAATATATATGTATGATGCCAGTATATAGCCAATATTTATAACTTCAGATACAAAAATGATACATGCATATAAACAAGATAATCATACTTAACAAATCATAATGTTTCCATTGACACCTTACATGATGTATTTTGTAAAAAATTTGTCGCAATTGTATAACAGTGGTAATATCAATGATATAGTCATATTTAGTCAACCAGCGTCACATCCAGATTCTGGAGTAATAACTTACTCCACAAAAGATGCCACTGACTTAAACTGGATTAAGTGTATCAGAATCTATGTCCCAGTTAGTTTATTAGTAAACCCACTCTTTTCCAGCAATTCAGGGAGTTCTGACCTGATGAAGCTTTGGGTGGTAACTCCTATTTTTGAAGAAGGGACTGTGGAATCTGTTTCTCTTGTCTTTTATGAACACAAACATAGAAATATTCATAGTTTGACATGATAGAGTGGAAGACATCTTTAATCATTATTTTGTTATGATAATCTGACAAAAAGTTAAAGTAACAAAAAACATGTAAATTGTGTGTAATTATTTGTATTCACCTGTTACTTTGATGTAAATTCCCATTGAGCTCTTCAAGACAAGTATATTTGTATATAACTGTCTAATGATGGCTGATTTCTGGTGCCCCATATCAATTATGTATACAACTACTGGAAAACAAATCAATAGTCTTTTTTCTTTTAGAATGTCTGCTATGCTCCTTCTTCCAGCAAGATGAGTTGTCTCCTAGTCTAATGCCTTCTATGAAATCAGAGTCATGCTCTAACAATAACGTGATTTTGGTTTATCACAGAAATGAGGTTTTCTGATCCCCGTAACTACTCAAGCACAACAGTCATTTGAGAACAGGCATTTTGAATCTGTGCTTGAAGAAATGCATGCACTTCTCAAGAATGATTTTTATTAACTGACATTCAGAAAATGACAGCAATATTTTTGTGTATGCTTAAAAAGCAGTTAAATTGCACTGCAGTAAATATAGGTATGAAAAACACAGAGAATATGTTGATAGTTCCTGACATGTTTATTTTGGTTACAGTGCACAGAGGAATCAATTTGATTAAAAAACAGAGGGCCAAATTCTGCCCTTCATCACCGTCTTGAAAATCCAGAGTAGCTCCAGTGTCTTCAATTAAGTTAATTTAGATTTAAATCACTGTAAATGAGGGCAGATTTGATGCAACATCTTCTAAGTGAGCTGAGAGAAAAACAAAATGCTTTTTGTAGAACTGCTGGCTTTTATGAATATTTCTGCACCTCAAGCTATGTCAGTTTCAAGCAGTTCACTACAAAATTGAGAATGGATTGAGCTAAAGCCAGTAGAATCCTAAACAATAGAGAGGCTTCAGGATCTTTTTTTTAAAAAACCAACAACCTATATCTCCAGTTCTACAAAGACTGATATACATACATGCTTACCTTTATACATGGAGACTAGTCCCATTGAAGTTAAGTGGAACTACTCATAAAGTGTGACGTTAAACACACACATAAGTCTTTGCAGGATCAGAGTCTTCATTTTTAAATTGATTTTATGTATTGTAATGAACACTTAATGTGATATGAAAAAGGATTTTATGTGGTACAGTATCTAATAGCATAATAAAAAAAGCTTTCATCAAAATGTTACATTTTAAAAGTGATCTTTTCTTTAAAGAAAACTTTTTCTAGGAGAAACAATGATTTTTTTCCAACAGAAAACTAAGGAGGCAACAGATTATTTCCATGGCAAATGACAGCAGAGGTCTTGTGATATAATCCACTTCTGAGATACTCCTTAAAAATAAAAGAGACGGATCCTGCTAGGGTCTGAACACCTTCTAGGAAGTGCTGAATGCCTTCAACTTCAATACGATTTAAGAGCATTTAGCTCTTGAAAATATTTGTTTATGGTAATACCCATTCCAGTCATTCAAGAAGGAGCAGTCCCTTCTCTGAATGAGCTCACAATCTAAGAACAAATTGATACCTAGACAGAGTTTAGAGGAATGGCAACAACAATAGGCAATTTATATACACGTCAGCTTGATTCACTGTAGGCAGCACCACATAAGTAGTTCTTTAAGGGTTAGTCTACACTAGAAGCGCTACAGCGGTGCAGCTGTGATGCTGTAGTGCATCTGGTGAAGACGCTTTCCCATTGGCATAATAAAATCACCTCCCCAAGAGGCAGTAGCTATGTTGTGGGAGAAGCTCTCCCATCGACATAGCACTGTCCACACTGACACTTAGGTTGGTATAACTTACATCACTCAGGGAGGTGGCTTACTCACACCCCTAAGCAATATAAATTATGCCGACATAAGCTGTAGTGTAGATAAGGCCTAATATAAACTGAGTAAGGGTTTTGCAGGTGAGTTGAGGAAGGATGTGCCATGCCTGGGGATGGGGAATGGGATGAGGAGCCAGCAATGGAGAGTGGCAGCAGGGAGACAGGGACTAGGGCTGGAATGTTGAGTTGTAGTGGTAGGGACAGGCATTGGCATGAGGAACTCAGAAGTTACAGAGACTGAAACAAGGCTGAAGGGCCATGGGCAGAAGGACTCAGCTTGGTGCAGGGCAGAGGCTGAATAGTCTCTATAGCTTGTATAGCACAGGATTCCTGAGTTTCTGCATTCCTTTGCTGTAAATAGCTGTAAAACCACTGCAAAATGTGTGCTTCATCTCCTTCTGGCGGATAGCTCACACAGAGCATGATAACCTACTACTCGTATCAGCTACTCTGTAGCAGAGGTCTGTGGATGTGAATTTTCTAATCCTACAGATGAACCATGTCAATCCAGGCAGTATGGTTCCACAAGATGCAACTTCTGTTTTTCTAGTTTATTTTTTTAAAAATCATTGAAATCACACACACACACACACACACACACACGTTAAGAAATGCCAGAATTAAGGCTGCCTGTGCCACTATGATTTGGCTCCCTTTTGAGGTATGCAGTATGACTAGGAGTTGGGCAGGAAATGGACCTTATCCTGTGAGAATTTTAAAGATTTTCAATTTTTTTCACATCCCAAATGGGGATGAAAACTCAAAATCTCGAAAATAATTATAAACTGAAAACTCTCAAAAAATTTCAGATCAGAAAATATCAAACCTTGTTTTAATAATTAAAATCGTTGTGTTTTGATTTTGATTTTTTATTTCTTTACTTTTCTATATAAATTTATATGTTAAAAGAGTCAGTAATATTTCTTAAGCACTCAGAGCACCAGGATGAGCACCATAGAAAAGCACAGGAGGAAATTAATAATTCTGCATTCAGAGCAGAGTTTGAATAGTGTGCAGTAAATAAGGGACAGGGTCAAATATCAAACAGTGAGGACAGAACAAACAGGATAAAACTGGAGCTGGTTGAACATTTTCTGGCAGAACAGTTTTCTGTTGGAAAAATGCAGATTCAATGGGATCAAAATGTTCTGTGTGAACATGCCAATTACATCAAAACTTTTGATGGAAACCAGGCTGTCAGGCTGCCTTGCTGGCCAGCTTCCTGTCTGCCTGCCTGACGAATGGATAGGTTGCCCTGCTCTTTGGGATGCCTGGCTTGCTGGCACCCCAATTGACTGCTGGCAGGCTGGCTATCCAGCTTGCTAGATTTCTGGCAGGTGCGTTGCCTGCTGCCCTGGAGTGACAGCTCACCAACCTGCCTGGCTTGCTGGCTTTCCAGCTGTCCAGGTTCTCAGCCTTACAGGCTGCCTGGATGCTCGACTCCCCAGACTGCTCAGTTTGCCAACATTCCACCTCCCCATCTGACCCCCAGGGATGTGAGGGGCTGCCTGTCTCCTCAGACTGCCTAGCTTACTGGTTCTCCAGATGCCTACCTGGCAGGTGGGCAGGATCCCCAGGCTGCCTGGCTTCCTGGACAGCTGGCTTGCTGCCTTCCCAGCTGCTCATGTGATGGGCAGGCTGCTCTGGCTACCTGGGCAGCTGGCTCCCAGGCTGCCCAGCTTGCAGCTTCCCAGCTCCACAGCTGCCTGGCTCCTCAGCTACACACATGGTTGGCGGCTGCATGACTTGGTGGCCCTCCTATCTGCCAACGTGTTTCCCAATGTGATGTCTAGCTGGGTCCCCAGCTTGCCAGCTGTGGTCTGGCTTCCAGGATTCCCGGGCAACTTTACTTCTTCCATTTCTTTACTTTTAGATGCTTGACTTTGCAAACTTAACTTTTTTTATGTAGTTTTTGGTATGTAATATTGACTACAGAACTTGTATGGCACTGGAGTATCAAGAACTTTATTCATTTCTTATTCATTAAAAATGCTCTGGATTCTGTTCCATCTTCAAATAGTTTCATGATAGACAAAACCCCAAAATGCCAAGCCAGTAATAATCTGTCATTTGACAGTCCTAGGCTGGCTCAATGGATTATTGTTTAATAGGGTCAAGTGAATAACTTAGGAAAACATCCAAGCCCACTTAATCACTCCATGCTTGTGGAATATTAACTGAATCGCATATAACTGATACAGTACCATACTGCTTCTTCTAGTTCACTTCATTTGTTTTCTCTTCTCCCATTTTTTAAATCTTGCAGGACTTGAGTGTTGCTATTTGTCTTTTGCATTTCAGTTCCTGACAGCCATTGCTCCTTTGATTGATATGACCTTACATTTATAAGAGTGCTTTTCATCCCAAAGTGCTGTACTAACATCTGCGACGTCTTGAGGTCCCCCAACTTAACAGAGGTCTCAGTGATTTCAACAGTTAGTGTGAGAGTTTCACTATTAGGGCAGACAGGTCAGTCCTTTTCCCAAGAGACACTACCCCACAGCACTTAAACCTGGTTATCAGTTATTTCAGCTCAGTGATCCATAACAAAACAAGATTCCCAGTTGAGTCAAATCAGCTCTGTCATTAAACAGTGGAGAAGGGAAGGGTCAAACGGTGTCCAGGACTCTTTCGGCAGAGACCACACCACCAGATACAAGTACCTGTCCCCGCCCATTCTCCTCTCCATGGGTATTTGGCACCCCTAACCCCTGCTTAGCAAGTGCAGTTCAGTTGAGGGTGACTGCTCTCAATTAGAGCATGCCAAGCAGAGTTCTACTGCCCCATTCACACAACAAGGACAACAACCTTTCATCACCCTTACACCAAAGTGACTTGCAATCCAACACCAGCCAAAAGTGATCATTAGGACAAATTAGCTTCATCGTGCTGCGCACCTAGGCAGAGTATGTTTATGCAAACAAGGTCGGTTTCTGAAGTCTTCCCCCCCCCCCCAGTTCATCACTAAATGTCGGGGAGAGTTCATTCAGACCCTCCTTACATGTATATTGCATGTAGTTATTATCAGTATAATATTATATACACAAACAAACACTAGCCAGTGTATGTTAGTTAACAAAAGCAGGAACAGAGTTGGAACAAGAGCTTGAACAACAACTGGAAACCAGGCAAGTACAGCTGTTTGTGTGGTATACATCCACCAGCCACTGATCTACTGTGAGGGCCAGGCTTCTAAGTAGGGCTGCCAAACTAGCAGCCAATCAGGGACTGTGGCCACTCTGTCAGTTCCAAGGCAGTGCAACTGGGCTCATTGGTTGCCTAGCAGCAAAGTTAGTGAGGGAGCAGGTCAGCAGCTGGTCCTAGCTGGCCTGGCTCATGACATGGAATTGTAGTGCAGCTGGGGCTTAGCAACATTACAGCAATGAGAGTTGAAGGAGCTTATCATGGAGGTGCCAAACAGGATTAGGCTTTTGGGTTTAGATTTTTAAAGGTATTTAGGCACTGTAAGATTCAGATAGGTGTCTAGTGGGATTTTCAAAAATGCCTAGGAGCCTATCTTCCTTTGGTTTCAGTGGAAGTTAGGCTCCTAGACACTTTTGAAAATCTCACTAGGGGCCTATCTTTTCTGTTAAGTGCCAAAATATCTTTAAAAATCTAGCTCATTGAATTGAGCAAGGGGCTCAAATTCTCATAGGAACAAGCTTTTCCCATGCCATTTCAAGCCTCCTGGTTCTAGGGAGACAATATAGCCTAGGACACTGGTCTGGGACACTGGGGACTTGAGTTCAATTCTCATCTCTAACACTGATCTGCTGGAAAGCTTGGGCAAGTCATATCCCTCTTTGTGCCTCAGTTTACCCATCTGTAAGATAAGAATAATGACCTACCTCTTTGTTAAATAAGTTTGTGATCTACTGATGAAAAATGCCATATAACAGCTACCTATTCCTATTTATTATAGGGTGAGAAAAAATGCACAAATTGTGCTTCTCATGGTATTTTGACCCAACCAGAAGCTCATATGCATTTATATCACCAGGGAGTGTCAGGTTGTTTCTTCCTGTAACTGAACCAATTCAACTCTTCCATTCTGCTTCAGATAAATTTAAATTTGGAAACTTCAATTACAGTGGAATTTGCTACATGAAGAAAGGAGAACAAAACATTTCATACATACTGCTAAAAATAAGTAAGGGACACCTAATTTACTAACAATAATATAGCAATCTAACAGGGTGTATAATCACAGCAATTACATAAAGAAACATCATATAATTATGTGGAACTTTTCAGCATATCCCACCACCAAACTCCCAGTGTCCTTCTGAAATCTAATGAATGCTTGGCTTTTGTCATCTTTCTATTGCTAAAGAGACCTATTTGAATGTTGCTTATATCTCAACTATATATCAAAAAGCCTACAGTATGTTTCAAACAATTTCAGCATAGAAAATACACAATTATATAACAGCGATCACCCTGCATGAGACAGATTGCTAATTTTTTGTAACCAGGAGTTATTTAGGGCTAGACTATGGTTTCATTGATTGGTTTTAATGGGACCACTCTCAGAGTAAGGTACTATGCAGCATGAGTAAAGATATCACAATCGGGCCTTATTTAGGAAACTATCTTTAAGCTGTTTAAAGGGAGAAGAATTAATCGTTTCTGGACTCTTGAAACAAGGTAATACAACACTGGTATTTTCTTCTACAAATTTATGCAAGACTGATAAGCCTAGGGGCTGAAGTCCCTTAGGTATATATACACTGCAAAGAAAAACTTGTGGCGCCGAGTCTCAGAGCCCAGGTCAATTGACTTGGGCTTGCAAGTTTTGGGCTGTGAGGATAAAAATAGCATTGTGAACATTCCCATTCCAGCTGGTCCTGGGCTTTGAAACCCGGCAACTGGCAAGGGTCTCAGAGCCTGGGCTTCAGCCCAAATGGGAATATCTACACTTCTATTTTTAGCCCTGCAGCCCAAACCCCTTGAACCCAAGCTAATTGACCTGGCTCTGAGACTTGGTGCTGCAGGTTTTTCTTTGCAGTGTAGACAATGCCTTGCTGATTAAAATTTAAAAAATAGGTATGCAGGTTTTGTTTGGGTGGGAATGCAATCCTCTGTGCCCAATCCAGACTAGTCACTTTGCATCCTATGTGACAGCCAATAGCCTGTAATAGCAACTGCATCCAGGACTTGTGATCATTAAATCTATGCAGTTCAAAGATCTATGGTCAGATCGGCTTCATTCCACCTGCCTGTGTACACAGCCCACTCCCGGCTTCTGTGGAATGGACTGCGGAATGGCCACACAACCTCCCAGCTTCTTGATGCCTCTCTTCTAGAGGGAAGTAACATAGTTCAGTTGTCATTTTTATATAGCCCTAAATTATGTGAAAGAGAGAAACTGATGATCAAGTAATAAAAGTTCAGGATTAATTTTATAACCAAACCTACAATAGGTGATCCATTATTATTACTTCCTTTGATCCCCAATGAGTTATCCTGAGATATTTTAAATTAAAATGTTACAAGATCTCTGCAATTTTATTGTATTCAGTATTATTTATGATGGACAGCAGATTTGAAAATCTTCACTACTTTTAAATAATATTAAAAAGTAAGTTAGAACAGAAAATTACAAGATAGAACAACAATACACACACACATGTAAAAGAAGGCCTAAAACAGAACCTTGGATCCAAACATTCCTTGAGTTCAGGGACATTCAGACCTGGAAGATGATTTTTCAGTTCCAGAAGCAAAATGTAATGCCTGTCTAAGCTTTACCCACTTCTTTTCCCCCCTTCTCTCTGGCTCACTACACACGTAAAAAGACCATCTGGAGTGGTAGAGACTTATAGTTCCAATGATGCTCAAACTGTGGCACTGTACTTTGTGTAGCTTCATGCTGACCCATGCGTGTAACTGGTAGAGGAAAATGGCCAGTTAACATTCCTGGACACCCCCCACCCAGCCCCTGGATGGGAACGTAGGCCTCACTTTGCAGCTCCCAGAGTAAGGTACTATGCAGCATGAGTAAAGGTATCACAATTGGGCCTTAGAGAAGCCATTGGGGAGAGCTGTCAGTTGGGCCCCAAAAAGAGTCCAGCAAGTTGTGAAGTTCTAAGATCAATCCTCTCAGAAGTAATCAGTGGATTTGAAGGGAGATGTGGACTTGATATGACCAACAACTCTCTCCCATTAAAGAGGCAGTTGCTGGGAAAGCGACTAGCTGGCTGGAAGCTCCTGAGTTGCTCAGAAGGAGGTTGGAAATGTGTATCCCCTCCCCAGAATAAGATAGTGTGAATGGCCATTTTGGATCTGAATTTCGATGTAGACCACGGCTGGATAAACATCAATATACTGTGTTCTAATTCTGGACCTAATCAGCACTGTGACATCATTTGATCAACCTGACTGCAATTCAAAATGATACAAATTAATAAATACACTATATGTATGCCTTTCCTTCTTCATGGTCTGTGCATTGATGAGGCAGAAAGGCTTGCATACCCCCATGACACTGAGAGCTATGCTGGTGGGAGCATGACTCCTGGTGGGACCATCCATGCCAGACAGATTGAAGGGTCAGAGCCAAAGTAAAGGCAGTCCACCTGCCTTCCCGGTAGGTGGTTGGGAGTGAGATAATGATCTGCTCCTATCAAAAACAAAGTAATTATGGGAATTTAACACTACTCCTCAGTTCAACAAACTCCATCCAACTCAATTCAAATAGACTTAGAAGAGAGATGATAATGTAAAATGGCCAAAACCTCCAAGAAGCTACTCTGCTAATGAATTTGTGCTCTCCTAAATCCATTACCAAAAATGGTTTCTGGAATGGGTGGGCATTATATGAGCCTGTTAAAATGGTCCAACTAGCAAAAGAAACAAGCAGCTATAAATCTGATATACTAAGCCTCGGGAAGATGAGACGGGTAACATCAGGACAAATAACTTTGTCAGCTGGACACATCCTACTATATTCTGTGCTATCGAATGCTAGTGATGTGCACAGAGATGGCATGGATCTGATACCATCAAGGAGGCAGTCAAAAGCCTGATAGAGTGGGCACCCACTTTGGAAAGGATTATAAACTGATTTACATCAACGTTTCAGAAAGTGTCCATTATTCAGTGTTACACTCCAACAAATCAAACTAACCAAGAGGAAAAAAAAACCGTATACGAGCAGCCACTGAACATAATAGACAAGGTCCCAGAAAGAGATCTACTAGTAATTGGAGATACAAACGCTAAAATAGGGAGCATCAACACTGGCAGGAAAGTAATTATGGGGAAACAAGGCCTCAGTGAAATAAACAAAAATGGTTACATGTTTGCTGATTTTCATGGAATGATCAACTTGTTGATCAAATTTTGATTAAAAAATTAGAATGATATAAAATTAACATGACACACATTAAATGGATTAAAAACTGGTTAACTGATAGGTCTCAAAATGTAATTGTAAATGGGGAATTGTCATCAAGAAGGTATGTTTCTGCTGGGGTTTTGCATGGATTGGTTCTTGGCCCTATACTATTTAACATTTTTGTCAATGATCTGGAAGTAAACATCACTGATAAAGTATCAGAGGGGTAGCCGTGTTAGTCTGGATCTGTAAAAAGCGACAAAGAGTCCCGTGGCAGCTTATAGACTAACAGAAGTATTGGAGCATAAGCTTTCGTGGGTGAATACCGCATGCGTCTGACGAAGTGGGTATTCACCCACGAAAGCTTATGCTCCAATACTTCTGTGCCACAGGACTCTTTGTCGTTTATCACTGATAAAGTTTGCAGATGACACAAAAATTGGGGGAGTGGTAAATAATGAGGAAGACTGGCCACTGATTCAGAGCAATCTGGATTGCTTGACAAACTGAGTTCAAGCAACCAATAAGTATTTTAATACGAGGAGTTCCTAGGCAACTAGATTTGGGAAACACCACTACCCCAAATTTCAGAAAGAGTGGAGCTGTCCACAAAGAAATCAGTGAGAGAGAAGTCAGAGAGGAGGCTTGGCAGTTCATAACCACCAGAGGCAAGAGGTCACAGCAGCAATGTACACAGTTGGTGACAGATGAAGATAGGAACATTGTGGTCACCAGAGAGAAAAGAAGTAGTATGAATTCCACGCAGTTAGAAGTTTCAAATCAATACAAAGTGTGGAAACTATGGAAGATATCTCTCAAGAACCAGCAAGTCCAGGGGAATGGAAAGATGTATGAGACATGTGTGGATGGCAACTCATCCCAACCCATGAGAATATTAAGATTACCCGCAAAGAATTCTTCAACCATCCAAGGAAGACAGACAATTCTTGTTGAAGAGTCAATACTCAGAAGAATTGCAAGAACATTCCACAACGGACAGGCAGACAACAGGACAGTGTGCTGCCTTCCCAAGGCCAAGACATGAGATGTCACTCTAAGATTGGATAGGCTTCAGTTGACAGGTAAAGTTCCATTGGTGACGGTTCATGTTGGCACTAATGACACTGTTGCAGGATAACCTGCGCTGACCTGTGCCAACCAACTAGGGATGCAGGGCTGTTTCATTGCGGTGCAGACTTCCAGACTTGGACTGGAGCCCAAGCTCTGGGACTCTCCAAACTCACAAGGTCCTCCCAGCTTCAGCCTGAGCCCAGACCTGTATACAGCAATGAAACAGCCCCGCACCCCGAGACCCACAGCCTGAGTCCCCTGACACAGGTTCACTGCAGGTATCTAAGGGTATGTCTACACTACGAAATTAGGTTGATATTATAGAAGTCGATTTTTAGAAATCGATTTTATACAGTCGATTGCGTATGTCCATACTAAGCGTATTAAGTAGGCGGAGTGTGTCCTCACTACCGTGGCTAGCATCAACTTACGAGCGGTGCACTGTAGGTAGCTATCCCACAGTTCCCGCAGTCTCCGCCACTATTGGAATTCTGGGTTAAGCTCCCAATGCCTGATGGGGCAAAAACATTGTCGCGGGTGGTTTTGGGTACATGTCGTCAGTCGCCCCTCCCTTCGTGAAAGCAATGGCAGACAATTGTTTCACTCCTTTTTCCCATGCAGATGCCATACCACTGCAAGCATGGAGCCCGCTCAGCTCACCTCACCGTCACTGCTGCTGTTGTGTCCTGGGTGCTGCTGTCAGCAGATGGTGCAGTAGGACTGCTAACCGTCATCACCCACCGCTTCCGCTGCAACTCTGCACTCCTGCTCTTGTAAATGTGTTTAGTCTCAATAGCAAATTTCTCCAGAAATCTGCGCGGTGCTAACAGTTGTCATCCCCTGCTTCCGCTGCAACTCTGCTCTCCTGCTCTTTTAAATGTGTTCAGTCTCAATAGCAAATTTCTCCAGAAATCTGCGCAGTGCTAACCGTCATCATCCACCGCTTCTGGTGCAACTCTGCTCTCCTGCTGTCCTGCAGACGCCATACCATGGCAAGCATGGAGCCCGCTCAGCTCACCATCACCACTACTGTTGTGAGCATTGTAAACACCTCGCACATTATCCTTGAGTATATGCAGAACCGAGCTAAGAGACACCAGCACGAGGAGGATTTTGATGAGGACATGGACACAGGCATTCCTGAAAGCACGGACTGTGGCAATTGGGACATCATGGTGGCACTGGGGCTGGTTGATTCAGTGGAACACCGATTCTGGGCCAGGCAAACAAGCACAGACTGCTGGGACTGCATAGTGTTGCAGGTATGGGATGATTCACAGTGGCTGCGAAACTTTCGCATGCATAAGGCCACTTTCCTGGAACTCTGTGAGTTGCTTTCCCCCGCCCTGAAGCGCAGGAATACCAAGATGAGAGCTGCCCTGACAGTTGAGAAGCGAGTGGCGATAGCCCTGTGGAAGCTTGCAACGTCTGACTGCTACCAGTCAGTCGGGAATCAATTTGGAGTGGGCAAGTCTACACTGGGGGCTGCTGTGATCCAAGTAGCCAATGCAATCGTTGACGTTCTGTTATCAAGGGTAGTGACTGTGGGAAATGTGCAGGTCATAGTGGATGGCTTTGCTGCAATGGGGTTCCCTAACTGTGGTGGGGCGATAGACGGAACGCATATCCCCATCTTGGCACCGGATCACCTTGCCAACCAGTACATAAACTGCAAGGGATACTTCTCAATGGTGCTGCAAGCACTGGTGGATCACAAGGGACGTTTCACTGACATCAACGTGGGATGGCCGGGGAAGGTGCATGACGCTCGCATCTTTAGGAACTCCAGGCTGTTTGAGCAGCTGCAAGAAGGGACTTACTTCCCAGACCAGAAAATTACCATTGGGGATGTTGAAATACCAATAGTTATCCTTGGGGACCCAGCCTACCCCTTGCTCCCATGGCTCATGAAGCCTTACACAGGCAGCCTGGACAGTAGTAAGGAGCAGTTCAACTATAGGCTGAGCAAGAATGGTGGTAGAATGTGCCTTTGGACGTTTAAAAGCTCACTGGCACTGTTTGCTGACTAGGTCAGACCTCAGCGCAACCAACATTCCCATTGTTTTTGCTGCTTGCTGTGTGCTCCATAATATCTGTGAGAGTAAGTGGGAGACATTTATGGTGGAGTGGGAGGTTGAGGCAAATCGCCTGGCGTCCGATTATGAGCAGCCAGACACTAGGGCGATTAGAAGAGCACAGATAGGCGTACTACACATCAGAGAGGCTTTGAAAACCAGTTTCATGAGTGGCCAGGCTTCGGTGTGACAACTGTGTGTGTTTCTCCTTTATGCAAACCCGCCCCCTTTGTTGATTTTAATTCCCTGTAAGCCAACCATCCTCCCCCCTTCAAAATAAAGTAGCTATTGTTTTGAAACCATGCATTCTTTCTTTAATAATTAAAAAAAAAATTAGATAACAAACAAGGTAGACAACGGACCGGGTGGGGTGGGGGAGTAGGGAAGGACAAGGCCACATTGTTTATTTTAGCCACACTACAAATCTAACTGTTTGAATGACAGCCTTCTGTTGCTTGGGCCATTCTCTGGAGTGGAGTGGCTGGGTGCCCGGAGCCTCCCCCCACCCGCGTTCTTGGGCGTCTGGGTGAGGAGGCTATGGAACATGGGAGGAGGATTGGCGGTTATACAGTGGATGCAGTGGGGGTCTGTGCTCTTGTTGGCTTTCCTGCAGCTCCAACACATGCTTCATCATGTCCGTTTGCTCCCCCAACAGATGCTTCAGCATGTCCACTTGCTCCCCCATTAGCCTCAGCATCGCGTCCTGCCTCCGCTCTTCACGCTCACTCAATTCTTTCCTGGCCTCTGCCACTGAATGCCTCCATGCATTGAGCTGTGCCCTATCAGTGCGGGAGGACTGCATCAGCTCGGAAAACATGTCATCATAAGTGCGGTTTTTTTGCCTTCTAATCTGTGATAACCGCAGAGATGGAGATGATAGGGGGAGCGTAGAAACATTTGCACCTGCGGGGAGATAAAAAGGGAGAGTAAAATTGGGTTGGCTTCTTATGCCTTCATAACATGTGGGAATATTTTCAAATTGCAGCGCCCCCCTTTCCCAGAGCAAGCAATGTGTTGGGTTTCACATTTAAAAGGAGGGGCTGCAGTATTCGGGTAGATGTTCAACACACACCTACCCCCATCCCATCGCGTGGCTATTCTTTGGGATTATCCCTTCCCCCATCCCCCCGCCGCGTGGCTATTCTCCGGGATGATCCCTTTTAGCCAAACACAAATAGCCCAGGGGTCCTTTTACTATTCCCTTATAAAAATTCCCCTATTTCAACCAGGTGACCATGAACACTATTGCTTTTAAACCCTGTATTGTAGTTACAAATGCGCACTCACCAGAGGTGCCTTCTCCAGCTTCAGGGTCGAAAAGTTCCTGGCTGCCGGCGAGAATGGATTCACCGCTTGCCTGCTGCGCATTCTCCTCCTCCTCCTCTTCCTTATCCGCAAAATCCTCCTCCGTGTTCTGTGAGACTCCCCCCTTGCAGGTGTTCACGGACAGTGGTGGGATAGTGGTAGGGTCCCCACTTAGAATGCCATGCAGCTGTTCATAGAAGTGGCATGTGTGGGGCTCTGACCCGGAACGACCATTTGCCTCCTTTGTCTTTTGGTAGGTTTGCATGAGCTCCTTAACTTTCCTGCGGCACTGCTGTGTGTCCCTGGTGTAGCCTCTGTCCAACATGCCCTGTGAGATTTTGGCAATTATATTTGCATTTCTTCTTTTGGATCGGAGTTCTGCCTGCACAGATTCTTCTCCAATACTGTCTATTTTGCGTCAGCGCTACCCCAAATTTGACCCAGCAAGGTCGATTTTAGCGCTACTCCCCTCGCCGGGGAGGAGTACAGAAGTCGATTTTAAGAGCCCTTTAGGTCTCCGGAACGGGGTTGTTTGTGTGGACGCGGTCATTTTTAAATTGACCTAACGCGGCTAAATTCGACCTAACCCCATAGTGTAGACCAGGGTTAACTGTTCTGTCAACATACCCACAGTTAGTAGTTGGCCTTCAGGGAAATTAGAAGCATGCTGAAGATGAAGAATGTTGAAGCAATCTTCTCCAACATCCTTTCCATGAGCACATAAAGTAGAAGATTCTGAAAGTGAATCACTGGATACATAAGTGTTGTAGGGTGGAGGGCTTTAGTTTTGTGGTACATTACTCCACCTTCTATGGGGAGCGGTGTCTGTATAGTTTGGATGGTTTCCACCTCAGCAGAAGATGGACCAATCTGCTTGGGGACAGGCTGGCTCGCGTAGTGAGAAAGGGGATTTAACTAATAGCAAAAGGGGAAGGCAAAAAGAAGGAAGATATGAGAACTCAATTACACCAAATTGAGATGTTGAAAACAAAATAAATCAAGAAATGAAGCAACATGAAAAGAAGAAATTACTGAATTACCTATACCTAGGACCCAGGGTAACAAACAAGAGGAATTGGAATTGCTCATTTATGAGCATAAATTTAATGTAGTTGGTATTACTGAAACCTGGTGGGATGATTTGTGCCATCGGAATGTTAAAAGAAATAGTTATAACTTATTTATGAATGATTGAGTGGGCAAAAGGGGAGGGTAAGTGGCACTCTAAGTCAAAAATAGCATTACCTGTTTCTGAGTCACTGATAACTCAGAATAAAATGATCTTGAATGCTTATGGATCAATGTTCTAACAGGGATACTAGTTGATGTCTGCTATAGACTATCAAATCACACTAGAGAACAGGGTGACCTCCTCCTTACACACCTATCTATGATATATAGGGGAAAAAACCTGTGTGACCATGGGGAACTTCAGGTTGAGTGACATATGCTGGAGGTTTCATGGTGTCAGTACTAAAACATCATTGGAATTCCTAATTATAGATGATAACCTAACTCAAAAAGTGTTGCAGCGAACATGGGGAATTCTATATTAGATGTTTTTCTAACAGATAAAGAGGAACTGGTGACAGAACTAAAAGTTAATGGTCGCTTAGGTACAAGTGATCATGACGTGATCGTATTTATAATGTGCAAGCAGAATAAAATCTAGACCAGTAATATATATATTTAGAGCTTTAATAAGGCCAATGGCAAAAAAAAAAAAAAAAAAAAGCTGAAAACAATTATGAGACAAATCAGCTGGGAGGAAGAATTTAATCAGAAAATGTAAATGATAATTGGGAATCACTTAAGAATACCTTACCAGATGACCAAAAAGACACAATCCCACAATTGAGGAAGAAGGCCACACTGATTAAAAAAATAACCTGGTTTACAGGGGAAGTGAGGGCAGCTGTAAAAATTAAAAAAAATGTATACAACAAATGGAAGCAAGGGGAAGTTGATAGTAATGAATATAAATCGGAAGTTAGGATTGTAGAAAATTGATAAGGGAAGCCAAGGGACACAAGGAGACATCTATAGTCAACAGACCATAAGGAATTTTTAAAAATATGCTAAGTACAAAAAGAATCCTGACAATGGTTTGGTCCATTACTAGTTGGCAATGGCTAATAATATTAATAATTATTAATAATAATGTAGAAAAGGCAGAAGAGTTCAATAAATATTTGTTCTATATTTGGGGAAAAACTGATGATGTAGTCTCATCATATGGTGATAATACTCTTTCCATTCCACTAGTAACTCTGGAGGATGTTAAATAGAAGCTACTAAAAGTAGACATTTTTAAATCAGCAGGTCCAGATAACTTACATGAAATAGTTTTAAAAGAGCTGTCTGAAGACCTTGCTGGACCATTAACATTGATTTTCAATGAATCTCGGAACACTAGGCAAGTTCCAGAACTCTGGAAGAAAGCTAATGTTGTGCCAACATTACCATTTTTAAAAAAATGGTGAACAGGATTATTATAATTATAGGCCTGTCAGCCTCACATAGATCCCAAGCAAAATAATGGATTGGCTGATATGGGACTTGAATAACAAAGAACTAAAGGCGGATAATGTAATTAATGCAACACAACATGGGTTTATGTAAAATAGAACCTGTCAAACTAACTTGATATCTTTGTATGATGAGATTATAAATTTGCTTGATAAAGGTAAAAGTGTCGATGGATTATATTTACACTTCTGACTTGGTACTGCATGATATTTTGATTAAAAAACTAGATAAAAATTTAACATGGCACTCATTAAATGGATGAAAAAATTACCTAACAGATAGATCTCACAATGTAACTGTAAATGGGGAAGCGTCATCGAGTCGGTCTGTTTCCAGTGAGGTACCACAGGGATTGGTTCTTAGCCCTACACTATTTTAACATTTTTATCAATGACCTGGAAGAAAACATAAAATCGTCACCGATAAAGTTTGTGGATGGCATACAAATTAGGGGAGTAGTAAATAATAAAGAGAACAGGTCACTGATTCAGATTGATCTAGATCATTTGGTAAACTTACCCCAAGCAAACAAAATGCATTTTAATATGGCTAAATGTAAATGTATACATCTGAGAACAAAGAACATAGGCTATACATACAGGATGGGGGACTCTATTCTGGGAAGTAGCAACTCTGAAAAAGACTTGGGGGTCATGGTGGTTAATCAGCTGAACATGAGCTTCCAGTGTGATGCTGTAGCCAAAAGGATTAATCCAGTCCTGGGAGGCATAAACAGGGGAATCACAAGTAGGAGTACACAGATTATTTTACGTCTATATTTGGCACTGTTTTGACTGCTGCTGAGATATTGTATACAATTCTGGTGCCCACAATTCAGAAAGGATGTTGTTAAATTGGAGAGGGTTCAGAGAAGAGCCATTAGAATAATTAAAGGATTAGCAAATATGCTTTATAGTGATAAACTCCAGGGGCTCAAACTATTTAACTTAACTAATAAAAGGTTAAGGGGTGACTTCACTACAATCTATAAGTACCAGCATGGGGAACAAATATCTAATAATGGACTCTTCAATCTAACAGAAAAATATAACTCAATCCAAATGATGGAAGTTGAAGCTAGACAAATTAAGACTGTAAAATTAAGATATAAATTGTTAACTGTGAGAGTAATTAACCATTGGAACAATTTAACAAGTGTCATGGTGGATTCTCCATCACTGATAATTTTAAAATCAAGATTGGATGTTTTTCTAAAAGATATGCTCTAGGCATTATTTATGCCCTGTGTTATGCAGGAGGTCAGACAACATTACCACAATGGCTTCTTCTGGCCTTGGAATCTATGAATTTGAATGGACAAACTATCTTCCCTTACCATACTATTCATAAGATAACTTGGAGGTCACCAGACCACAGAGTAGAGAACCAAACTGATCATGTCACAATTTGGTGCAAATGGAAAAGAACTTTAGAAGATGTACATATAAGTAGCAGGAACTAGGCAGATGTGGGTATGGACCATATACTAGTGGTAGCTAAACTGAGACATAAATTTGGACCACAGCTCCATCCCTTCATCCAACCATTTTAATTTCAGATCATATGATGCTGGCTGATTTTTAAATATTTGTAGGGAAAATAATGGTAACAGTTTAAACAGAAAATGGAATCTTTTACATTATACAACAAGAAAGAGCAATACTGTATTAAAAAAACTGCAAACAATGTTCTGTATGACAGTTAATGAGATTGGTTGTCTTAGGAGCAAGAAGATGGCCTGTGTTCTTTCTAGGATCCCGAATATCATTCCTTATCCTTTTATTGAACATACAGTAAAGCCTGTGTTGGACCCTTTCCCATTTTGAAACAGAAAAAAAAGGAAATTGAACATACAACACAGCACTTGTGAATTGTTACAGAGGCTGCTAAAATTAATGATTTTTTGAAATATGTGGATAATTTTACAGCAGGATGTTTAATCAATTAAATTTAATAACAGATGTTAATTCTCTTGCAGTAGTGAATAATAGTCAAAAATGTTTAAAGATCACTGACTTTTTATCACTGTGCTATGTGTTTCACAAGCAGTTAAAAGTGCTCCAGGATGATTAGTAAGAACATAAATCTGTGTTGCTAAGTAACTAAATGGTTGGTGTTACTGTTATCAGTGAAGATCTTTATATAGGCTACATCTGGCAAAGTATCAAAATCCTTCTCAAAAGAATATTTCATCAAAAGTGTGGATAGGATGATTTAATTAAAAATAAAAAAGAGAGCAAATCACCATGAAACTGATGGCAAAGCCTCTTCAGTCATGAAAGCAAATTCCTTTTTCCTTAGGAAAGCCTATTTCCTTTTTTGGCAGCTGTAGAATGCCACATTCACAGTCCATCCTTATGAGCTGAGCAAACAATTCACAGAATAATTTATTAGTCCCATTTGACACTTTCTGTTTGCAGAATGTTCAGGGTGGTTTACTAAGTTCATAAATGTATTCGATACTGGATATTTGTAATTTCTTTATGAATTTGTTTTCTGTATGAAGAGTGCATTGTTAATATCTGATAGGAGCACTTTTGAAGTGTGTACTCTTTTGCTTAGTGACATAGGTCTCATGGTATTTCTTCTGGTCTCTGCATTGGATGATTTTTGTGTGTATTCAAGCATTTGAACTGAACCCTTGCGCTTTGTACCTATTCATGCCAGTAAAGGTCAGCTATTTGGAGGTGTGTGAAAAGCAAATCTGAAAGGTTCACAAATACGGCTGAGTTGAGATTTATTTTCAAATTCAAATGAATATACAAGGAGAGTTAAGGAGACAATTTCTGCCCACTTCAAGTCCTCTTTGCATTGCCAGAGTAGTAGAAAGGGGCCATAGTGTATTTAAAACTCTGTCCCAAAGTCTATTTAAACTCCCTGGCACAATTTACGGAGATTTTCCCTAAGCATAAACAACTGGGTATATCTATATGGCTTCCTTAGACCTCTTTGTGTAAAACTTCATAGGGGCTTAAGTACTCATGTGATGAGGGCCATATAATTATCTAAGCAGATAAGCTGAAACTCTGACAAAAGAAACTATTTCCCCCTTCCATTTTTGCAAGCATTTTTCAAGACATGTCAACTAGGGATGTTACAGGTTTAATCTCATTCTATCAAATGGCTAAAAAATATTTTTTTCCTTCTGTTTAAGGTTGTCTCACAGATTTATCTTGGTTCAATTATTGTAATTCTAACTTCTGACTGAAACCTTCTCCAAAGGCCTAATTCAAAGCCCAGTGACATCAATGAAAGGGCTCTCACTGGAATAAATGGTCTTCGGATCAGGCCTTTCAAGCATTAGCATCTTTCACAGAATACCAACCAAAGTACCAGTTCAGGAATATATCTGCATTCATGACAACCCTTATGCATTTGCTTATGTGTTATCCTGGCTAGAGATGGACTTAAGCACATGCTTAGGTGTTTTTCTGAATTGGTAGCCAAATGAATAGATAGTAGTATGTGGCATTGAGCTACATGAGCTGGAATGCCAATTTACTTATTCTGATGGCAGACGTTCCAGATTATTTCATACAGTAAAACTATCTGTTTCTAACTTGTTCTCGTATACTAGATAAACAGTTAAAATGCTTGATTGATTTTTTTCCTCAAAAAGCGCCAGCATTAGTGATTCAAATCAAGCAAATACTACCTCCCTGTTTGTATCCAATGTTATTTTCTGCTATTTGCACATAACTATCACTTGTACAATAGTCAAACAATGGGGGCTGCTATTGCAGAGCATCAGATTATATATAATTAAATACAAAACTATTTGGAATAAAACCACTGTTGAGACACAAGTTAACAAGAACCAGGAAATGCAAAGTTTGCCCTTATCTCACATCCTTATCACCACATAAGGTATGTAGATGAGCTCTTAATTAGAGCTGATCAGGTGTTTTCAATTCAAAGTGCAGTTACTACAAAATCATAATTGTTCTAAATTTTGATTTTACACAAAATTTTGGATTTTCCATCATAACAATCAAAATGAAATATTTCCTTTCAGGACAGTTCAACCCAAATCAGAATATTCTGATTTTTTTTAATTGACCTGAAACATTTAATTTGAAATGAGTTCAGCAAAACATTAAGCTGATTTTCCCTATGGCGTATTGCCTTATATTCCAGCCCTGATTCTCTTCTGTGCTCTTCTTGAAGACTACATCTCCCCTAAACCAATGCACTGATTTACCTCTAATGGAGCTGTGTGGTGCATCACGGGAGCTACATAACTTTGTGTTCATTGTGGGGAATTTAGCCTGGCCTGGGAGTCACATGACTGTGTTCATTATGGGAGATTTAGCCTGCCCAGGGAGCCAGGCCCATTAGGGTAGCAAGTTTCTGAACTACAATTCCAATAAGGCAATAGGAGAATGCAATTTAGTTTTGAAATGACTCAGAATGAAGCATTTCATGTCATGTCATTTAATGTCTGAAGCACCTGGATATTGGTCTGACCCAGTATGTTTGTTATATGTTCTTATTTCAACAAACCTAAGTGAACCATTTCAATATTGGGAAGGTCAAAATGTTTAGTTTCTATTGAAACATTTAATTATGACACTTAACATTTCTATTCCATGGAAAATTTCAGCTTTTCATTCCAGTTTGGGACAAAAACATATGTTGCAATACTGGAATTTTCCACACTATAGAAAGTCAGTTTTTCTCTGCTCTACATTTAATATTGACATTCACCACCAAAAGCATTTTTAAAATGACAGAAAAGATGTACATAAGAACATAAGAATGGCCAAACTGCATCAGGTCCATCTAGCCCAGTATCCTGTTTTCTGACAGTGGCCAATGCCAGGTGCCCCAGAGGGAATGAACAGAACAGGTAATCATCAAGTGATCCATCCCCTGTCACCCATTCCCAGCTTCTGGCAAACAGAGGCTAAGGACACCATCCCTGCCCATCCTGGCTAAAAGCCGTTGATGGACCTATCCTCCATGAATTTATCTAGTTCTTTTTTGAACTCCGTTATAGTCTTGGCCTTCACAAAATTCTCTGGCAAGGAGTTCCACAGGTTGACTGTGCATTGTGTGAAGAAATACTTCCTTTTGTTGGTTTTAAACCTGCTGCCTATTAATTTCATTTGGTGACCCCTAGTTCTTGTGTTATGAGAAGGAGTAAATAATACTTCCTTATTTACTTTCTCTACACCAGTCATGATTTCATAGACCTCTAGCCCTTGCCCTTGCCCTTTTCTGAACCTTTTCCAATTCCAATATAACTTTTTTGAGATGGAACAACCACATCTGCACATAGTATTCAAGATGTGGGCGTACCATGAATTTATATAGAGGCAATGTGATATTTTCTGTCTTATTATCTATCCCTTTCTTAATGATTGCCAACATTCTGTTAGCTTTATTGACTGCCACTGCACATTGAGTGGATGTTTTCATCCACAATGTTCCAAGATCTCTTTCTTGAGTGGTAACAGCTAATTTAGACCCCATCATTTTATATGTATAGTTGGGATTATGTTTTCCAATGTGCATTACTTTGCATTTATCAACATTGAATTTAATCTGCCATTTTGTTGCCCTGTCACCCAGTTTTGTGAGATCCCTTTGTAGCTCTTCGCAGTCTGTTTTGGACTTAACTATCTTGAGTAGTTTTGTATCATCTTCAAATTTTGCCACCTCCCATTGTTTACCACTTTTCAGCTAAACTTTGGTTGCCCATCTTTTTACATAATGTAAAGGTAGGAGTTTTATACTTTCCTCATTTTGCTTCCAGATATTCTTTTATCCTGAACCATTATAACATAGAGATTATTTGTCATGTTCTATTCTATTGGGGAAATAATACTGAGGCAACTTGGAGATGTACATTTGTGGAATAAGGCACATCCGAGGAACAGCTTGCAATGCTGATGCTCATGCTGTGCCTACTGTCTGAATCTAGCATTAATAAAGCTTGCTGTATGCATAGTGAACATTTAACTGACAAATATAAAGCCCTTATTTCTGCTCACAGAGTATCTGTGAATAGTGGTTGACTTTTATTATTGTGGTAGTTATAATTGTTCAATGAAATCTTTATATGAGAACTCAACTCTGCCACAGACTTATTGTGTGACTTTTGGAAAGTCATTGAAACCCAGTTCCTAAATACCTTTGTGGATTTGTGCCTTAATCTCTGTGCAGTACTGCATAATCTATAAAATAGGGATAATAATATTTTCTCTGTTCCACTAAGAAAGTGAGAGTGGACATGTCTGGAATGCTCTGGCAATTCTCCCCTGCCCTTGGAGAATTTGTTAGATCCAGTCCAATTTAGGCTTAAACAGATTCTTGTAGACTTTATTTTGTATGTTTTAAGTCAAGACAATGCAATTATCACCTATGAATTGCATATACATGTTGAAACAGGTAAGACAAGAAAAGTTATTGATCAAGTTACCTCTCCTAGGTACAGGGCCACTTTTTTAAATCTCTGCTCTCTGCTATGTTCTTCCCCTGTTCTTTTCCATGTTCTTATTGTCAATTACTATCTTTTATCTTCTGCAACTTTGCGCAGACTCAGTTACCTTATCTATGCACCTATCCATTCTAAACCTCCAGCTAAAACATTTTTATGCATAAATCACAATAACTAACTTAAACTAATACATTTTACCCTATTAAAACTTCTGTCTGCTTCTATGATTACTCTATGCTATTAATCCCACTGCCTCCATCCATTGGTTTTATTTTACTGGTCTGTTTTTGTGGCGTTGGGTTTTTGCTTGTTAGCTTGTCTTGGGGCGGCATCTGAAGTTAGCAATTCCCTATGACACTCTGTTTCACCTGCTATTTACATAGACTGAAGTTGTACGGAGTAAGAAACACAAGCCAGGTTTCATGGGTTACACAACCCTGAAGCTTGTTTAGCTAAATTCTGGAATCCTGCATCAGCAGGGATACATACAAGAGCAAAGATTCCTTTAAATTTTCCTATTTTTTTACATATATATGTGACTAACACTATTCATTACCCAGTGTTCCAACACCCTGGGAACCACTGGCAGCCCCTAGGGGGAATTCTATATTAGACTTCATCTTGACAGCTAAAGAGGAACTGATCAGAGGAAAATTAGGGGTTGCTTAGGTGCAAGCGATATGACTTGATTATATTTATGTGCTAGCAGAATAAATTCCCAACCACAAATATATATCTGAACAGACACACACAAATGGATGATGCTTTAAGTGGGCCTTTTTACAAAGCTGAAAACAATAGCTGAATCAGCTGGAAGAAATAATTCTATTTCATTACCACCTACAGTACAATTTAAAAGTTTCTTTGATAGGGTACTGGCCAAGGAATCCAAAATTGTCTCACTTGGTGTTCACTTAATGAGAGCTTGGAGAGCTCGCCTGCACTCTACTTTACCCTTGCAGAGTTCCCAGGTTCAGGAAGCAGCATATGATTATTCTGACTATAAATGTAGTAAACTTTCCATTTCTTGAATATCAGTACCATCTCCCAATTACTCATTGTATACAAGTGTATATTCTTTACATACTGCTCTCTTTTACTATCTTGTATATAGGTAACTGGTGCTGCCCCTGTGAAACTATCCAGTACTCTGAGAAAGTTATATGACTAGTGGCGAACAAGACATGTGAATAGCACTTACAATATCAGTGTGACTGAGGCTGAATTATGACTTGCTGAAACTAGAGCAACACCAGAGCCAAGATCAACTATTAGCAGATACTAGAGGGATGAGCACAATATAAAAACCTAAATAGATAGAAATAGAAATGTGTATCCTATTCAGCAGAGTAAGATTTTTCATGAAGCCCGGGCTAAATCTGGTTTGCAAGCACTCCTGTTTAAATAATTTGTACTGATATTTTGTGTACATGGAGTAGGCAGGCAACTGGGAGCAGTTTTCCATCCCTGAAAGTCTTAGGGTAACATTGGATGAGTTTATGTGGCATAGATATGTGGAATTGGATGATGCTGGAAAAGATCAGAACTAGGGTGAACTGTCTTCACTCTCTCATTACTAGCTGATTTGCAGACATGCCAAACCTACAAAAAACAGTGCTTCTATATCATGATGCCAACTTCTCTCAACCTAGCACTAAAAATTTCCCAAATCTGGTGAAAAATTCTCAGATACGTTTTTTACAGTGCTTCTATATCCTGGGAAATTTCCCAAAACCTGGGAATTTGTGAGTAAAATGTTTCAACTTGGGAAATTGGGAATTTCATTCAAAACATTTTACTCAAAAATTCCCAGATTTTGGGACATTTCCCAGGATATAGAAGCACTGCCTAGGAGCACCTGAGGTCTCATGGAATAACCTGATAGAATGTTTCTGGCTCTGAGAATCTTGGCATGTTTATCAAGGCTCTCTGTTCACCAAAGCCTGTGGGTTTGGTGATTATTTAACAACAACAAATGAAAGAAACTTTGTCAATAAGACTCCCCCCCCTCCCATTTTCTTCATGCCCTCATTTTTTTGCTCCTCACAAATTGACTATTTACCTGAAAACAGACACAGGAAATTATGCTTTGAATTTCAGCTTTTGCTGTCATTAAGTTGCACTTTTTTGCTTCTGACCTATAGGCTACAAACCTAGCAGACTGTTTTGGAAGCCTATACAGAGTGACTGAAAATTCTTAACACTATGTCCAGAAAGTGCCTCCTTGACCACCAAACCTGTTTTATTTCCAGTAATTATGGCTCCTACCTTGTTCAAAACTTCTTGCACTTTATATCTAACCATGGAATGTGTCCTTTCCTCCCTCAGCAGAATAATTGCCTCTGGTCCTGTTTTAACCCTTCCATTCTCTGTCAGCTAAATCTCATGAGACAAATCTATCAAGTTTCAAAGAGCTGCATGTGAACAGTATGGTTAAACCCTATGCTACTCTTAACAGTTTGGGGCATCAGTTAAGTTGTGGGTACTCAGCTCCTCTCAGGACCAGATAATACTTTCAGGGATCACAAAAGAGACTGTAATTAGAGGGTGTGCCAACACGCAATTAGACACCCCATGGCTGGCTGGTGCCAGTTGATTTGGGCTCCTGGGGCTCAGTCTGCAGGGTTGTTTAATTGCGGTGTAGACATTCCAAGCTCTGGGACCCTCCCACCTTGGAGTGCCCTAGTAATCTAGAGGTAGCTGTAGAACTGTCTGTAAGGGAAGGTAAATAAGGAGCTTTAGAAAACAAAAGGCTTGGATGAGTCTGAACCTCAGACTCCCTTCCTGCTCTAGTTCCTGCTAAACCAGAAATGCATGTCCAGGACAGGAAAAGTAAGGGTAAGAAAGGAGGATCCTATTTCAGACTCATTCTACCTTTACCAAGGGAGAAATGGTCATTGATTCAGATGTTGATAATATGTGGCAGTTTTGGGATTTGAACAAATCCCCACAGATCAGATCTAGCTACATATTTTTATTTTCAATAACCATAAAAGCAGGTTGTCCCAGATAATGTGTTTTCTACTCCCTTTCTCCCTTATCTGGCAACTGTAAGGGATCAGAAAAATAAGCAAACAAAAAACTGGTCATAGGAATGTCAGCCTTGTCATAATTAGTGAAATCTAACCATAAATATCAGCTAGCTAAATGAATTGTGAAGTTTCTAATCTATCTAAATATTGCCTTTCATACATTGTAGCCCTCAGAATAATATTGCCTCTCATTTAGGGCAGCTAATGTGCCATTGTCGATTGCAGCAGCACAATAACAGCATTCTGGCATGTGTTTTATTTCAGCATGTATTACAAATATCACAAAAGGGAAAAGTCCCTTGTCAAAGATTTCTTTTTAAAAAGGAAATTGCTTTTAAAACTTTTTATTTCCATTTTAAAAGAATGAAAACTTTGATTACAGTAAATTAATACATTCCACATACTGTTTCATTGAGTGATTGGCATTTTCTCACCTGCTCATAAAAAGGAACATACTGAAGCAAGCTGTGTCTTTCAAGTGGTAAGTAGTTCTATAAGCTGGTAAATAAAAAGTCTTTGGGTCTTGATCCTGAAAACACTTATGCACATGTTTATCTTCACTCATATTTGTAGTCTTGTTGAAATTACTCCCTTTTGCACCATTTTACTGAGTTGAAGTCAGTGGGACTACTGAAGTGAGTAAAGTTAAAATCAAGTTTGCAGGAGCAGGGTCATAGCCATGCTGGACAAAAGAAAGGTGAAGCTTTCATAGAACCTATGACCCCTAGAATCTATTAGAAAAAGCAAAAAGAGCACACAAATGAAAAAAGAGCTGCTTTCTTAATCGTCTGTAAATTGGTATTTAGTATCATCATGTACAATCCAATTGGTAGAGGAAATCAAGAGGAAAGACCCATCAGAAGTGGAGAATTTTTACGTTTTTAATAATTTGCATCTACAAACAGTTGTCCAACCCTACAAACATATAGGTATGTGCTCAGCTTTACTGACATGAGTTCAATGAGGCTACTTCCATGAGTAAAATACACATCTGTGAAAACGATTGCAGGATTGAGCTCAATGGTACAGGATTATTTCTTTCCACTTTCTCTATTTTCAGATGCTACAGAACGGCAACTGTAGTTCTAAGCAAACAACTGACCTGTCATTTATACCTGTCATGATAATACGCTTTATTTCAGCTAAATAACTCTGAATCATGGGCTTTAGTTAACCTAAGCACAGTTTATTTTGGTGTTAGGATCTCTTGCTTAGTAAAGGAAATGGGAAACAAAAATCCTTTCCCAGTATAAGTAGAGTTACCCTAGTTCATTGAAACCATTTATCACAATTACAACAGCCACTTTTTTTAAATAAATCTAATATTTTAAGTGTATTGCTGGTAGAAACACTGGCAAAGGAACCTGGTGATGAAGTGACTGTGTTCCCACCTGTTCCACTCTCTGCATCAACCCATAGAATGGGGTTAGCACTTCAGATGAGTACTCTGTGTCCTGTGTCATTGAGCAGCTCCCAGTTCTTCTCCACCAGTAGTGCAGTTTTGCAACTAGGGTAGCTGGTGCATTCCAGTACTGATGAATTGGTTTGCCTAAGAGAGACTTCCAGTGGGGAAGCATCTATGGAGCTTTGATAGTATTTAAAGCTGCCCCAATGAGAGGCAGAAGTCAGAAAATGTCCCAGACATACTGAGGTTAGCCAGAAAATGTGAATGTAGTTTATTCCTTCCTGTATAAGCTTTGCTGAATTTGTCTCCATGTACTTAATGGGATTATGATCTAGTGGATAAAGCTCAGGACTGGGAGTCAGGAAAGATGGTCCTTGACCTAAATCTACCACTGTGGCAATTAGGGTCCAGACACCCCCAGGAAGAATGGGGATCTGAACGCCAATGAATAAATAAGTCAATCAACTGATTGTATACAATGTTATTGTACTATAATGTGTATCAAGTAAAGTCTTTTATGAAAACTTGTGATGTTCGGAACTTGCTGGTCATCATGAGATAGGCACCCAGACTGTGGTTATGAATGTATGTATTTGTGTAGATATAAAATTGCTCATAATTTGTGCTGCAATATTCAGCTCCACCTCATAACAGGGAGGTAGGTAGCCAGGCAGGGAGGGGCTGCTGCCTCCCCAACCAGATGAGACTAGCTCCAAAAACCTTGCATTGTACAACCCAGGAAAAGACAAGCAATGGTCCTTTTAAAGTTAATGGGAAAATATTAAAGCAACTGAAACGTGAAACTGAAAAGAAAATCTCAGTCTTGGAAAACAAAGAAAGAATGGAATTTCCCCCACCATGAATAACCATAGTCTGAGAGAGAGAAAAACAAAACAAAAATGAAAAAAAACATGCAAATCTTGTTAAAAGGAAAGGGATTTGAAGTGAATGGTCTCCATAAACTGAGAGCCAGCATTTAGATGGGGTGCTGTCCCCTTTATGACAGATGGCCCACTGGCAAACTGAAGGCAATGGGTAACTTCTGTGACTAAAGGGATTTTTATCTAATGTATAAGTGTAAAACCTGAGATTGCAGCTTTATTTTTATTTTCTGTATAACTGATGTGCATTTGCTTTCCCTTACTATTTCATCTTTGAATCTGTTTTTCATGTTAAATAAACCTCTTGTTTATTTGTTTGTTGTTTACTAATAGGTCTCTGTGAAAACTGTGTAGTGTGTGTCCCAAAGTGAACTGATAACTGGGACAGGTTTCACTCCTTCTGGGTTGATGAACCAAAGAGGAAAAGTTTGAGTGTCTGGTAGTTAAAAACTCAGAGTAGAGAGATTTGGGGAGACTTGGGAAAGGAAGGGATGGTAAAGGCACCCTGAAAGAAGTAACTAGGCTGGTGGAAGTCAGAGTGAGACCTTTATGCTTGTAGGCTGGCTACTGGTGTTAAGGTTCTGGGCCATAGTAGCATAGCATTAAGGCATCCAAAGTTATAAGGCAGGTGGTGAGAGAGCACCTTACTGGTCTGGGTGATCCCCAAAATGTCACAACCACTCACTCATAGTATGAATTTGGGCAATGGCTGAACCTATCTGTTCTTCAGTTTCCATATCCAGAAATTGATATAATAACACTTCCCTACTTTTTCAAGGTGTGTGTGAGACTCAATTACTGCTTGTAAAGTACTTTGAGATCCTCAGCTAGGAGATACTAGAGAAGTGCAGAATGTTATTAAAATTTGCATAAACATAGATGAGTTGGAGGGGCTCTTTGGGGAAAAACTAAATTCCAGTGATTTTTTTGGGGGGGAGGAGTTGGAGGGGGTTAAAAAGTGGCATTTCTTAATCTGGTTAATTTACAATAATGTAACTTTTGAAAACAGAAATTGTTTTTCCGTGATAATAATAAAACTAGAAGGCAAAATCCTGCTTCCGTTGAAGCCAATGATAATCTCGTATGGGTTGGACCTATATTTATGAAGATTTTGTCCATTGAATTATTCCTGAAATGTTATTTTAAATGGATGAAATTATTGGTGGTGTGGGGAGCCAACACCAGTTGCTCTGCATGAATGAACCCCTGCAAAAGGGTCATGAGTGGAGCAGCTGTGCAATGGTGCAATCTGCTATGTGCACCATGCCATGTGTAAACAATTTCTTCAGCAGTATTTGCATAGTGCAGTGTAGAAGGCCACAATGAGGACAGGCCAGGGATGGGAACATCTCCATGTTTACTCAGATCCAGTGGTCCTAACACCCTACACAACTAGGGTCTGATCCAAAGCCCCTTGGAGTCAATGAGAGTCTTTCAACTGACTAAAATAGCTACTTTCTGCAACATTTCAAATACAGCAAATGTAAGGAAGGTTTTATTATACAGTATTCAAAATATTTCTACTTAATAAAAATACCTGTTCATCAGAAAATGTATATATTAAGAACATTAAAGAAAAGAAGTGCCATTAAAAAAAAGAGCAGTCACCTATTGCACAAGGTGTCTTCTTCAAAAGATTAAACTGTTCAACCTACTTTCAGCCTTAAGGCAAGAAATACAGTATTGTTAGAAGTCATGTTATGAAAAGACTGTCAAACAATACAAATTTTAGAAAATTGGAACCATGCAGGCAATAAGTCAAATTAATTTCTGGTAGAACTCTATTGACTTGAATGGGTTTACACTGTCTATTACAACAGTACATTATACAATAATTTAGGCTGAATTGTTTGTGCAGCAACAGTATTTTTAAGAGCATTTGCACTGGAAAACTCAAGAAGTTGAGAATTTCATTATTTCCTGGAACCAGTGTTTTCCAGTGTCTGATAGAAACTTAGTTTACACTAAGTTTTAATGTTATCAGACATTAATTCTGTCATTCAAGTGCAACCCCAGTATAGGCAGTGACAAAATCTAATATGATGGAATCCTCTTGTGGGGGGGATTAATATTTGGATGTATTTTTTCTAGCAGTTGGGGAATTTTGCCAGTCACAAGCATGCAAATTAAATCATCTAAAGAACTTTGTAAATCTCTCCATGAAAGTGAAGATTCCAGTTCTGTTCCCCAGGGAGCCAGTAGCAAATTCCCACTGACTTCAATGAGATTAGGATTAGGCATTTAAAAACTGGGGAGTCAGCAAGAAACTGAGGGACTTCAGCTCCCTTTGAAGTCAATGGGAAATGAAGACACTCAGCAGCCCTCACAAGGTTTTGACCTTTCGAGAGCATCTCTACATTTTCTGATATATCAAAAGCAGTAACACCTTCCTGCTTTAAATAAACAGGGTGTTGAGAAATGTTTCTCTCTCTCTCCAAAAATTCATTTTTGAGTCTATATGGAGGGGTCTTTTCTTTCCTTGCTGCAAAAAGAGGTGTTCATTCTGTGGGAAGCATAATTAAGTCAGAGCAAGCAGTTTCACCCTTAGTAGCTATTTGTCTACTTATATAGCCCTTATCATCAAAGTTTTGAATTCCTCAGAATTATTAATGGCTTTTAGGCGTTGTCTACCCTACAAAGTTTTGTCGATGTGTAGACCAATGGGCTAGTTTGCCTTTATTATATTCACATCTTTGCATTATATTCACCAGTAATACAAGAAACCTAGAGGCCTGTATCCTGTAAAACATTAGCTCCAGCAAGTTAGCGTAAGGCTTAGATCGTCGGGCTCTACAGGTAGTGATCAATGGCTCCATGTCTAGTTGGCAGCCAGTATCAAACGGAGTGCCCTAGGGGTCTGTCCTGGGGCTGGTTTTTTTCAACATCATCATTAATGATCTGGATGATGGGATGGATTACACCCTCAGCAAGTTCACGGATGACACTAAGCTGTGGGGAGAGGTAGATACGCTGGAGGGTAGGGATAGGGTCCAGAGTGACCTAGACAAATTGGAGGATTGGGCCAAAAGAAATCTGATGAGGTTCAACAAGGATAAGTGCAGAGTCCTGCACTTAGGACGGAAGAATCCCATGCTCCGCTACAGGCTGGGGACTGACTGGCTAAGCAGCAGTTCTGCAGAAAAGGACCTGGGGATTACAGTGGATGAGAAGCTGGATATGAGTCAACAGTGTGCCCTTGTTGCCAAGAAGGCTAACAGCATATTGGGCTGCATTAGTAGTGGCATTGCCAGCAGATCGAGGGAAGTGATTATTCCCCTCTATTCGGCACTGGTGAGGCCACATCTGGAAAATTGCGTCCAGTTTTGGGGCCCCCACTACAGAAAAGATGTGGACAAATTGGAGAGAGGCCAGTTAAGGGCAATGAAAATGATTAGGGGGCTGTAGAGAAGAGGCTGAAAGAACTGGGGTTATTTAGTCTGCAGAAGAGAAGAGTGAGGGGGGATTTGATAGCAGCCTTCAACTGAAGGGGGATTCCAAAGAGGATGGAGCTAGGCTGTTCTCACTGGTGGCAGATGACAGAACAAGGAGCAATGGTCTCAAGTTGCAGTGGTGGAGGTCTAGGTTGGATATTAGGAAAATCTATTTCACTAGGAGGGTGGTGAAGCACTGGAATGGGTTAGCTAGGGAGGTGGTGGAATCTCCTTTCTTGAGGTTTTTAAGGCCCAGCTTGACAAAGCCCTGGCTGGGATGATTTAATTGGGGTTGGACTAGATGACTTCCTGAGGTCTCTTCCAACTCTAATCTTCTATGATTCTATGATAAGGCTTGAGGTCTATGAACTTTAAACAGATAAACTTTGCATAGATAAACGTCCCAATGGAAAACTGAAAGTATTTGGGGAGCTGAAAATAGTGTTTAAGGAAAAGTTCTGACCATAGGTACATGAGTCAACCACATAAGTGTCCTGGCAATGAACTGACATACATAACAGGTACATAAGATACATCTAAGGCTACCTTGCTTACTTGCCTATATATCTTTTCTTATAAGTTACTTATTTTCTTATGGGTTTGATTATTTGTTTTATTATAATAGGTTTATAGGTTTATATTAGAGTATATTTTGGCTGTAATGCAAGGGACCTACAGGCCATATCCTGTATGTTGAGCTACGGCACAGTTAACAAACATATGTTTGAGACCTTTCACCTACCTAGGTGGTGATGAGGTAAAGCATAAAGTCCATATATGGTTGCGACCTTTACCATAGATAGATAAAGAATGCGTTGAAGCAGGTTGGCATAAGGGCTTTCCTAAGTTCATACCCTTTTAAACTTAACAGGTACACCACAACTTGGAACTTGGAAAGAACTAAAATAACTGGTTAGGACAGAAATAACAAATATGATACCTATCCGCAAAAGGGCCATGGTACAAAATTGATGTATATGATAACAAGTTGAAATCATTAATATACTAACCTATAGAAAAAGACACTCCAACATTAGTAAGGTGAGGAAATACAAATAAGGAAAAGGGGAAAAATCCTCTACTGAATATGCATCAAACATAACGGTGTCAACGTAACACATTATTAAAGTGGCATCCCAGCCTAGAGGCGGTAGGAGAGAGAGATGTAGTCCTGGGGAGGTGCCAGAATGATGGCCACTGGTGATGATGGGAAAGGTGATGGTGATGAGGAAGATGATTGCTAACATTTCAGGTTGTTCTACAGGAGATGGTGTGAGTATATGGATGTGCAAATGTACATTCTGTAGTATCTCTATCTATCTTACTGAGTTGGGGTGTTTGTGACTATAAATTATAAAAGAGTTCCTATTGTGTGTGTGTTGTAACTGTGCATGTCGGGGTTCCCAACTATATAATAATTTGAACAATACTGGGCCTAATCTTGGGGCAAGAATCTGTCAACCCTCAAAGTGATAACTGGGGATTCTTAAGCAATCAATATTATTAATACATAATCTAAAGATTGGGCAACAGATGCAAGTTACACTGAAATACAGTCACTGCTGTAATTAAACCACTGTTGCATGTCCACACTATGCCCCTTGTGTCGGTGGAATGCATCCTCAATATCAGCTCTTACATCGACCCAAAACAGTGCATTGTGGGTAGCTATCCCACTGTGCAACTGGCTGCAGGGTGCTTTGGGAAGGGTTTGCAATGCCTCCTGGGGCAGATACAGCATCACACGATGAAGGTTTCTCAATCCCATCATTCCATGGGCATCCTACTAGATTGCCAGCCACTTTTCAACTGCCCTGGTAACCTTCAACCCAGGCATCTCTGTCAGAAAGCATAGATCCTGCACTTCTGTTCACTATTGTGCTGTGCATTATGAACACAAGGCTATAAGAGGAGCCCAACAGGGGGGCTATTCAGCTGGAGGGATGCCTTGAAGGAGCATACTAAAATTGAACGACAGTAATGTGTGTTGCTGTAGTGTGCTGAGCCTGTCATTGTTTTTTTGCACCGTGCTATGAACCTTATACTGATTGCTGTGTGTGCCCAAAAAAACCCACATTTTAAATCACTTTTTAAAGTAGCACTCAGTAATATGACCATTGCTGAGCACTAACACAAGAAGCCCACAGAAGTGTGTGTGTGTGTGTGCGTGAGAGAGAGAGAGAGAGAGACAGTGAGACAGTGTGTGTTGGTGAAGTGTGTGTGTGTTGGGGGAGATTGAATGTGTCCGCAGGCTGTCTCTAAGTTCAGACAGCAGCTGGAAGCAACCACTCCTGAAGCAGAAGCTGGTGCACAGACAGCTGGTGTCCCTCTGATCCCCCACCCTAGTTCAGAGGAAAATGGTACACTGGCAGGGGGAGGGGGACACCCTGATATCAGGCCCCACCTCACTTCCTGGCTCTGCACAGCACAGCACAGCACAAGTATCTCTTCCCCACCCCTCCTCCCCACTACTCCCCCAGCAGCAGCCTGCCTTGCCTGCCTGCTGCTGTGGTCCTAATGACAAGGGAGAGCAGGATTCTGCATTAATGTTTTGATTTTGTGATTCCCTCCAAGTTCTCCCACAGCCTCCTCTCCCCACAGACCAAGGAGATCCACCCCCTCCCCTGTAGTCCAGGCAGGAGTATGTTTGCTGCTGGGAGCCGCAAACATACTCCACTCAGCTGGGCCTTGAAGGAGCATATTAACACTGAGCCACAGTAATGTGTATTGTTGTAGTGTGCTGAGCAGTAGCAGTAGTGGATAGTACCTATGCAAGCTCTCCACACTGAGCAGTTTCTGGGGCTTTGAAAGACAAGGGGCATGTGCCTGTGTAGCTGTATCTAGGGCAGGCCCACACAAATACCACAGAAAACCTAGTTGACACTGCAGGCTAAAATGTCCACCTACAGTATTTTCAAAATGGATTATATAGCAGCAATTTGCTATATATTATTAAAATTATTAATGTACTGAAGTAACTGGGGATGCTGCTTCATCCTGAAAAGATTAGGTTTGAAAATAGGAAAGCTGTATCTATTATCTGTCAGGTCTGGAATCACCTAGTATCAGGTGGAATCTGTAGGTGCTTCAGCTGTGCAAGGAGCTCTGAGCAGTATTGTGAAGATCTGAGCATGTACTGATATAATAGTATACGTATAATAATCATTTGTAATGATACAATTTGGAAAGCAATGCTTTGTTAAATGTCCTTTAAATGAATAATCTTAAAAAAGGGATGCAAATTCAGGGTATAAAACCTCAAGGGTTCAATGATAGCTAATACATTCAGAATCTTGTTCTAGAAAACCCCGAGGAGTGATGAAGTCTGTGTTTTTAACATTGTAAATCAAGCTTATTCCCACTTCTCGTCTCATAGCCAGTTGCAATTCATTTTCCCACTGGACTTTGATTATAGTAATTATGGAGTATGAGAATATTTAATTACCTATATATATTTCTGGGCCACTATACTGAGAACACATATTTGAATGTAGATGACAACTCTAATTCCTTGGTCATAATGTAATACTGAGTGTCAAATACATAAACTGGTTTGAACTTACAACTAGAGACACACACTCAAAAATACTGCATGCTCCCTGAAAACAGAGTAAGAAACCTGATTGGTGCTACTCAAAAAGAACAGTCAGTCAAATGTATTGTGGTCTGTTACAGAATCAGAGGACGACACTTTGGTGAATATATTTATTAAACAACAAGAAATTCAGGCTTATCAACAATATGCAACATTGCACTAAATACAACAATACATTAAAGTAATAGATGGTAGTGGACACACCTGGAAACTGAGCCAGGGAAAAGGATCTATTTAACAGGATCCCATAGCTGCAGTCCAACTGGGTGGTAAATATGTATACACCTGGAACAAAAAAGAGACACCTAGAAAAAAATATCATTAGTGCACTCAATGATTGATCTCTTTTGTACAGGGGTAATGTTCTCTGAGGGTTGGAATGAACATATTGCTGTTTCTGCTCAGCCCATTGGAAGCCTCCAGCTACAAAAAGAGAATCAATCATGTCATAGTATAGATGGAGTCAGGGGTGCTTTGCAAACAGATCTAGGTTTGTGGCATTGAGAGAAAAGATGGGTTTTGTAAATCATGTACCACATGTGGAAACACTAGATCTGGGTTACAGTCTTGGGTCTGCCAGAAATTTCTTGGTTAAATTCATCCCTGGTTCAAGTTAATTGAAATCAACATACGTCTTCAAATCTGTCCTCAACATTCCCTTCTTTCAGTTAACTTTCCAACTCTAGCATCTATTTCTGATTTCTTAGTCAGTTTTCTTCCCTCATTTCTTACTATATCAACTTTACAAACATATAACCCTATGATACATCATTATATAGAAGTAAACCCTGTGACCTGAAGGTCTAGAAAGTATGGAGCACTCTGCTTCCATCTATTGGCGAACAGGGAAAAGGATGGCTTCAGAGATACTTCATCTGCATAAGCTATTTATCCTAAACTGCAGATAGACAGAGATTCCAGAGGAGAAGGAGGTCTCTACCACCATCTGTTAATGAACTGGGGGAAGTATGGCTACAGAGAGAGTTTCACCTGTATGAGCTTTCTACCCAGAATTCCTCTACTGACACTTTGGGAGCCATCATAACTTTACACAAACGCAGAATTGGTTGGGTAGTGGAACTGAACTAACAGGAGAAAAGGGTTCCCATCTTGTGGCAAGGGTTGTGTTAAAGGATCCTATATGCTATTGGTTCCTCTCCATTGAGGAGCTTGTGCTATTAGGAGGGCTCTTTCATAGGAGATGATGCCAAGGTGATTCCTTGGTGGGATGCATCATAGAAAAGGCCCTTTGCTGAAGAGGACAACAGGAGAGCTGAGTGAACTCTGATGCGGCCTCTCCCACCCAGCCACAGAAATCACTATAGACAAATTAAGTGCTAGAGCCTCAGGACAGGACCAGGCAGTACTTCACAAAGGACAGGAGACAGGCCTGCCTGAATGCCCTTTAAACTCTGGGACTATGCTACCCGCTGACTCCAAACCATGAGTGGGACTTAGCGGATGGGGAAGAGGAAGTGACATGGTGAAGGGACATTTACCTGTAGGATATTTTCCTGTTTCACATACAGACTCAGTGCTTGTGGGTGGGGAAGAATTTCTTATTGAGGGCATCCAGCAAAGGTATTTAGTGATCCCAGAAATTCCAGATGGGGACTCAAGCTAGTGGTGTTCTTTAGATTTAAGAGAGACCCCTGGTCCTTGTTTTACCACTTTATGCCCTTTAAGCTTACAAGTCATTTTACAGACATTAGTTAATCCTCCCAATATCCCTGTGAGGTAGACAATTGTAAGTGTTATCCTCGCTCTAAAAGTGGGGAGACTGAGCTACTTGCCCACAACTGTGTAGCAAATCCAGGTCAGAGCCAGGAGTGGATCTCAGGACCACCTGACTTCTAGGCCAGTGCTCAAACTTTTGAACCATGCTGTTTCCCAGCATGCTGCTGACAACACCTGGCAGAAGATTTACATAGACAAATCATATTATAGTTCATAGTGAATAATAAAGGAATTAGCACTATGTGCACACAGCCCTTGTCTTTGCCCACATCATCCACCCTTGTTCATTCTCATCACTTGCTGTGTTCTGTTTGAATGATACTGTAAATTCCTCATGGCAGTAACTTGTCTTTTCTTTGAGCTGTAAAGCACCTATGGCATCTTATAAATAATAAAAACAACAACTAAACAACCTCTTGTAAAAGTTCAACATAAAAACGGGAACCTTCAACTGGCATGTACACAGAAATCACAAACATACAATAGACTAATCTCATGCAACACAGTTAGTCCTTCCTCCCCCACAAAGCTGTTTTTCTCTTGTACTCTCTGCTTCTAGGACACATAGACAGGACAGAGACCTTTCCCCAAGTCCTCCTGCTATCTCCACTAAGTGCCCATAATTGCTTCCATTTAAGTTGATGGTTAAACTTCCATTGATCTCAGTGGGAGTAGAATCAAGCCCCAATAACCTTCAAAGTACAGATGGGACTTTTCATTCCTGGCTCCCACAACAATATACAGAGTTAGTTTAAGACTCAGCAATTTCTCCCAGGTAACCAAGATGGAAAGTAATAGCCCCTTTGGCATGGCAAGGCTACAAAGACACAGTTGTGGAGAGAGAACATAAAAGAAGAAGCGGGGAGGAGGGAGAGGGCGGGAAGGAGGCCAATACTAACTGTGGGCACTTCTGCACTCTATTCCCTCTAAACATTTCAGAGGCAAAATGGCAGATGACTACAATAGATCAAATGAGCAGGGGATAGAATATTCTCTATGCTGATATGGCCTCTCTCTCTCTCTCTCTCTCTCTTTCAGCCCCTTGAGTCAGTTACCCATCTGCTTGTGGAAAGCCAGCCTTCTGCAGGTGGAACAAGGTGACTGTTCCCTGAAAGTCAGATAGCTAGGTAGACTGTAGCCCATCCCAGCAGAAAGGATTTGGCCGCTAGAATCAGAAAACACTGCTCCACTAGGGAATGCGTGTAGCTCTTACAGCTCCATATCTGAGCAGGGGAAAGGATATTTTAGCATTTGCATTGTACTGGACTGGTGTGACACAGAGGCCCTTTTCAGGCCTGACATGCTCAATACACCTGACATACTAGTGATTAATATAATTGTAAAACATATGTATTAACACTATAAGAGGAATTGTGAATACTCACTGATATTATGCTTTAAAGTCTGTAGCTAAACAGGGAGAAACAGGTTCCCTCCCAGACAGGTGACACGTGTCTGCTATGTAAATTAAGCATGGTGAAATCAGAACAATGGAAGCCCTATTTACATACAGGGGAATGGGAAGCCCATAGGATGGGAAGAACAGCATGAGGTCATCCTGCCTCTTGAAACAAAGTCATTGAACTCTGGAACATATAAGCAAAAACAGAAGCCATCTTCAGCATCCATCATTAAGAACAAGGGAACAGAGCTCTTGCAAGCTGAGAAAGATGGATCCTTCAACCAAAGGAGGGTTGAAGTCTCTGGAAACTAAATACAGGTGAGAAACCTGCTTAGACCAAGATCTTTCACTTAGGAAGACAAGGGAAGGCAGCATCTTGTTCTTCTGTGGAAGGTCCTGACTGACAGAAAGTCAGACGTGGCTGGGAATAAGGAAGATTGATGACAGAAACCATATTGAATAAAGCCTGTATCTTGTTAAATTAAGTTTTAGACTTTTAGATGCATGTTTTCACTTTTATTTGCTAGTACTTTTTCTAACTTTATCTCTTATAATTGAATTCACTTAAAATGCTGTCTTCTTTTGTTAATAAACCTCATTTACTATTACATAAACCAACTTGGTGCTGTGTTTAAATGGAAGGGTGCATTTACCAAGTTAAGTAAGTAAGCTCTGATGTACTTTTGTGACTTTAGAGGAACAAACAAATATTATTTCTCTGAACATTCCAGGAGAGGGCTGGACATTACAGAGCATAGATTTTGGGGGGAAATTGGGACTGGGAGCGTGTTGAGATCAGCCTGCAAGTAGTAACCAAGACTTGCAGAGACCAGAGAGTGTGACTGGTGTATTGCTGATAGGCTGCTGGAGTCAGAGTTGCTGGACCAGGGCTGCAGTTATACACAGACATTCAGAGGGTCACCTGCATGCTTGCTGCTGACAGTGAACATGCCAGGCAGGAAGTTATAGTAGCAAAGCCTTTGAGACACCCAGGGTTACAGGGCAGGTGGTGACTAAACCCTTCACTGATCTGGATTGCACCCTCAAATCCAATGTCAACTGGTATATTCAGTATTCATGTAAACTAAATAGATTAGATTGAACTAGACATTAGTAAAATGCTTTTCATTGTTAAATAGAGTTACAATCACTAAAATATCTATTGCGCCAAGCATTACATCTGATCAGAATGATCCATATGAAAATTGTACTGGGACATTTTAAAGTTTAAAGAGGATTTAAAAAAAAAATTGGGCCAGATACAGCTAAATCATTTTTTCAAAAATTTCATTAACAGTGTCACATACAGGGTAAGGTGAAATGGACAAAGACAATTGTCAGATCTGGGTATGTCTTATCTGCCATCATCTGCATATTTTAGCGTAGTACAGCAGGATATGCTATCCACCCTGTAGAACAGATGTGCTGTAATGGTCAAATGATACAAGGCAAAATATGTTTTGCTTTATTTTTTTAGGGTAACTTCTTTTCTCCGTGATTGACATTCTACAGTGATTAGCAAATGAGGAAATAATCATAAAAGCACGCTAGAGATGTCAGCTTCACAAAGAGAAGGTATTTCACTATATTTTAGCTCTGCAAATTGTAAAGGAATTGTATCTTTCTTTCAAATTGCTTGCCATATCCAATGCAATGAATTAATAGGTAGCACTCAGATGAATATCCTACACTACCTTACCTTTTATCATATTTTGCTGTTTTGCCCATTTTCAGTTTTTAAAAATACTGTCTTACTTATACAGGTAGCATTTAATTTTCCATTTATATTGTTTAATTTTAGCAGGCATGTTTTAGCAGTGTCATACGTTCTGTGAGACTTTATTATTATTTGGTGGCATTTATGTTTGATGTTTTTGTAACAAAAAATAAAATGATAAGATAAAATGAAATTTAGAATTTGCATTTATAATGAGTTTTCTAGAACTGTGATGGGGGGTGGGGAGGAGAAGACCTCAGCTGACATAGAGTGTAAGGGGCTATGATGATTTTTATCAGCTAAGGGTCTGCCCCTGAATGCATGCTAGATATTTAAATTAACTGGAACAATTTTACCAGAGAGGTTATCCTGGGTTTATGAGCATATTTAGGGTTCTAAATCTGAGAAGGAGGCCCAGGTATTGTTTGGGGTATATTCAAAATAAGAGTATGCATTTGGGCACATCTCTAATCAAGACATCTTCAAAAAGGGCTTGATCCTTCACCACAGAAGTTAATGGAAGTTTTTCCATTGACATCAACAGCAGCAGGATTAGGGCCTATAGTAAAAAGAGCACAGAAAACTACTGATAACACACTTTCAAAAATGTGTCCAATATGAAAATTCCTCTTTAAAGCAAAAGTTTACATTGCTTTGTTGAAACAGAAAATGAAATGACTATAGAAATTGATTAAAGGCCAGAGCAAACTCAAGTCATTTAGGCCAACATTTGCAAACTTGGGTGCCTAGAGTTAGCCACTTAAATAAAAGTGGGCTAATTTTTAAGATGTGTTGAACAACCAAACCTCCCATTAAGGACAATTAACCCTGTTCTCAGTAGAGTTAGACAAAACAGCGTGAAGAATCTTTGCAGCATCCGGTAAACACTGGTGTTAGGAACAAAATTCCCTTAGTGTAAAAGGACTGTGCATGTCAGAATTACTCAGTCAGTCTGTTCCACTTTTAAGTTCCCTAAGACCGTAGCCTTTTCTCCTTGTATGGTAGGTTTCTGCAGTCCTAAGCACACCCCTTATTTTTCAGTATTAACACTCACAAATAGTTAAAGAAAGAAAAATGCTAAAAAATAAGTTTGCTATTGCTATTCCTTCATTGTGTGGGAATACTCACTATGTTTCTAAGGGTCTTATATATAGCTAAGTAGAAAGAGATGAGTAATAATACTAACTTTAAACACCACTCTTTTCAGAGCTGGGTGCAACAGACGTAATCACAAATATTCACGAATTCCTGAAAGCTCCTGGTATTTGTGTGTATAAAGCTGTATTTTGTACATGCAAATCTGGTAACTGTGCATCTATCGACTCATTTATATGTAAGCAGGGTAAGCATGCTCCCCTCGAGAGCTAGCTGGGAGAGGGAGAGACTTTGGGTGTGTTTATGTAAATATAGTTTGCTCCTGCTCTGCTTAGATATTCAGCACATAGAGCGGTGTCAAAGTAATCAATTTTGGCTGATGTTGGGTACAAATCATGTTAGTACTGAATGCAGGGGTAGTGAAATGCTGTTACCAAAATATTGTAATTATTATAGGAATACAGGGAAGAAGGACTGTGCTTAACCTGTTCCAAATGAGGGAGGTCACCTTCAGCTGAAAAGACCTCGTTAAGCCAGAGGCTCAAATGCCAGAGCTCTGAAAAAATAAGAGGGGCGAGGATAGATGTCCTACACAGGCAATGTGGGGCCGCTCCCTAGGAATCCCCAGACTGATTTGACCTGTTCCTCCCCACTTTCAAAGAAAGAGGTAAATAACCTTCATTAGCAGCATCTTTTGTTATTTTAAATGCTCCATCACTGAGAGCTGAAATCACTTAAGATGGGGCAGTGTTTCTGCCCACTGTGCGAAGAGCTGAAAATCACTAAGAGACTAATGTGCAGATGTCACAGCAGAGGGAGGTGGCAGCAGAAGGTGACTGACAGTCAGCTGGCGAACGAGTGGCTGNTAAAGAAAGAGGTAAATAACCTTCATTAGGAGCATCTTTTGTTATTTTAAATGCTCCATCACTGAGAGCTGAAATCACTTGAGATGGGGCAGTGTTTCTGCCCACTGTGCGAAGAGCTGAAAATCACTAAGAGACTAATGTGCAGATGTCACAGCAGAGGGAGGTGGCAGCAGAAGGTGACTGACAGTCAGCTGGCGAACGAGTGGCTGGTGAGGCGGTGAGCAGAGCGAGCGGCCAGCAGGGTGGCTGGTGGAGCGGCATAGTGAGAGGCCAGCAGGTTGGCTGGTGGAGAAGAGTGGCGGATGAGTACCTGAGCAGTGGAGCAAGTAAGGTGCCTCCTTACCTCCACCCCGGGTGGGAGGGGAACTCTGCAGATGCACCTTTGGACTCTGGGTCTGTACTGACCAAGGACAGCAACTGTGAGTGGGGTGCAGAGAAGGGATGGGTACGCTAAAGGGACTTTTTGGTTGCTGGACTTAAGAACCTGAGGGGAAAAGGACACTGTCCAACTTACTTGGGGGTGGGTCTTTTGCTCATAGTTTATGCTTATGANTGGGTGGGAGGGGAACTCTGCAGATGCACCTTTGGACTCTGGGTCTGCACTGACCAAGGACAGCAACTGTGAGTGGGGTGCAGAGAAGGGATGGGTACGCTAAAGGGACTTTTTGGTTGCTGGACTTAAGAACCTGAGGGGAAAAGGACACTGTCCAACTTACTTGGGGGTGGGTCTTTTGCTCATAGTTTATGCTTATGAACCCTGTTTGTGGTGTTTTCCCAAATTAATACCGAGTTACTTCCCTCCTTTTATTAAAAGTTTCTTTTTTACACTCTGCTTAAGAGTGGGGAAGTATTGCCTCTCAGAGGCACCCAGGGTGGTGTGTAATTTTCGCAGGTTACTGGGTGAGGGCTCGAGGCAGTTCTGTGGTGTATTGATGGAAAGGAACCCCTAGATATTGAACCCGACCCTGCTTGCTGCTGGCTTCACCTGGCAGAAGGGTTACATATATATATGCAGTTACCTTTTCCACATGTGCAAATGCATCAATTACACTATCAGTATGCATGCATGCATTTTTGCACATTATCTGTTGTTCACAGCACTGAAAAGTTATCCCTAAGTATCAGTGATTGAACTGGAAACATCTATGGGTAAAGTTTAAATTGGGCATTGTTTTAAACTCATAAAACAGTGCAAGCATCATATTGTTCCTGTGACTATAAATAGGTCCATGGTGTCAGTTTCTTGTGCGTTTGAGAGGAGATGATATTCAATCTTCCTGAGATACAAACTGCTGACATTTTTTTTAATTTAGTTTAGTCACTATGGTAATTCACCACACTAATTTTGCAAAATCTATCACTACCGTGGCATTCCTTACTTAAAAAATAAAATAAAATAGAAACTCTATGTATTTTGATTTGTCTGTGATCGCTATGACTGAAGATCCTATTATCTTTTGTATATGTGCGCATCATTCTTATTGCCAGTGGAAATTGTTGCATGTGCATACACAGAGAAAAGTATAGATCCCAATGTTCATTGTTATACTATACAAAATACATTAAAAGAGTATTAACTTTCCACATGAAAGATTTAAAAATCAGCTAATGCCAAATTTAAGGTTGCATATACTACCTTAACTCTGCCCCCTTGTGCGTAGAACTTGCATCAGCTCCCACACATCTGACAAAGTGAGCAGGGAGTTATCCCTCAATTACTGTGTACGTTACTTTGTTTTTTAACAGAAATATATGTATGAAATTGTGAAATTGACAACTGGTTGATGGGGAGGGGGAAATGGACACAATGTGATTTATGTCAGAAGCCTTCGGCCATTTGGCATATAAAGTCTCTATGATGCAGGTATAACGTTTTTCAAATGAAAGACTCCTACCAGCATGAATAGACAACTTTATTCTACCGGAGATTCTACTGCGACAATGTATTCTGCATCTCCCCATTGCAAGACATAATCCAACCTTTAATATTTTGTGACATATTTTGCTATTAGATATTAATCTCTCTATGAAGTCAATGGGCTTTTTCTGAGTAAGGACTTGTGACCAATCAAAACTAGCAAATCACAATGGATTTTAAAAATCTCTCCACATTAATGTGAATACAAAACACAAGAGAAAAATAGACTAGTTTACTTGAACAAAGTTACTCATGCATTAAGTAAAAAAAATGTCTCATTAATGGTGAAGAAATGGAGTGTTCATATGACAAATTACCCCTTTCATTATATTTCTTAAATTAATGTGTTCATCTTCATTTTTTGCAGTTGATTTTCCCTTGATATTTCTCTGTTCTAGTAGTTAGCAGAGATTTAAATTGTGAAAAGGCCCAGAGAGAACTTTGAAACTTGGAAATATTTATTTGAAGAAATAGAAAGAGACTAATAAACTTGCAGCTGAACGGAGAGAGTCTAGAGAAGAAACCTAGAGCTACTAATATTATTGATTTACAATAGTGCTCACAAAGAACCTTACCCAGAGGCCACTAAAGTCACTGAGAGTGATTCACTAATTTTAATGGCTGCTGGATCAGGGGCTATCTGTTAGGCACTTTTCAAACATTCAAGAAGGATGGTCCTGTTCTGAAGAGTTCATAAGCTATGGACAGAAATTAGGGGAAGGAAAAGAACAATAGCAAGAGCCATAGTGATGTCATAATCATTTCAAGAGCAAAATTGGGTCCTATCATTGCAAATTGTGTATGTAAATAGTATCTGTAAATAGTTCAGACAAGACTAAAATATGACAGAAAAAGATTTGTTTATTTTACTGAAGTTCCTTATCTGGCTTGCTGAAAGCATTCTTCTCTCATGGGTAAATAGCAGTAGAAGATCTAAAGGGATGTGTTTCACAAAGTTCATAATAGGTTATGCTATAATTTTGTTAATTCTCATGTTCTCAGTGGAATAAATAAAGGTACTAATAGAGGGCTAGATTTTCAGCTTGCCATCTAGTCCATAGTGAGTGACAGCAAGTTGTGGTACTGCCCTTGCAGTAGTCTAGGAGAGTGATTGCGACTTGATGAGTCACAGTTTCCCTCAGACTCCTTCCTGTTCCTATAATGGAGTAAAAATGTGACAGGTCTATACTTCACACAGCACATGCTCACCAACATGCTGACATAACTACATCACTGGGCATGTTAGGGGGCTGGAGTCAAGGCTCACTCACTAGCCTCTTTCATCACTTCCCCCACATGTAATGAATCTACAGAATCTGCTTCTCCCACAAGTGCAGGAAGCAGGGGGGGAGGAGGGGGTGAAGTAGCCCACAGGGAGTAGAGTACACCCCTTTGGTAAACCCAGAAACAGGAAAGGGAAACTGGAGAGGTTGGATACAAAGGAGCCCAGGGAAACAGCAACTGGGATGGGGACCAAGAAGACCTGGATTGCTGGATATGGGGTCCCTGGACTGGAACCCGGTGCAGCGGGAGGCCCGGGTTCTCCTGCCAGCCACTGGTATAATGACACAGTGCCCTGAGCTGAGGCTGGACACTGTCCAGAGAAGGCATTTGGACAGTAGTCCTATTGGACCTCATAACCCTGGAAGCGGTGGACTAAATGGTGACCTGGCCAGAAGACCAAGTTACCAGAAGAGAAACTATTGCAGAGTGAACATGGGGCACATGATGCTGTAAGAGCTAGTTTCCCAGACCTAGACAGAAGGAGGTGCACTAGTGGTGAGTGGGAACCCTGTTACATGGCCTCAGACTCCTTTGACAAACAGTCATGTGGACTTTGCCAGGCCTTTAGAAGGTTATATGGTTTTGGTCATAGTTGACACCCATTTGAAATAGCCAGAAGTTTTCAGACTGACTTCTACTTCAGCTCCTAAGACCATTGGACATCTTCGTACCTTGTTTAGCCAATTTGGTCTACTGACAGTTGGTCAGAGACAATGGACTTCAATTCTGTTCTGAAGAATTTCAGAGGTTCCTAGCTTCAAATGAAATTGAACACATACATTTTGTTCCATACCATCCTGCTACAGATGGACTAGTGGAATGCTTTTACAAACACTTAAGTATACCTTAAGAGCTAATAAATCCATTTTGAGTGATCAGCAGAAATTGGACAATTGCTTGCTCGTTTAGAGGAACACACGACATGCTACTACCCAGAAGTGACCTTTTTTTAAAGTGATGTTAGTGTACCTGTCTGGACCTGCTACATTCTGATGTTACCTCATGTGTAACCAAATCCCAAACTATAGAAATTGATTAATGACATGAGACTTGTCATCATTTTATTCAATTAGGAGACTTAGTGTGGACTCACAACTACAGTGGTGGAGTGAAACAGATACCTGGAGAACTTGTAAAATGCACAGGACCTGTTTTGTTCATGGTAAAAATATCTGACGGTACTTTACAGAAGTGACATATGGACCATTTGAGCCTCAACAAGTACCAGAGCCTGGAGATGTTCCAGTAGGACTTTCTGTTTCTCTGATCAAACCTCTTTCAGTTACCATTCCTAATTCTTATGACTTGTTGGAAAAAACTTTGGTACCAGATCTAGTTGATTCTTTACCACTAACTGTTCCTGTTGTTCAGGACAATGCCGTACCCCCATCACCTCATTATTCCAAGAGGGTGTGAAAACCAGTGGTGCACCTAAACTTACAAATTATTTATCTAGTGAGTTGCTATTTCAGGGCAGAATAATCTCTAGCAATTTAAGAATCTCAGGTAGTCCACCTGCAACTTTTAATTAGGTTATATAGTGTGTTACATTAGCCATGTAAAAATTAATGTATGTGTATATATGTATTTGGAAAGTATTTTAAAGTAGAGTGGAGGAATGTAATATCCTGTCTCTTTAAAGGATTGGGTGTTCTGTACTCACCTTCACCTGTACTCACCTACCTTGGTTTTGTTTTGGTTTCTGTTTTGCAGAACAATAAAGTCACTACACCAGACAGTTGTGTTTAAATCTCCTTCTCCGCTGAGTCCAAATATAACATATATCTGTATCACCAACACTGGACACTGAAAATCATCTCCTGCTCACTAGGCATCAGATAGAATAACTGCTGCATCCCTTCTGCACCAGTTGTTCAAGATGTTAGTGCCAATGAATCTGTGTAAACATGGATCTCATGCTCCCTGCCCAGGCTCAATCCCAATGTTGCCTTCTGTGCCGGTCTCTGCCCCAAAGGAGACCATTTCTGTGGTGTGCAGGGGGTACACAGGCAGCCCTGTGTCTGCTCTGCACCAAAGGAGAATTTTGCCTGTAATGAATAGCAACACCATACTGGGCAAGATGCACTTTTTTTCTAAAGTACGTGAAAAATTGTTTTGATGTGGGACACACTGGAAATCATTCTAGAACTGTAGATGATGAGTAATAGAGTTGAATGAGAGAGATTTATCCCTCTGAGATTTACTAGTAGGAGATGAGACTTCATTCCCATAACTGTAACTTACCTCATTATAGTGCCACCCCAGGCTGTAATGTGATCTTTTAAGAAAATAGGGAGAAATGTTGAATCAATCTTTTTTTCTTATAATAAGTAGCTCTTCTTCTTTTTCACAACTTAGAAGGGAAGACAAATCTCCTGTCAATATGCACAGGAAACAAGAAAAAAACCCTGATCTATTGCTTTTATGTTAAATCTCTTTTGATATTACCTGTGCCAATGTTGCATCAAAGATCCTGTTTGCATCAAGGCATTTCAACTTTGCTCTGAGGGAAACAACATTTTTTGATTCAGTTTTGAAAATGACAACTTGCTTACCAGTTAAAAAAAATGAAGGAAACTAGTATTTCCATACTGGCTCAGACTGCTGGCCTGTCAAATCCAGTATCCTGCCTCCAGCTGTGACTTACACTTGATATATAATGAAAAACATCCGAGTACACTTTGTATATGTAATTTTTGGGTGTAGAAAAGAGAGGAAACATGGATATGGAGAAAGTGGTGGATGTAATATATCTTGACGTTATATATCTTGACTTTAGCAAAGCTTTTGATATGGCCTCCCACAGTATTTTTGCCAGCAATTTAAAAAAGTATGGAACGGATGAATTGGACTATAAAGGTGGATAGAAAGTTGGCTAGATTGTTGGGCTGAACGGGTAGTGATCAACAGCTCGATGTCTAATTGGCACCTGGTATCAAGTGGAGTGCCCCAGGGGTCGGTCCTGGGGCCGGTTTTGTTCAACATCTTCATTAATGATCTGGATGATGGGATGGATTGCACCCTCAGCAAATTCACAGATGACACTAAGCTGGCAGGAGAGGTAGATATGCTGGAGGGTAGGGATAGGGTCCAGGATGACCTAGACAAATTAGAGGATTGGGCCAAAAGAAATTGGATGTGGTTCAACAAGGACAAGTGCAGAGTCCTGGACTTAGGATGGAAGAATCCCATGGACCGCTACAGGCTGGGGACCGACTGGCTAAGCAGCAGTTCTGCAGAAAAGGACCTGGGGATTACAGTGGATGAGAAGCTGGATATGAGTCAACAGTGTGCCCTTGTTGCCAAGAAGGCTAACGGCATATTGGACTGCATTAGGAGGATCCTTACCAGCAGATTGAGGGAAGTGATTATTCCCCTCTATTCGGCACTGGTGAGGCCACATCTGGAGAATTGCATCCAGTTTTGGGGCCCCCACTACAGAAAGGATGTGGACAAATTGGAGAGAGTCCAGCAGAGGGCAACAAAAATAATCACGGGGCTGGGACACATGACTTATGAGGAGAAGCTGAGGAAACTGGGCTTATTGAGTCTACAGAAGAGAAGAGTGAGGTGGGATTTGATAGCAGCCTTCAACTACCTGAAGGGGGATTCCAAAGAGGATGGAGCTAGGCTGTTCTCAGTGGTGGCAGATGACAGAACAAGAAGCAATGGTCTCAAGTTGCAGTGGGGGAGGTCTAGGTTGGATATTAGTAAAAACAATTTCACTAGGAGGGTGATGAAGCACTGGAATGGGTTACCTAGGGAGGTGGTATAATCTCCTTCCCTAGAGGTTTTTAAGGTCAGGCTTGACCAAGCACTGGCTGGGATGATTTAGTTAGGGTTGGTCCTTCTTTGAGCAGGGGATTGGACTAGATGACTTCCTGAGGTCTCTTCCAACCCTAATCTTCTTCTTCTATGATTCTATGAAACTGGAATATAGTATATAATGGCAATTTGTACTTTAAAAAAATGACAGACTTAAAAATACTCCAGATAAAGGTGCCAAGACATTAAAATCATTAGAACAAAGAGTAAACAAAGATAGTAGTGCTTCAATGATATTTGATTAAGTGTGTTGGTGATTTTTAGGACAACAGAATTTATAACTGTAGTATCATGACTGACATTATCTTCGGGGGGGCGGGACATGGAAAAAAGTGGCAGCCTCAAAATATTGTTGGCCAGCACTGAGGGATTCTGCATAAAGTCTACAAAACCTCAATTGCCACATTTCTCCTGTAGGGCAGCAGTGTCGATATTTCAGCTCTTATGTGCTGAACATTTCAAATAAAAAGACTGAGTGAGGTCCTGACCCCTGCTCTGCAACTTTTGTACCACTGCTAGGGCCAGATGTTCAGCTGGTAGAATCACTGAAGTCAGTGGGGGAAACACCAAGTTACGCTAGCTGAGGATCTGGTCTTATGGCATAAGAGGAGCAGAAGGCTGTCCTAACAGGGAAGATAGTAATTCCCATGCCAGAGTGATTTTCGATTACCTGCTTCAGTGAAGTCCCTGGCTGGGACTGGCAGCAGAGAACTAGAGAAACTGTGGCTACTTCTGGTTGCTTAACAACCCCTCAGCGGGTTGTTACCAGCCAATGTAAGTTAAAGCAGGCCAGAAAGCTCTCTAACTTGTGAGAGGGGATCAACTAGACCCCAGATGCCCTCAAAAATAATACTTTCTAAATGCTTCAGGACCAAATTTGCAACTGACATAGAAAAGTACAACTCCACTGAAGTTGTGAGTTCCCTCACCGGTTGGATATCTGTCCCACAGAGTTTAAATAAAGTATAGTTCTTATAAATTTAACTTCTTCAACCAAGCGGGAAAAAAGCAAAGGAAAGACTGTCCTCTTAAGGATAAAGATCATTTCCTTACTGTTTGGTAAAATTTCTCCATGTCTTTCTCCCCATATAAGAGGTTGTGAATATAATGGTAGAGCGAGTAGCCTTCAGGAACACACACACACAGCACAGCACAAAGATCCAGTGCACTTCCACTTGTGTATTTATCATGGTAATACTCATATAGCGTAATGCTTAAAAAAACAAATAGTCCTTAAGCTCAGTAACTATTTTGAATCAATTTTCTTGTGTAATTCAGAGAGGTGCAGAAGTAATGCAAATGGCCTTGACTTAAATTATCAATAATTTGTAAAAATAATCAGCAGTAAATCATCATTATACTGAAGGTCATTTCCAGAAATAGAATATTCATGGAGGTCTTACTGGTAATGCAACCAGCGCAGCAGGGAACATGACATAGCATTGTCACCACCTCATTGCTAATTTTAGCTACAAATAGTAAAAACTTGAAAGATATTAGTATAAATCACAAGTCTGACAATAGATTATTTAACACTTTGCTTTTCATACTAATCTGAACACAATTCATGGAGCTGAGTTTAGTTATTTTCCCCCCACATACAAGAATAACACGTAATCTAGTAGCTCAGAAGAACTCTGATCTCTGCTCCCAAAGTTTATGCAAACCATTCTTATTAAATTATTTTAGTTATAATTGACAGCTCCCTGTTCTGGCCCAGAATTAAAATAATTCAGAGTCTATTTTCTCTATAAAATATTATCTGGAGTTGGAGCTTCATATGTTCTGGTATGCTGCACTCGATCATTTATAGGTGAACTACTACAGTGTAATTATGTTCACTGTTTTCTCTAAATCTACCACAGTAAACATAATCTGAACAATTATGTTACCTAAAGAAACAAATAGATTGATTTCTATTTTTACTATAATCTAGAAAGTCTTATGAAATTCAGAAACCACATAAATTGTAAGGAAACAGCATGACATTTCATATTGATTGGGATGATTTTAGTTATGTTCCTTTTTTCAAAATAATAAAAATATTATTATGAGCTAATGTTGATTCCAATAAATACCACAGAAAGAGTCTTGCACAAATGCAAATGAAACATAGGAAATTTGAGGCTATTACATAAGGACAATAGTCAAATTATTATTATTATTATTATTATTATTATAATAAATATTTGACTATTGTCCTTATGTAATAGCCTCAAATTTAATAATAATATTTTGTAGGCACTCTAGATAGCCTGTTGGGATGTAATAACAATTAACTTATGTTATTTACAGTGAGGACTAGATTGTGCCTTTAGGTATATATGTGTGCAAGAAGAATTGCTCAGGCTATACCAGTCCCAGGGTAAAATCCTGTCCCCACTGCAGTCAATGGGAGTTTTGTCATTGATTATATTTAGGTAGCATCTAAATTTTCTACAGCCTACCTCAAAGTCTTTCTGGAGTCACTGTGGAAGGACTTTGGTACACTCTTAGCACTTTACTAAATATTGCAGTCAAACTTTATTAGCACATTTAACCCTGTAAAGGGGCTATCAGTTACAACTATTGCCTGAGTTTTTAGCCCAGCTGTGCATCAATTTCCCTCTCAATTGCTATGGTAGTGTAAGTTAGCCAGCTGGCTAAATTAGGGCTGCTCAGACTCCATTCCTCCTGAGGTAAAATAAGAGAGTTAAACAAAAAGCCCAAACAAACTATGGTTCCAACAAGGCTTTTATCACCTTTAACCACTGTTTTACTGACACAGAATTCTAAAGAGAGGCATGGATAATCAAATCTTACAGGTTATTTTAAGAAAGACAATATGCAATTTACATATTATTCTAATGTTCTGAACTCAAGGGACAAATGATCTGATCCAGTGTGGCAAATCCTTTTTTCAGTTGCAATCATGGATAGAGCCTTCATAGACAGATACAGGGGCGGCTCCAGGCACCAGCGCACCAAGCGCGTGCCTGCAGCGGCAAGCCGCGGGGAGCGGCCTACCAGTCGCCGTGAGGGCGGCAGTCAGGTGGCCTTCGGTGGCATGCCTGCAGGAGGTCCGCCAGTCCCGCGGTTTCGGTGGCAATTCGGCGGTGGGTACGCCGAAGGTGCGGGACCGGCGGACCTCCCGCAGGCATGCCGCTGAATCCGCGTTACCAGCGGACCTCCCGCAGGCATGCTGCCGAATCCGCGTTACCAGCGGACCTCCCGCAGGCATGCCGCCGAAGGCTGCCTGACTGCCGTGCTTGGGGCGGCAAAATACATAGAGCTGCCCCTGGACAGATACCAAAGTTTTGATCACTAAGTTATCCAGGTAAGCAAATGTATACTGCACCTCTGGTTAGATCTTCTTCCTTCCCAATTAATCCATTCAGGTATCCATGTGGAATTTGTCTCCTCTCAGATGCAAGAAAAAAATCAACATTCCATCATCTCTGATTTTTTTAATCTTATCCATGTCTATGAACAAACCAACCTACTAACAGCAGCAAAGCACACACTAAGCAGCAGCAGCAGCTTCATATAAATCCCACTATATACCCTAAGGCATGTACATGGCTATAGTGACAGTTCTCAGTTCAATAGGGAAAGTAAGATTGAAATTTTCCCACAGCTTTGGTATTTGTCCTCCATGTCCAACTCCTCTGCACATTTCTTTATGGAGATTAAGCATAACAAGACATCAGGTACCTGAAAGGTAGAAACATCCAGTAAAGGGTAAGAGACAATAAGGAGTTTGATGCAATGTTCATGTTCAATAGCTGTAAGTGGACCATCTTCTCAATGCTGGAAACTGTCACTTTGATGTCCCCATAGCTTTAGCGATGTTATTTTTGATTACACAGGTATGGGTATCATTAGCTGTAATATTGTGCAAAGCAGACACCGCCATCATTGTTCTTAGAGTACAGCTTGAAGCTCATGTTGGAGACCTCAGATAAGTTGTCTTGTGTTATTTTGTAGGTTCAAATCACAGCAGGTTAAGGGAACCACTGAGGAGCCTCACTCCGCAGGGTGTTTGTACTGATATTGGAATCCACTTGCACCTCCAGAGAGCTGAAGGTTCCATTCATATATTCCAGCCCTGCTTCTCAATTCCCTTTAGAAGTGGTGATAGAGCACCTGTAGGTGGCAGCATTGGAGAGCTGCACACCTCTCGGCATTAAGGAGCATTTCCACCAATCACCTGCTCTGCAAATACTGCTGTCTGGCCCTTGAACATTTCATCTGGGTCCTTTAGGTGGTCCTTGTCACCATTAAACTCATGAACCACTCCAGAAACCCCAACTTTAGTCCACCAAATTTCTGTGTTGCTAAGCTTGATGTCAGGTTCAAAAGCTTGACGCCATACTCCCTGATGTTCCCAGGAGAGATTATGATGCTGGTGGAATGTCTCCCTGAGACATCAAAGTCAATGATCAGCACAGCACAATCACTGCTACCTGGATTATGATGATGATCATGATCTAGAAAATGACATTGACATGCCAGTGAAGCCATGGCAATGGTACTGGTTCAGACAGGCAAAATGTTGGATGCATAAAAATCCAATGTAGTGTTCAGTACAGCCTCCTTCTCTTTGAGACACCTATTTGTCACCACAGCCCCTTCACTAGGGTATTTTGCCATTCAATAGCAGGTGCCCCAAGGCCCTCCTTTCCTTTCTTGCAGAAGTCCTAACTAAATTGTAGCTGGCTAACTTCAGCTGCTTTAGTCCGAGGGCAGGAGTCTCAAACTCAATTTACCTTATGGCCAGTGCCAGTCCTCAAATCCTCCCAGTGGGCCAATAATGTCACTGAAGATGGTGTTCAGAAAAGAAAATGTTTATATTGTATTTTTTATTTCAAATTTCTTAGAAATAATAAAACTGTCATACAATTTTATACAATTCTTCGCTTGCCAGAGAATTTTTAGTGTTTGCCAGACACCTGGCAACGCTTCAGTTCTGTCAGTTTGTTGATGTTTGGACTCAGTGACTGAGCAGTTGAAACCTTCAGGATTGCAGTAAGGTGTGCATCAGATAGTTGTGTTCGGTATTTTGACTTGTTTATATTCATTGTGGAAAAAAGTGACACTGCTTCCATGGCTGACTCTGCCTGGCAACTAATGATGCTGCCTCCATGGCTGACTCTTCCCAGAGACTAGTGATGGTATCTATGTCCCTCTCCCCCAGCCAATGGGAGCTGCGGGGGTCTGTCCTCCGTGGGCCACAGTGGGGAGGTTCTCGGGCCGTAGATGGCCCGTAGGCCAGGACTTTGAGACCAATGTCCTAGGGTTTCTGCCAGGGTCATTGTTGTATCAAGCAGGCAAGGTACTAAGAAGCTTCAACAGTACTTTATTTTTACAGTGGAAACCTCTCTACCAAGCTCTGCTGCTGCACACTTTGTAACTCTCACTCAGCCTCCTCAACTCCCCCCCCTTCCTGTTTCCTGTCCTTTCCGACTCCCAACTGCCAGTGCTCCCAGTTCTAATANACCATTAAACTCATGAACCACTCCAGAAACCCCAACTTTAGTCCACCAAATTTCTGTGTTGCTAAGCTTGATGTCAGGTTCAAAAGCTTGACGCCATACTCCCTGATGTTCCCAGGAGAGATTATGATGCTGGTGGAATGTCTCCCTGAGACATCAAAGTCAATGATCAGCACAGCACAATCACTGCTACCTGGATTATGATGATGATCATGATCTAGAAAATGACATTGACATGCCAGTGAAGCCATGGCAATGGTACTGGTTCAGACAGGCAAAATGTTGGATGCATAAAAATCCAATGTAGTGTTCAGTACAGCCTCCTTCTCTTTGAGACACCTATTTGTCACCACAGCCCCTTCACTAGGGTATTTTGCCATTCAATAGCAGGCGCCCCAAGGCCCTCCTTTCCTTTCTTGCAGAAGTCCTAACTAAATTGTAGCTGGCTAACTTCAGCTGCTTTAGTCCGAGGGCAGGAGTCTCAAACTCAATTTACCTTATGGCCAGTGCCAGTCCTCAAATCCTCCCAGTGGGCCAATAATGTCACTGAAGATGGTGTTCAGAAAAGAAAATGTTTATATTGTATTTTTTATTTCAAATTTCTTAGAAATAATAAAACTGTCATACAATTTTATACAATTCTTCGCTTGCCAGAGAATTTTTAGTGTTTGCCAGACACCTGGCAACGCTTCAGTTCTGTNGACTTTATTTTTACAGTGTAAACCTTTCTACCAAGCTGCTGCTGCACACTTTGTAACTCTCACTCAGCCTCTTCAACTCCTCCCCCCTCCTTCCTGTTTCCTGTCCTTTCTGACTCCCAACTGCCAGTGCTCCCAGTTCTAATAATTACAAGCACATCTAAACACCACAGTCATGACCAGCTTCCACTTTACTGTAGTGAGGACTGGGAGAAGGGGGACTTCTTCCCTCCCCATTTCTGGAGGGGTCTGACTTTGGGGCCCTAAAAGGAAGCAGATGCTTAGCCTAGGTTTTCTGCAAGCTCTGTTTCAATGACCTGATCATTTCTTCATCCATTTCTGCTGTCTGTGTCTAGGCCTCTTCCCCAGCCCTTTCTCAGTCTTCTTCTCATAGCCTCTCTAGGTTGTTTTCTGCACTTCCTAACCAGACCTAGTTGTGTCTGCCTCTGTCGCAAAGACTTCCCCCATCCCATGGCTCCTATTGAGAGACCCAAAACTTCTGCCCATCTTTTGTCTCCTTCCTTTTGTGGAGATGCCAAATCTGTTCCTTCCCAGGTTCTCCCCTGAGCTGTCTATCACACCCTGGCCCCTTTCCAAGCTCTGTCAGGGGAAGAACTACTGCAGGTATTGCTCCATCCATAACTGCACTCTCACTCCATAGCAGAGAGCTCTTTTATTTCCCTGCCCCCTTTCTCGGCATGCACTGCTGCTCAGCCAACAATTCCCAGGGTTCTCTGGGAAATATTCCTCACAGAATTTCTTTGTTCTGGGTACAACAGGTATCAAAGCTGTGCCTGGCCTTTAGCAGCATTCCTTCATATAAACCCATTGTTTTCTGTCAATAGCAGAATAGGAGTTTCCAGTTTAAGAGGAAGAAAATCTTTCTGACGGTGGAAAATTTTTCTTGTTGTTTATATAAATGGTCAAAGATAAAAAATAAGTGGACACTATTTTCAAAGTAAGTCTGTCTTTAAGTTTTTGAGCATCACTGGAAATATGTTCATTGTCCTGCAGTCTAAAGCCCTAAAGAAGATAGCTTTGTTGGACATTGAAGACTTCAAGAATATGCATTTCCCTGAGTACACTGTGACTTTTCATGGTCTCCTTCAGTGCATTAATTAATAACATTTCAGAAATAGAATTGAACAATAAAATGAAGTCTGTTCTCTCTTGCACCAGGTTTTCCAATGTTTCAGGTAGGTACAATTTAAATAATACAATATATTTGATAGTTTCCTGGGTGATATATATTTCTGTCTCTATCTTTATATATTGTACAGAATGAGATGGTCCTTTGGAATGTTGTTTATCCTGCTATTAGTTCTGATTGCAGTATATTTGTATGCACTTTGTCTTAATTACAAACCTTTAAACAATGGGCATCCTGGTCATTATTGTTCATATGTGGCATGGCAAATAGCCTCTTCTTCTTGAGATAAAGTAGAATCTTGTTAGCTATGAGTGATATATAACCCCTTTACTGGCCAGACACAAACATTAGAGCAAGTCCAACATTCCAACCAGCATGAATACATAAGTCTAGCAAAATAATCAATCTTTATTCTTCTTACCTATACAGAATAATCTGGTCTTAAAATAAAATATACCTGCTTTTTAACTCTTAAAATAGTGACACATTTCTGCATTCCAAATTGGTAGTCAAACAAATATAGATATCTAAAAAGATATAATACAGCTTCAGTTTCCAAAAGGTAAAATATATGGGGAGGGATCATAAAAGGAAGTCTTCTAGATAGAAACATTGTTCTTTTAGTTAAGTTAATTATGGCAATTTCTATTCTAGCCAGGAAGAAGAAGAGCTAATGTTGCAATCTGGTGAGACTAAGGGACATTTGTTTGAATAGAACATTGGTATTAATTCCTGGGGGGAGGGGAGGAGAAAGGGGGAGGCAGAAAGAGACATAACTAGATGAAGTCAATGGGAACAACTTCTGAAAATCAGGCAACTCTTAAATGGAATTAGGAGACTAATGTTAAGCAACTAGGTTTGAAAATATTGCTCAATGTCTGTTTCAAATGGTTTTTCTCCTGATATAGTAACTTTCATTTTTTCTAAATTTAATCTATTTTCTGCCCATATTTGTAATTCCTCTAGTTCCAGTTGTTTGATTTCTCTGTCCTTACTATTTGCCTCCCAGAATAGCATCACGTATATGTCTTTCCAAAGAGATTTTCTATCTCAGTCAGAAGTTATGAACTTAATGCAGGAATCTGTGGGTGAAATTCTATGGCCTGTGTTACACAGGAGGTCAGACTAGATTATCATAATGGTCTTTTCTGGCCGTTAATGGACAGACATAGCCCCTTGTATATAAGTGGGTCAGTGAAGATTTATACTAGCTGAGGACCTTGCCTTATGAATGACATGTCATTAACATGTTATTTCCTCCCTTTTCCAATCATTATTGAAGATGTTAAATAAAACAAGCTCTAATGTATTCCTTTAGCGTCCCCACTAGATACCATCTCACAATTTGGCACATTAAGGATTCATAATCATTAATTGATAGTGAGACTGTGTGTCAACGTCACTGTCCAAGCCAATTTGAATTAATTTTTAATTTAGATTTTGTGAGATACAGTGTCAAATGCTTTACTAAAACCCAAATATCTTACATATATTGCATTCTCCACAACCACTAACTTTTTGTAATTCCATAAAAATATCTAATATCTCAAATGGGATTTTGAGTAATTTGTGGCAGTCTGGTTTATTGAGTTTGCTCCTGTTAATTTTATATCCTGCTAAATGTCCAAATATTATGATTAAGTGCAAGATATATGGAATGGATCTGTCAGGATTCTGCATTATTATAAGTTACGTATCTTGTCAGGTTATATGATATACTTGGAAGTTAAATTCCTTACCAGAATGCAATGAGCTTAAGGATGAGCCTTATCATCAGGGCAAGAGTTTCTAATGAAAGACTAAACAGCAGGGAGATAAAGAATATTCCTCTCATGTTCTTTTGCCAAGTTAAAGAGATGTGAAAATACTGTCACTTGGGGGTAAAAAAGGATGCCAGAATGTAAACTTTAAAGAGTTTCATTGTACTATACAAATTTGGGGGCCATATTTCAGTCTCATTGATATCTGTTTTATAGCACTATAACTCCCTTGACTTGAGCATGTTTACTTCTGAGTTACAAAGTCTGGCCCTTTCTTCAAATATTGATTATCTTCCTATATTAAATCATGACTCTGTGTTTAGTGCTTTTTCATGACCAGTAGTAAGTGTACTTTATGCTTCATTGCACCTGCCCTTTGATTGTTTTGATGCATTTTTATTTATAGGTGTTTGAACAGGTAAAACCCGATTTTCTTGTTATAGCTATGCATGGGTTATGAACACCCTAAGGTCAATTTAAAAAAAAAAAAAAATAGAGGCTAAAGTCAGGCCCCATAATCTTCTTTTAGGTTCCTAAGTTTTTATTTTTACATACACTACAAATAGTGTACAGATAGAAAACAATTTGGCAAAACCTTAACTGAGGTAATGGAAATGAGCAACATTTTGTGATTCTTAGCAACAGGATCTTTAAGAAAGTGACAAAAAAAGTTTTAGCTTGCTGTTTTCTCAAAGATGTCCATATATCTGAAGGTGGCAGGTAGTGAGTTACAATGTAGAAGTTTCTAAATATATTCTCTCATTTAGCAACAAAAGGAAGTGTAGGTCCCCTTTACTAGAGGGGCCTCTGAAATTTATTGTGAGTGTTCCAGTTGGGAAGATCCTGTGTGCTTCAATCTAGTCCTAGAGACCACAACTCCCATGAAAGTTTGAGAGACTTCTTCTTCCAGGGAGTGCAAGGAGAAGAAGGTGGTTGGCTCCATTTTGGGAGAGGAGTGAGATTGCTGGTGTGGAACTCTGTCCATACCAGGAGCTGCTTCTAGGAAGCCAGAAGCTGCTGCTGAGAGCTTTGATCAAGCAGGGTATTTCAGAGGTGGTTAATGGCTTCACTGGAGCCAGGGCAGAGACTGTTGCTGTGCCTAGAGCTGACTGAGGTGGGCCTGCAGTGAAAGAACTGTGAGTAACCCCCACTCTTGTTTGGGAAAGTATTTGCAAGGGAAGGGGCACAGCAGAGAGACTGAGTCTGAGTCTGAGAGGCAGAGTGATCTTCCCATCGAACCAGGACCCAGAGCTGCTGACACATCTAAATGTGGACACAGATTGTTTTTCACTGTGACATGTAGCTACTCACACCGTATAGGCCTCTGCAAGTGGTGTGCAGTGTATATGTACCTTCAGTAGCAACTTTCTGGTGATGATTATTTACTTAACCATAACACCTAAAAGTCCCAGTGGAGATAAGGGCTCCATTTCTCTAGTTGCAGTAAATATACATAGTAAGAGACACACCCTATTCAATAGTCTAAGTAGACAAGACAAAGGAAGTCTTTATCTATATTTTAGAGGGAGAGCACTGAGGCACAGAGAGGTTAAGTGACTTGCAGAATGTCTCACAGTGAGTTGAGGGCAATGTGTTAGTTTCAAGGAGCTTCAGTTAGATTGTTGGAATTGCTGCATTCTGCTCTCATTTCATCCCACACCCATTCTGGTGTCTTATACTCAGACAAATGCTCCATTGGTCTCCTTCTCCCATTTTTGGCTTTGAATCTTCTTCCATGCCACCTATGTTTGAGACAGTCTCTCCTCCATTCTACTAATTTCACTGTCAAGTCCCTCCTTTAACCCCACTTCTCTAGTGAAGTCTTCCTACAATATATAGATGGCTTTGCCTTTTGGCTTATTTTTTTGTTCTAAGTATACTTACAGAAGGGCCAGAATGGTCAGACTATTCAGTATAAATAATACCCTATGAATTTAGCCCACATTTTGGTTAATGGAATCACTCAATGACAAACCCTATTCCCGATCTGTTCTCTTTGACTACTTACTATTTGTCATTTGTGTTGATGGTGCGTCATGTAAGGGTATGTCTACACTACAAAATTAGGTTGAATTTATAGAAGTCGGTTTTATAGAAATCGTTTTTATACAGTCGATTGTGTGTGTCCCCACACAAAATGCTCTAAGTGAATTAAGTCGGCGGACTTCGTCCACAGTACCGAGGCTAGCGTCGACTTCCGGAGTGTTGCACTGTGGGTAGCTATCCCACAGTTCCCGCAGTCTCCGCCGCCCATTGGAATTCTGGGTTGAGATCCCAATGCCTGATGAGGCAAAAACAGTGTCGCGGGTGATTCTGGGTACATGTCGTCAGGCCCCCACTCCCTCCCTCCCTCCCTCCCTCCGTCCCTCCGTGAAAGCAACAGCAGACAATCGTTTCACGCCTTTTTTCAGCCCAGACCCTATAGCACTGTGATCATGGAGCCCGCTCAGACCACCGTGGCAATTATGAGCACTATAACCACCACGCGCATTATCCTGGAGTATATGCAGAGCCGGAACCTGGCAAAGCAAAACCAGGCGAGGAGGCGACGGCAGCACGGTGAGGAGAGTGATGAGGAAATAGACATGGACATAGACTTCTCACAAAGTACGGGCCCCAGCAATGCAAATCATGGTGTTAATGGGGCAGGTTCATGCCGTGGAATGCCGATTCTGGGCCCAGGAAACAAGCACAGACTGGTGGGACCGCATAGTGTTGCATGTGTGGGATGATTCCCAGTGGCTGCGAAACTTTCGCATGCGTAAGGGCACTTTCATGGAACTTTGTGACTTGCTTTCCCCTGCCCTGAAGCGCCAGAATACCAAGATGAGAGCAGCCCTCACAGTTGAGAAGCGAGTGGCGATAGCCCTGTGGAAGCTTGCAACGCCAGACAGCTACCGGTCAGTCGGACATCAATTTGGAGTGGGCAAATCTACTGTGGGGGCTGCTGTGATTCAAGTAGCCCACGCAATCAAAGACCTGCTGATATCAAGGGTAGTGACTCTGGGAAATGTGCAGGTCATAGTGGATGGCTTTGCTGCAATGGGATTCCCTAACTGTGGTGGGGCGATAGATGGAACCCATATCCCTATCTTGGCACCGGAGCACCAAGCCAGCGAGTACATAAACCGAAAGGGGTACTTTTCAATGCTGCTGCAAGCACTGGTGGATCACAAGGGACGTTTCACCAACATCAACGTGGGATGGCCGGGAAAGGTACATGACGCTCGCGTCTTCAGGAACTCTGGTCTGTTTCAAAAGCTGCAGGAAGGGACTTTCTTCCCAGACCAGAAAATAACCATTGGGGATGTTGAAATGCCTATAGTTATCCTTGGGGACCCAGCCTACCCCTTAATGCCATGGCTCATGAAGCCATACACAGGCAGCCTGGACAGTAGTCAGGACCCGTTCAACTACAGGCTGAGCAAGTGCAGAATGGTGGTATAATGTGCATTTGGATGTTTAAAAGCACGCTGGCGCAGTTTACTGACTCAGTTAGACCTCAGCGAAACCACTATTCCCATTGTTATTACTGCTTGCTGTGCGCTCCACAATATCTGTGAGAGTAAGGGGGAGACATTTATGGCGGGGTGGGAGGTTGAGGCAAATCACCTGGCCGCTAATTATGCGCAGCCAGACACCAGAGCGGTTAGAAGAGCACAGCAGGGTGCGGTGCGCACCACAGAAGCTTTGAAAATCAGTTTTATCACTGGCCAGGCTATGGTGTGAAAGTTCTGTTTGTTTCTCCTTGATGATCCCCCTCCCCTCCCAGTTCACTCTACTTCCCTGTAAGCTAGCCAACCTCCCCTCCCCTCCCCTCCCCCCTTCAATCACCGCTTGCAGAGGCAATAAAGTCATTGTTACTTCACATTCATGCATTCTTTATTAATTCATCACACAAATAGGGGGATAACTGCCAAGGTAGCCAGGGAGGAGTGGGGGAGGAGGGAAGTGCCGGGTGGGGTGGGGGAGGAGGGAAGGACAAGGACACATTGCACTTTAAAACTTTAAAACTTATTGAAGGCCAGCCTTCTGTTGCTTGGGCAATCCTCTGGGGTGGAGTGGCTGGGTGGCCGGAGGCCCCCCCCAACACGTTCTTGGGTGTCTGGGTGAGGAGGCTATGGAACTTGGGGAGGAGGGCTGTTGGTTACACAGGGGCTGTAGCGGCGGTCTGTGCTCCTGCTGCCTTTCTTGCAGCTCAACCATACGCTGGAGCATATCACTTTGATGCTCCAGCAGTCGGAGCATCGACTCATGCCTTCTGTGTTCAATCTGACGCCACCTCTCCTCTTCAGCCTGCGATTCAGCCCGCCACCTCTCCTCGCGTTCATATTGTGCTTTTCTGCACTTGGACATTGTCTGCCTCCAAGCATTCTGCTGTGCTCTGTCATCATGGGAGGATGTCTGGAGCTCCGAGAACATCTCATCCTGAGTCCTCTTTTTTCTCCTTCTAATCTTCGCTAGCCTCTGCAAAGGAGAAACATTTGCAGCTGGTGGGGGGAAAGGGAGATTGGTAGTTAAAAAGACACATTTGAGAGAACAATAGGATCACTCTTTCCCATTAAACCTTGCTGTTCACATTACACAGCACATATGCTTTCGTTACAAGGTCACATTTTGCCTCTATTTATATTGAGGCCCTGCCGGTTTGGTGTGAGAGATCACTCACGCAGTGCCAGGCAACAGAATTCGGCTTGCAGGCAGCCATGGTAAGCCACAGTCTTTTGGCTTCTTTAACCTTCATAACATGTGGGAATGGTTTCAAACAGCAGCGCCCTCATTTCCCATACCAAGCAGCCATTGGGTTGGCCATTTAAAATGGGATGGGAATTTAAAAGGAGGGGATGCGGTTTCCGGGTTAACGTGAAGCACAAACCCAACTAACCACCCCCCCNTTTCTGCTCCATCCCCATACATGTTAACAGACTTTTCCAGTAGCTGTCCTGGCCGTGAATGCCAGGGCAAATTAATCATTAAACACTCTTGCTTTTAAACCATGTGTAATATTTACAAAGGTACACTCACCAGAGGTCCCTTGTCCACCTTCAGGGTCTGCGAGCATGCTTTGGGTTTGGGTGGGTTCGGGGTTTACTGGCTCCAGGTCCAGGGTGATAAACATATCCTGGCTGTTGGGGAAAACGGTTTCTCCGCTTCCTTGCTGTGAGCCATCTTCAATCTCTTCATCATCATCGTCTTCCTCGTCCCCAAAACCCGCTTCTGTGTTGCGTGCTTCTCCATTGACGGAGTCAAAGCACAGGGTTGGGCTACTGGTGGCTGCACCCCCTAGCATGGCATGCAGCTCGGCGTAGAAGCAGCATGTCTGCGGCTCTGCCCCGGACCTTCCGTTTGCCTCTCTGGTTTTGTGGTAGGCTTGCCTTAGCTCCTTAATTTTCACGTGGCACTGCTGTGCGTCCCTGTTATGGCCTCTGTCCTTCTTGCTCTTTGAGACTTTTTCTAATGTTTTGGCATTTCGTTTACTGCAACGGAGTTCCGCTAGCACGGATTTGTCTCCCCATATGGTGAGCAGATCCCGTACCTCCCGTTCGGTCCATGCTGGAGCTCTTTTGCGATCCTGGGACTCCATCGTGGTTTCCTGTGCTGATGAGCGCTGCTTGGTCACCTGTGCTTTCCACGCTGGACAAACAGGAAATGAAATTAAAATGTTTGCGGGACTTTTCCTGTGTACCTGGCCAGTGCATCCGAGTTCAGATTGATGTCCAGAGCGGTCACAATGGTGCACTCTGGGATAGCTCCCAGAGGCCAATACCGTCGAATTGCATCCACGATACCCCAAATTTGACCTGGCAAAGCCAATTTCAGTGCTTATCCCCTCGTCGGAGGTGGTGTAAAGAAATCGATTTAAAGAGCCCTTTAAGTCGAAAAAAAGGGCTTTGTGGTGTGGACGGGTCCAGGCTTAAATCGAGGTAACTCTGCTAAATTCGACCTAAAATCGTAGTGTAGACCAGGCCCTGGTCATATCACATTGTTTCTAGTCCTGGAGGCGCTGATCCAAAATCCATAGAAGTCAATGGACTTCCCATAGACATCAGTAGGCTTTGGATCAGACCGTGGAATTAACTGATTTTTTGTAATGGAAAAAATAATGAATAGCAAATAACAATCAAACCTCAGTATGTATTTTCAAATGCATAATTAATCATGCTAAAATTCAGTAAGCTCTCATAACTTGCAAAGTTATCATGGATATTTGGTACTTATCCAAATAATGATGAATAATTAATAATATGACTCTGCAGGTAATAAGGAGTGCAACCCAGCAATTGTGTTTGCAGTAATAATTGCAAATGAGGTGGGTTTTTTTGCCTGTTCACCTGGGATACTTATGGGATTTGATAAATAATAATTTATCTGTATAAGTACTGTATGACAAGTAGGAAAGGAATTTTTTTAAATTGCATCTAGATAATGATTGATCTGGAAAATATTCACTTTGGGAAGTTTTAGTTACATTCATTTTAACACTTGTAATATAGCTTGTATAATTTAGCTTCATTGGGAATTCTCTTGTGACATTACAGAGTCCTACCAGCAAATCCTGTTTCTTTTCCTTTTTTAATAATAGAACAAAAGGAGAAGAGGGGAAGGATGGTCAGCAACACCTCTAAATGCAGCTGGGGTTGATATGGAAAGAAAAGTAGAACATAATGTAATGTAATTTAATTTTGAAATGCTGCTAAATTAATCAGATTCATTACACATCACCTGTCGTGATCATTATTTCTATAGCACTGCATCAAGTTGGCCAACCCTAAGAGCTGGTACAGGATGTAATGACTTGAAAAAGTCATACTAGACATGTGCTGAAATAGTACAAGTGGGCTCATGAGACATTATTCAAAGAGACATTATTAATGGCACAAGAGCAAACTATCCCATTGCGTAGGAAATATAGGAAATATGGCAAGAGACCACCCTGGCTTAACCAGGAGATCTTCAATGATCTAAAAATAAAAAGGAGTCCTACAAAAAGTAGAGACTCGGTCAAATTACAAAGGATGAATATAAACAAATAGCACAAGTATGTAGGGACAAAATTAGAAAGGCCACAGCACAAAACAAGCTCAAACTAGCTAGAGACATAAATGGTAACAAGAAAACATTCTACAAATACATTAGAAGCAAGAGGAAGACACAGGACAGGGTAGGCCTGTTACTCAATGAGGGGGGGAAATAATAACAGAAAATGTGGAAATGGCAGAGGTGCTTAGTGACTTCTTTGCTTCAATTTTCACCAAGAAGGTTGGTGGTGATTAGACGTCTAACATAGTGAATGCCAGTGAAAATGAGGTAGTATCAGAGGCTAAAATAGGGAAAGAACAAGTTAAAAATTACGTAGACAAATTAGATGTCTTCAAGTCCCCAGGGCCTGATGTAATACATCCTAGAATACTCAAGGAGCTGACTGAGGAGATATCTGAGCCATTAGCGATTATCTTTGAGAAGTCATGGAAGACGGGAGAGATTCCAGAAGACTGGAAAGGGCAAATATGGTGCCAATCTATAAAAAGGGAAATAAGGACAACCCGAGGAATTACAGACTGGTCAGCTTAACTTCTATACCCGAAAAGATAATGGAGCAAATAATTAAGCCTTTTAAACAGATTTTTTTCCTTTATTTCTCATCTTCGGGTTTCTTAGATTTGATGCTTTACCCTTTGTGAAATGTTCCTGCCTCTCTGATTTCTTTTAAATTATATGGTTATCCCATAAGGTCTCAGATATTTTCTTTTAATCCTTCTTTTATTGTCAATCAAATTATGCTGTTTTGAGCTGAAGAATACTCATAAGACATTGAAAACATGGTGCCAATAACGTCTTCATTGGCCATGTTTTTGTTAATGCATTTTTAATCCTTTTGAATATTTTTAGAAGTATGTGACTCTCTTTAAAATTCTTTCCTTTCTTTACAGTGTTATAAAATCTCACACTAATTCCATTTTTGTTGATTGCTGTGAAGCCTTTGTGACTAAAAATGGAATTCATCAAACGCGTTTATCTGTCAAAACAACACTAGGTAACAGAATGTATCGGGGATTTATAATAGAAAGCAAGAGACTTTCAACTCTGGGATACCGCTTCATATCACAGTAGGTCAGCACTGAAAAGATTTTTTTACCATCTCAGGGTCTATTTTTTATTGCATGAACTGATGGTCTTAGTCCATTTCTTAGTCCATATCACAGCCATTGCTGGTAATCTCAGCTGAGAAGATTCATGTTACCAGTAATAGAAATAGGAACACATCTGTTCAGCCCAAAAGAGGCTGGAGGTTCTTTAGGAATTCTCGGTGAAGGACTGAGTGGAATGACCCAAGAAGAGGGGAACTGGATACAACTTAATTTTATTATAGATTGGTAAATATAACAATTACTAAATGACTTCTTATCAAATAACTACAATACTATGTAAATAGACCTTAACAAACAAGATAAGGGTAAGGAAGCAGATAACAAAACAGAACCCCTTTTAACTAACTTAAACAAACACAATAGAGGGAGATAAGCCACATCAAGAACAAACAGACAGTTTTCTTCTAACTAGTTACTTACGACCATGCAGATGATAGCCAGATAGGAGAACATATGCATAGTGAATTCGAGCCGGCAATACGACACACGCTCAGGCTGGATTCGGGAGCGGGAGGGTCAAGCCCTGGTTGATCAGACCTGGACTGGTAGTAGCATCGAGTAGATTCGGGACACCTCTGATTATTGTATAGGAACGTGTAAGTATATAGTGTACAAGGTAAGTGTGGCAAACGTTGATTGGCTTGTTAGTGTCCAAACTGTTTTTCCATATTAGGATGAACACTACAATACGGAAACTACAGAAACAGCTTCTGCAGTGGACACTGTGGAAATCATTCACAGAAGTTTCCTGTAACAAGCACTGTGTCCTAATAAGGTCGTGCAGCCTATTGCGGGCCCCTTTCCTTGCACAAGGCTCGCTGTGGAGTAAAAGAGCGGCCTGGCCAAAATTGAGAGAGAGAGGAAAAAAGGGGGGGGGTTGTTGTGTTAACAACATCGTACTGGTTTCTACAGTTAAACAAGTCACTATGAGGCCACACCTAGGATACTGCATACAATTTTGGACACATGCCCTAATTAGAGATATGCAGATTCCAGGGAAAGTCCACAGAAAAAAAACATTAAATCTTTATCAATTAAGTGGAATAGATAAAAGACATGGAAATATCCTGGAAATACATGCCCATCTATTAATAGAAGCTTAAATACATGAAAGATTTTATTCTGTCATAGGCTAGTTAATAGTGGTAATCCTCTTCCTGTGGAAGTAATAGCAGAATCCACCCTACTAGGATTCAAGATATATATATGGATGATTCAGACATCAATGTAAGGTATCCTGAAGTATCAATGAGGTTATTGCATAACAATTGTCATTTGAAAGCAAGTGGGGTGATGATTGATTGATTGGCGATCCCTCAATTCGTGGATGATCTCTACCATTGATTTACGTATCAGTCTTGAGATGACTCAGAAATCTGATCCTGGAACTGCAAATCCGCCCACAGTAGGTACAGACATTTTGTGGCTTCTTTTCAGCTTTGAGGGAAAGGCGCTTCTCCTTGAAGCGAGCCACTGCCTGATGGAGGATATGGCGCCATTGGGATCGCTTGGTGGCTTGTTCCTCCCAGCTTGTGATATCCACATCCATTTTCTTAAGATATGCTTTCAATGTGTCTTTGAAGCATTTCCTCTGACCACCACAGGATCTGTGACCATGGGTGAGCTGAGAGTAGAGGACTTGTTTTGGGAGGTGAGAGTCTGGCATCCACACGCAATGTCCAGCCCAGCGAAGTTGGTGCTGGAGGGTCATTGCTTCAATGCTGGTGACATTGGCGTCAATGAGGATGCTTGCATTAGTGCAGTGATCTTGCCACTTGAGGTGAAGGATCTTCTGGAGGCATCATTGGCGATACCTCTCCAAACTCTTGAGGTGCTGTTGATAGGTCATCCAGGTTTCACATCCATAGAGGAGTGTAGGAACAACAATTGTCTTATAAACCTGGATCTTGGTGTCCTGCTGTAGGTCACGGTCCGTGAATCATAGAATCATAGAATATCAGGTTTGGAAGGGACCTCAGGAGGCCATCTAGTCCAACCCCCTGCTCAAAGCAGGACCAATCCCCAACTAAATCATCCCAGCCAGGGCTTTGTCAAGCCTGACCTTAAAAACCTCTAAGGAAAGAGAATCCACCATCTCCCTAGGTAACCCATTCCAGTGCTTCACCACCCTCCTAGTGAAAAAGTTTTTCCTAACATGCAACCTAAACCTCCCCCACTGCAACTTGAGACCATTACTCCTTCAGGTAGTTGAAAGCAGCTATCAAATCCCCCCTCATTCTTCTCTTCTGCAGACTCAACAATCCCAGTTCCCTCAGCCTCTCCTCATAAGTCACGTGCTCCAGCCCCCTAATCATTTTTGTTGCCCTCTGCTGACTCTTTCCAATTTTTCCACATCCTTCTTTTGTGTGGGGCCCTAAACTGGACACAGTACTCCAGATGAGGCCTCACCAATGTCGAATAGAAGGGAATGATCACGCCTCTCGATCTGCTGGCAATGCCCCTACTTATACAGCCCAAAATGCCATTAGCCTTCTTGGCAGCAAGGGCACACTGTCGACTCATATCCAGCTTCTCATCCACTGTAACCCCTATGTCCTTTTCTGCAGAACTGCTGCCTAGCCATTTGGTCCCTAGTCTGTAGCAGTGCATGGGAGTCTGTAGCAGTGAAAACGCATCGTAGCAATTTTCCAAAGGAAGCACTTGTGCACTGAATCCTGTGCTGGATCTCACTGTCGATTTTTGCATTTTGAGAAAGTTGGCTACTGAGGTAGCAAAAGTGCTCAACTGTCTCCAAAGTCTGATCCTCAATGGTGATTTGTGGTGGGTCATGTGCAATGCCTAAAGCAGGTTGATAGAGCACTTTAGTCTTCTCAGTATTGAGTCAGAGTCCTAGGCTTTGGTAAGCTTGTGCAAGGAAATCCAGTATGGACTGAAGGTCATTCTCAGTATGCATGAGGATGACACAATTATCAGCATACTGAAGATCAGTAATGGACGCCCTGAAGACTTTAGATTTTGAGCGGAGACGTAGAAGATTAAAGAGCTGCCCATCCATTCTATATTGAATGTTAACTCCATTGGGGAGCTGATCTTTAACGAGGACCAGAATGACTACTAAACAGATGGAAAATAGGATTCGGGCAATAGTGCATCCTTGCTTACCCCCAGTTTTGATGACGAAAGATTCCATCTCAAGGCCATATCAGAGAACGGAGGCAGTCATCTGATCATGGAGAAGCCTTAGGACCTTAATACATTTTGGAGGGCAGCCAAATCTCGCCAGCACCTTCCACAGGGCTTCACGATTAACAGAGTCAAAGGCTTTTGTCAAATCAATGAAAGCCATGTACAGGTCCTTATTTTGCTCCCAAGACTTTTCCTGGTTTTGGCAGGCAACAAAGATCATGTCAGTTGTCCGACGGGATGGTCTAAAACCGCACTGAGATTCCGACAATATTTCCTCAGCAAGGGGAAGTAATCGGTTTCAGAGGATACGGGCAAGATTTTTCCCTGCTGTAGATAGCAAGGCAATGCTTCGATAGTTTCCACACTCCTACTTATCTCCTTTCTTAAAGATTGTAACAATGTTAGCATTTTTCAAGTCTTCTGGAATCTTCTCATTATACCAGATATGAAGAAAAAGTGGGGTATCACTCTAATAAAAGAACTCAAGAACAAGAAAATGATTACCCAGTACCTAGAACAAAATATTACATAATGCAAATACTGCCTGTTTGCTGCAGGATTTTCCCAGTTGACAGTGGGAATGCTGAATTTCTTGAGGCCTTGCTTGACCTTGTTGCTGTATCGGAGCTTTGGCCTCTGCGTTGTAGGCAGTTCTTAAGTTGGCCACAGAGCACAGCTGTGACATTGCACCCCATAATGCTTTATGGAAATATGCTTATGAATGTATATATGACCTAACTGGAATATGTTTTATGCTACATATGCCATGCAACATATCTCTGCAAAGGTATATGATCTACTGAATATATTCATCCTATTTGTATGCATGTATCATTTTTGTATTCAAAGTTATGAATATTGGCTGTGTACTTGTTTGATTTTAAGTAGCCTTAGTAAGGCATTTGTTCAGCTGCTTAGGAAAGGAATTTGCAAGTTAAGTGCCCAATCAGGAAACACTTAACGGACAATGGCTCTTGGAAGACTCCAATCCACACAAGAAGTCTACCTGGGGACTTTCAAGGTAGCATGTGAGCAATGGCCACCACCTGTAAAGTTCTGAGTCATGCATGGACATGTGACTTGCCCATGTGACTCCAAAACTCCATCTTGCAGCTGGATTCTGCATAGGAGAGAGGAAGAAGTCTCCACCCACAAGAGAAAGTCTATTTAAGCCCCTGGGAGACTCCTCCGTTTTGTCTTCAGATGGCTCAAGAGATAGTCTCTCCACCCCAAAGGATACCTGAAAGAAACTGGAGCAAAGGACAGTAACTACAGGGATATGAGTGATTGCTGGACCCAGACTAAAAGGAGGCTAGTCTGTAAAAGAGGCTTATTGGAACATCTCTGAGGGTGAGATTTTATCTGTATTCAGCTTCTTACTGTATTAGGCGTAAATTTGTGTGTTTTATTTTATTTTGCTTGGTAATTCACTTTGTTCTGTCTGTTATTACTTGGAATCACTTAAATCCTACTTTTTGTATTTAATAAAATCACTTTTTACTTATTAATTTACCCAGAGTGTGTATTAATACCTGGGGGGCCAAACAGCTGTGCATATCTCTCTATCAGTGTTATAGGGGGTGAACAATTTATGAGTTTATCCTGTATAAGCTTTATACAGGGTAAAATGGATTTATTTGGGGTTTGGACCCCATTGGGAGCTGAGCATCTGAGTGTTGGAGACAGGAACACTTCTTAAGCTGTTTTCAGGGGGACGTTGTTCAGACCTGGGTCTGTGTTTGTAGCAGGCTACCGTGTCTGGCACAACCAGGCAGGGGACTGAAGTCCCAAGCTGCCAGGGAAAATGGGCTTAGAGGTAGTCTAGGCATATCAGGTGGCAGTTCCCAAAGGGGTTTCTGTGATCCAACCCATCACAACAGCCTTCAGTAGACAAACTTGAGGCATGTGCTCCATGTGTCCCAACCAGCGAAGCCTGCAAATAGATTGTAGGTTGGTTCGCTCAAGGATCTCATTATTGGTCCCAAGTAACTCCAAGGATTTTTCTAAGACAGCAGAGGTGGAAACAGTTCAATCTCTGCTCCTGCTTGGAGTAAGTAACCCAGCTTTAACAACCATAAAGGAGGGTACTAAGGACACAAGCTTAATAAACAGTCACCTTTGTGTTCAGAGTTAGCAACTTGTTATTCCAAACATGTAAGATAAGTTTGCCAAAGCTAACAGAAGCTTTGCCGATTCTATCATCAAGCTCCCTATCATGGTTAAGTGAGCTGGTAACAATTGAGCCGAGATAGAAGAAGTGATTCACATTGTCCAGAGCTTCATTATTGACATAGATTTTAGGTGGACTCTTGGTACCTTGTGATATGAGAACTGTTTTCTTGATACTGATTATCATGCCAAACTTTGTGCATGCATCAGAAAACTTGTTCATCATGACCTGCAGTTCATCAGGTGAATTAGAGATGAATGCAGTGTCATCTGCAAAAAGCACATCCCAAATAGTAAACTGGGTGACATGCCTTCTGCTCTGGAATCATCTAACATTAAACAAGCCTCCGTCCATCCTCAAATCAATTAGTATGCCAGATTGATCATTTCCAAAGGTGTACTTAAGAAGAATAGAGAAGATGCCAAAGCCAATAGGAACTAAGACACAGTCATGCTTCATATCAGTATCAATACTAAACTCGGATGATGTTTCATTTTCTTACTGGATGGTTGCCTTCATTCCCTCTTAGAATTCCTTGAATAGGGAGAGGACCTTTTGTGGACAGCCAATTTTCAACAGGATCTTATAGATTACATCCCTACTAGGCCTTTTGTAGGTCAATGAATGCTATACACAGAGGTGTCTGTTGTTCACGGCCTTTTTCTTGAAACAAGTGCAATGTGAAGGATATGTCAATCATGGAGCGCCCAGCTTTGAATCCACACTGGCTCTCGGGGTAGACTTTCTCAGCAAGGACTTGGAATCTTTTCAACAGGACCCTTGCAAGCACTTTGCTGACCACGCTGAACAAAGATACAGGTCTCTCTCATCTTACACTGGGGTTACGTTCCACGGTCAGCGCGTAAAGCGAAAACCACGTATAGTCTAAATTACATTGAGTGTAATGGCGGGCAGAATCGCCCGCACTACAGAAACAGTATTTAAATTGTTATTTTTCTTTCTTGTTTTTGCTGACCGCGTAAAGCTGAAATCGCACATGTTAAATGCGCCTAAGATGTGACAGACCTGTATCCCTCAATAATTGTTGCAATCTGCTCTGTCACCTTTATTTTTATACAGAGTAATTATCTTTGCTTCTTTCAGATCCTGGGGTATATGGCTTTCTTCCCAACAGGTGCAGAGAAGTGCATAGATATCACTCATAAGCTTCCTCTCCTCTGTCTTTAGGAGCTCCGGAGATATCTGACCATTGTCTGCTGCTTTCCCAGGTGCAGTCTCTTTGATAGCCTTCTCTACATCTTCAAGAGTTGGTATTTGGTCCAGATCCTGCATCACTGGGAGCTGGGGGATGGCAGCTAATTCAGTATCAAAGATAATGGCATCCTTTGTGTAGAGGTCTTTGTAATGCTCAGTCCATCAGTCAAGTTGTTTTTGCCTGTCAGTCAATGTGGTACCATCTTTCACTTTCAGGTTTGCGGTCTTTCCACAAGGTGGACCAAGTGCCTCTTTAATTCCATTATAGGTATCATGAAGGTCCCCTCTTTCAAAGCAGGTCTGAATTTTTTTGCACAGGTCTTGCAATACTTCTGGGCACATTCTTTGGTGGCTTTCCAAACTGCAGCCTTAGCCTCTTTAAAGTTGAGAGTTCTGGACTTAGTTGGTTGTTGAAGTAAATTTAGGCGAGCTTGTTTTTTCTTTTCTATAAGTGGGAGCAGCAGATGTTCAGCTACTATGAACCAGTCAAGATGTTTTTTCTTTGTTGTTCCAAAGATATCCTTGGCAGTAGCCAGTGTCGTATTCTTAAAATTTTCCAACAAGGTGTCAGAATACAGGAATCGGGTTGATCATTTTAAACAAGATCAAGTGTCAGAATCCTTCATGTTAGTGATGTTCAGGTAAGGTGATTAAAATTCATAAATAAATAACTAATGATGAGTAGGAGTGTTTGTTTTGGTTTGTAATATTTTGCAAACAAAAGTATATACTTTCCATTAACTGTTAAGTCCATGATATATTAGCTAGTGCTTCAAACACACAAAGTGCTATCAATGTAAGTGCTAAATATTATCCTATTCATGGAGGATTTTTATGTCTATTTATTCCCAGAAGCTAGAAATACATGCTCATTAGTAGCACAAACATTTTTAGCTGGTTTGTGATATTATCACAGTTTTGCCACTGACTTCAGTAGGCTGCTAAGTCTGTGAAATATATTTTCAGAGAAACATTGTTTTATATTGTACTATACAATTTTCTTCATGGGTCATGAGGGATGCTGTATAAGATTATATAGCCTTTTTCATGAGTAGTATTGAAATACTAAACCAGTATATCAAAACAATTCACTTTACATCACTTATTTCCAAATGTCTGTTTCTTTGTGCTACAAATTACATATTTTCAGTAGTTTCAGAAAATATTTACTTATACATTTCTCCTGAGATTTACATGACCACATCCAACTTCACATAATACCTTTCTCTCTCTTTCTCAGTTCAGATTAACGTTTGAAAAGGATTATATCAATGGGAACTAGGAACCTTTTACCTCACTCCCACAGTGTCCAGACAGGGGTGTTACAGCACAACACTTAGGTGCTCACTGCTACTCATACCCCCGTAGTCTGAATTAGGGGGTGGGGGCAGTGTAGACAAGCCCGCAGAGTGTAAATAGCTTTATGGAACAGTTCCCATTGAAGTAAGCAGTATTTCAGTAACAGAACATCGGGGTATTTATTTAGGAACATGAGTAAGGACTTTGGAGTCACAATTTAAGTACAAACATTTGAAAATCTTGACAACTGCTTTTTGTTTATCCAGATGCAGCTCATTCACTGTACTCTAGATACCTTTAATGCATTTCATAAGAATGTTTCAATTATTGTTGATTCAACCTCTAGAAAATAATTTACAATCAATTCTCGAGAAGCTCTTTGAGTCCCACAGACCTTGTCTTCATGCCAGTCTATAAAATGCCTAGGACACAGCTGGCAGTATATATTTTGTTTTAAAAAATGAAGGGCAGTGGTTAGTACTTGATAAATAGCAAATACACACATAGAAAAACCATGAGACACTCAAGGATTTTTAATTCTTTAAAATAATGAAGCCTTCCTATCAGGACACCGGGGTGAGCCCCTGGGGGACCATCCATTTAGAATTCTAATTGGCACTGTATAAGACATGGATTTCTGAAAACCTGTGTTAAAGTATGATCTATGATTAAAGTTTCTAAAGTTTCTTTTGTTGTTGCTGCAATTTAAACAGGGTGGGTAGTGATCACTTCTCAGAGACTTGTAGGCTGCTATACGGTTCACTACTATGTTGGAAGATAATTGAATCTCTGTGGGCACTTCTGCATCTACCTACTCTGTAAATTACAGTCATTATACATAACTGAAGTAGTGGCATACTGATGCTTCCAATCCCTGGTATGCACTCCCAGTGTGCAGAGTTCAGGAAGCAGACAGGCAGACTCAGAGCAATATTATTTACTTCAGTGATTCTATTAGTCCCTTTCACAAGAAAAGAAAACTGCAAAACTACTGACATACTGTTATTGCTAAAGGTTTCGGATAACCATATGCAATGTGACAAACACTGGATTGCTCTTATTGCTAGTGAAGAAAACTGAACTTAATGAGTTACAGCTCTTCACATTAAATCCTTTTTCTCCTGGAAGTTGATATTTTAGGTCACTAATTGCGATGAAAACATAAATTTTCATTGAGAAAAGGGTGCCAACAATCTCATATATTAAAGTATTTATATTTCATAGCAAAAATTAGAACATATGTTAGAGATTCTCACTCTCTCTCTCTCTCTCTCTCTCTCTCTTCTATTAAAATTGTATGAAGTTTTTAAAACTATAAAGTGTGTGAAATGTATGTTTATATATAATACAAGGAAAACCATATGAGCCAAATTCTACTCTGAGTTACATGGCATGCATCCCTGCTATTGAATTCAGTGGGAAAAGAGCAAAATTTGTTTCTAGAAACAGGAGAACATTCTGGACAGTGAAACATAAAGATAGAACTATGAAATGGATGGTAGTAAGATAATACTTCCCAGTTTTGCATCTCCCTGGAAGCAGCTACGTATTGCTGACAAATATATGAAAAATAATCACCATCCTTTTTTATTTGCATGAAGAGGCCTAATATTATATCTCTATCAGACACCAGGGCACAACCACTATCTAAATTTGAGCTTCTAAATAAAATGTTCTGGAAATCCTCAAGAAAGAGAGCAAAAATACCCCATACTAACTTCATTTTATATTGTCCATCTGATTATTTCTGGAACCTGTGTCAATTTAGGTCTTTTGAGAAACAGGCTGATTGGGTGAAACCCTTGCTACATCTACACAGGGATAAAAAACCTGTGGCATGGCTATGGCTGGCCTGGGTCAGGTAATTTGGGTTCACAGGGATTGAGCTGCACAGCTAAAAATTGCTATGTAGACTTTACTTTAGGCCAGAGGTGGGCAAACTATGGCCCGCAGGCCACATCCGGCCTGCGGGACCCTCCTGCCCGACCCCTGACGTCCTGGCCCGGGAGGCTAGCCCCCGGCACCTCCACTGCTGTTGCCCCTCCCCCCCCAGCCTCAGCTCACTGTGCCGCCGGCGCAATGCTCTGGGCAGCGGGGCTGTGAGCTCCTGGGGCAGTGCAGCTGCAGAGCCTGGCCTGACCTGGTGCTCTGTGCTGTGCGGTGGCGTGGCTGGCTCCAGCCGGGCGGCGCGGCTGTAGCGCCGCCAGCCACCGGTGCTCCAGGCAGCGCAGTAAGGGGGAGGGAGCTGAGTGGGGGGAGGTTGGATAGAGGGCAGGGGAGTTCAGGGTGGTGGGCAGGGGTCAGGGTGTGGATAGGGGTCGGTGCAGTCAGAGGACGGGGAACAGGGGATTGAATGGGGGCAGGGGTCCCAGGGGGCAGTCAGGAAGGAGAGGGGGGGT
>QXTE01000155.1:2178966-2362051 GCA_003942145.1 Platysternon megacephalum
GGGGTGGTTGGATGGAGCAGGGGTCCCGGGAAGGCAGTCAGGATTGAGAGGAGGGGTTTGATGGGGCGGTGGGGGGCAGTCAGGGGCGGGGAGTCCGGGGGCGGTCAGGGGACAGGGAACAGGGAACAGGGGGGGTTGGATGGGGCAGGAGTCCCGGGGAGGCCGTCAGGGAGTGAGAAGCAGGGGGGGGGGGTCGGATAGGGGGCGGTGGCCAGGCTACACCTGGCTGTTTGGGGAGGCACAGCCTCCCCTAACCGGCCCTCCATACAATTTCAGAAACCCGATGTGGCCCTTAGGCCAAAAAGTTTGCCCGTCCCTGCTTTAGGCTCTGGCTGAGGCCCGAGCTCTGGGACCTTACACCCTCACAGGGTCTCAGAGCTCAGGCTCCAGACTAAGCTCGAATTTCTACATGGCAACTTTTCAGCCCCAGAGCCCAAGCCACATGAGCATAAGTCATCTGACCCAGGCCAGTCGCAGGCTTTTTATCCCTGTGTAGACATACCCAGTAGGAAAGACTGCCTGAGCCAATGTGTCAAGAAGGACTTTGATACCCTGGAAAGGGGAACAAATATGATGACCTGGCTGGAGGGCTGAGTCATGAAGAGGAGCCTGTGATTCTTGGAGTGAGAGGGGTCCGGAAGAGACAACGCCAGGGGAAGGGCGCAATGCCTGTCCAGAGCTAATCCCCAGGAAGGCCAGCAGGAGGCACCACCAGCAGTGAGTGAACCCCGTGAGAGGGATATAATCCTATCTAATCTCAGCCTGCTTTTATTTTGTCTTCATGGGACAGTAATGCTGAGGAACTTTTACTATTTTCCCTCTCTAGACTTAGCAAAATGGAAAAGGGGTTTAACTTTCCCTGTTGCTTGGTTCTTTATAAACCAGCCCAGTCCCTGTTTTGCCAATTTACTCTATATTTCTCACTCTGAAGTAAAATAGCCAACACCATTCAGCTGAATGTGAGAATCCCTAGACTCGTGCCATGGCTCTGCTAGGGTCTGTCCTATTTCTCTTGATTACGATTATCTCTAGTTTAGCACACTCATGCTTTCCTAAAGACCCCTCTTTCAGGTGTCAGGATTCCAACTGCTTGCCCTGAAAGCATCCACTCAGCACCATCAAACTAGAGGCATACAAGCGAATGCTGAAGGAGAGCAGTGACTGCCCCTGGTGAGTGAGCAAGAGTTGGAGGAGAAGCAGTATCTGCTCAGGTAGTAGCAAAACATCATGCAAGAGGAAGCTGCACTAAGCTTTGCCCAGATGTTTGCCATGCAACCTGCTCTTGTAGTTGCTGTTGTGTGAGAAGCTACTGCTGCTGCATCTCATACTGTATTGCCTGAATAGAAAATAATGGGGGGGGGGGTGTTGCATTGATAGAATCCTCCTCTTTTCCTTGCTTTTCCCCCTCCTGGCCTTGTATGCAGTGCATGTCACAAGCAGCCTTACACATACATAACATTTGAAACTTATAAACCACATTCTAGCTCTTTCCTACATCAATAGCAGCAGCAAGATGTGTTCCCCCTCTGTCACTCTTCTCCTTTACATGAACAGTGTATGTCACAGATGCCATATTATACAAAAATAAGGCCAGAGTGCGCTTGGTCTTTACGTAAGTACACAGAGAGAAGGTGAGGGATCAATGGACTGATACAAGAAGCTGTTCTAGCTGCTCTGATCCTATGTAAAAATTGCAATACCTGGGACAGAGACATACTGACAGGCAGCTGCAGAAGGAGAGACAAACCATTAAAAACTCATCTCCCCAAATTAAGCATAACAGTGGTGGTGACAGTATCATAATGCTTTAACTTGCATAAATATGTAGTTAGTTTTATAATTAAGGTTTTAAATAACTAGTAAACTAGTAACTATTTGGCCACCGCTCAGAGAATGTTAATGTTAAATAAGTAAACCTCTCTGGAAAATGCAATATTGTAATGTTTTCTTACCTATATGTATAGAAGCTCTGCTTGCTACTTTGTGATAACTGTGATATTCGATGATAACATTCTATTAAGCCTCTATGCATGTGTATAAGAGATTGCTATGTACCTTAAGTATGACATTGTAACTGCTATATAGTCTGTGTGCTCTGTGTATTCTATGCATTTTATTCTATTGCGCTGCTTTAGTGTATGATTTCTAAATGTGATTTGATTGTGTTTTACTATGTTTTATGTATGGTAGTGTATTCTTTCCCGCTTTATTGAATTCAATGTAACTGATTATTTCTTTTAAAATAAATGATGCTTTGTTTTTGAAGAATTACTGCTTGAATGTCAATCCTTTGAGCAGAAGGCTGTATCCATGTCCTACAACTGGTTAGCAGAACTATTCTGCTCTTGGGAGTCCTCTGCAAGTCAGAGACAAACCCTCTGGTAAAACCCTGGCTATTCCTATAGGGAGCCACACCTTGTTACTCATTTGGGTGGAATAAATTGACCATTGGTTTATGGCCATAGGCAAGCCAGTATTGGCGTGCCTTGGGTCCAAGTTATGTGGTAACAGAACCTCTCCTCCACTTCTCTGGATAGCCCATATAAGGGCCAGGCACAATGGTGTCACTGCAGTCACAAAATGCAAAGAGTACTCACTCTGTACTTCCTACCTCTGAAACTCCCTGAGGAGATAAGGCACAGATCTACAACCTCCATAGTTCAGTGGTAGCTCCAGCCACTTCCCCTGCCTTTCAAATGACAGAAATGGGCAATGGATCTATTCTACAGAGAGAAATCTCCCTATACTTCTTACAGGGGAGGCAGTGTGGGTCAGTGTTGGGTGCCAGCTTTGCAGTCATTGGACTTGCTGTGTGACCTTTGGCAAGTCACTTAACCTCTCTTGTAGTTCAGATCCCTGTAGTTATAATTGGGTAAAGTTATGTTTACCTAGCTTTGTAAAGTATCTTTAGCTTTACTGATGGAAAGTGCTATATAGGTGCTAATAAATATTTATTATTCCAGAAGATTAACCTGGCAACAGATACCATGTATGCTCCAGTGAAATTCAGTGGGAAGTGTATTGTTTTCATCCTTAAAGATGTGAGTTTAGAAGGGCAGTTTCACAGAATCACAAAATTGTAGAGCTGGAAGAGACCTTGAGAGGTCCTCAATTCCAATAACCTGTGCCGAAGCAGGACCATCCCTGACAATTGTTTGACCAACCTCTATTATGGGGATTCCAAAATCTCCCTTGGAAGTCTTTCCTGAACTTAATTAAACATATAGTTAGAAAGATTTTCCTAATATCTAACCTAAATCTCCCTTGCTGCAGATTAAGCCAATTACTTCTTGTTCTACCTTCAGTGGACATGGAAACAATTGACCACTGTCCTCTTTATGACAGCCCTTAATATATTTGAAGACTCTTATCGGTTCCCCTCCTCCCTCTTATCTTCTTTTCTGCGGACTGAACATGGTCAGTTTTTTTAACTTTTCCTCATGGGTCAAGTTATCATTTTTGTTATTGTTGTTGTCTCCTCTCGACACTCTCTAGTTTATCCACATCTTTGTTAGAGTGTGGTGGCCAGAATTGGACACAGCACTCCAGCTGAGGCCTCACCAGTGCTGAGTAGAGTGGAACAATTATCTCCAATGTCCTAAATACAACATTCCTATTGATACACTCCAGAATGATATTGGCCTTTTTTGCAACTGTGTCACATTGTTGACTCATATTCAATTTGTGATCCACTATAACCCCAAGACACTTTTCAGTGGTACTACCACATAGCCATTTATTCCCCATTTTGTAGTTGTGTATGTGATTTTTCTTTCCTCAACATAGTACATTGCACTTGTCTCTATTGAATTTCACCTTGTTGATTTCAGACCAGTTTTCTAATTTGTCCAGGTTGTTTTGAATTCTAATCCTGTCCTCCAAAGTACTAGTCACTCCTTCCAGTTTAGTGTCATCTATTTTAGAAAGGTTTTTGACATAGTCCCACATGAAATTCCCCATAAGCAAACAAAGGGAATGTGGTCTAGATGAAATTACTGTTAGGTGGGTGAACAATTGGTTGAATATTTTCCCCCAGTTTCCAGGTTAGGTTGACTGGTCTATATTTCCTTGGATCCTTTGTTCCTCCTTTTAAAGATAGGTACAATATTTGCCCTTTGCCAGTTTTCTAGGACCTTACTCATCCTCCATGAGTTCTCAAATGTTTCCAAGATTACTTCAGCTAATTCCTTAAGGTACCTGAAGATGAATTTCATCAGGCCCTGCTAACTTGAATACATCTAACTTCTCTAAATAGTCCTTAGCCTTTCTTTCCCTATTTTGGGTTGCATTCTTTTCCCCTTGTTGTTAATATTAGTTGTTTTGAGTATTGATAGGACCAGACTAGACAGGGTTTTACCAGAGGGTTTGTCTCTGACTTGCAGAGGACTCCCAAGAGCAGAATAGTTCTGCTAACCAGCTGTAGGACACGGATACAGCCTTCTGCTCAAAGGATTGACATTCAAGCAGTAATTCTTCAAAAACAAAGCATGGTTTATTCCTGCACCCTCAATAAGGCTTCTTTAAAATGCAGACAGCTCTCCTGGACTCCTTTCCCCCCTCATATTAGCCTCCCACGGGATCCTGCCCATCAGGACCCTGTGGGAGTCAAAGTCTGTGTTTCTGCAGTTCAGGGTCCGTATTCTGCTGCTCTCCTTTCTTCCTTTTGTCAGGATCCTGAACTCAACCATCTCATGGTCACTGCTGCCCAGGTTGCCACCCACATCTACTTCCCCTACCAATTCTTTCCTCTTTGTGAGCAGTAGGTCAAGAGGAGCACAGCACCTAGTTGGTTCCTCCAGCACTTGCACCAGGAAGTTGTCCCCAACACTCTCCAAAAACTTCCTGGATTGTCTGGGCACTGCTGTATTGCTCTCCAAGCCGATGTCAGTGTGATTTAAGTTCCCCATGAGAATTAGGGCCTGTGAACTAGAAACTTCTGTTAGTTGTCTGAAGAAAGCCTCGTCTACCTCATCCTCCTGGTCTGGTGGTCTGTAGCAGATGCCCACCATGACATCACCCTTGTTGCTCTCACCTCTAAACTTAACCCAAAGACTCTCAACAGGCTTTTCTCCAGTTTAATACCTAGGCCTGTGCCAGCCATTTACGGCAGAAGTGGATGCCTTGAACTTCAGACTGTGAACAGTCCTCTCTCAAACAAAAGCATTCGATGGTCAGCTTCACCCTTGTGTCTTTTACTCACACAGGCATGCGTCAGTGGAGAAAAACTCTGACATCCTTGATAAAGAGCTACTGGCCATCAAAGCAGCCTTTAAGGAATCATATAATACTGGAAGGGACCTCAAGAGGTCATCTAATTCAGTCCCCTGTACTCATGGAAGGACTAAGTATTATTTAGACCATCCCTGACAGGTATTTGACTAACCTGCTCTTAAAAATCTCCAATGATGGAGATTTCACAACTTCTCTAGACAATTTATTCCAATGCTTAACCAACCTGACAGGAAGTTTTTCCTAATGTTCAACATAAACCTTGCTGCAATTTAAGCCCATTGCTTCTTGTCAAAGTTATCAGAATGTATCTTCCAATTTCCATTGACCATTGCCATATGTATATAATATTATTTCTTTTGCTGAGGACTAACTAAGGCCAATGTACCACTCAAGTTTTACCTCATCCTTATTTTAGAAAGCACATACCATATTCAAATGAATGGTTAGATTTACAGTTTATTAAAATAATAATTTGATTAGTCAATAACAGAGCATTCTGGAAAGGGACATGCAAATATCTTTTTCCATGAACTAGACACTTAGTAACAGGATAGATGCCAGATTTGAATCTTCATGAAATGACCTGGCTATATATGAACAACAGATGAAACTCAATTTTCATCCTGCTTTTGAAACTGTACTAAAAGGACTTATTTTATATATCCATGAGATGGACATGAACTGCCTTCTAAACCAAGCCTTCTGATCTGATGTCTTCTAAAACAAGTTTTCTGAAAAGTCACGAGAACTGAGCTACAAACTAAGAATTAATGATGAAAAAATCTTTAGCTCCTGCTGTTATTTTTTATCTGATCATCTTAGCAATAGAATTCTCAGCAGGAGTTGTTACAAATGGATATATTGTTGCCTTAAATTGTATCGACTGGGCCAAAAGCAGAACACTGACTTCCTATGATAAGATCATAACCAGTCTGGCCTTCTCCAGATTTTGCCTACAATTCTTGGTGACATTAGACAATGTTTTATCTAAGGTATATCCAAATATCTTTGATAGATTTCAAACACTACAGCCTTACCTAGTTACCTGGATGTTCATAAACCAAGTGAGTCTCTGTTTTGCAAGCTGCCTTTCTGTGTTCTACTGTGTGAAGATTGCCTCTTTCAACCAATCCCTCTTCAGCTGGTTAAAACTGAGGCTCTCCAAACTGGTGCCATGGCTGCTTTTGGGCTCTATGCTGTACTGCTTGGTTAACTCAGTTGCTTTTACATTGTTCAGTTATTCCTACTGGGTATTTTCTCAAAACTCCACAGATTGTCTATCAAAAAATGGTACGATATCAGACAATAAAAAGAACCTTTTGGAGTTCACTTTTCTGATACACAGCGTAGGATCTATTTCCCCTCTTACTGTATTTATTGCTTCATCTCTTCTGTTAATCATATCCCTTTGGAGACACATCAGGAAAATGAACGTTCATTCAGACTTTAATCCAAGTTTTTGGAACCCCAGCACGGATGCCCATGTGCGTGCACTTAAATCTGTGGTGTCCTTTTTCATCATCTACAATATTTATTATATGGCTTCAACATTCTCAATAGGAAACCTATCCTATTTCAATGATGAATTGAAAATTATGGTGTGTACATCTGTAGCTGCTGTCTACCCTTCTGTACACTCCATTATCTTGATTCTGGGCAACCCCAAATTAAAACTGGCCTCAGCAAAAATTCTTCATTCTGTCAATTCCTGTTTTGGAGAGGTTACTTCATAATATCTATTCCTGTCCTTCCGGATCAAGAATGTTCACTACCTTTGTAAAGCACAGTAGTGGAAAAATATTCTATTTACCCCTTTGTTTCCATATTTTCCAGTCTATTATCCATTTGAACTCTTTCTTATTGCTATAGTACACAAAGCCACTGATACTTCCTTAGGAGATCATTTGCACATTTCCCACCAATTCCCATTCAAACTCTTCCAATGGACATGAGTCCTTTCCTGCAGAAGCACTGCTATCCTTTTAAGAAGAGACTTCTCATTGTATCAGACGTTTGATGTGGATATATGATTAAGAAAAACAGGATGAGATCACCAAATTCATTTTCAAATGATAGATTTGGCCAGGATTGAAATTTGGTCTCCCCTGGGGAATGACATTCCTGTTTATAAATAAATAAACCAGGCATTTCTAGAAATCAGATGATGTGCAATGTGCAACCCATGCATGGATTGGTCCATGCCTGTCCTGTTAGAGAAAGGACAGTCATAGGACTGACTGCCCATTGGAATTTAATAAAAAAGTCCAGTCAATTACAGCTTGCTGTCCCCGAGCATTTATAACAGTTATCTGGGTGATAAGAATTAATTAGAAACTGGCCAAAAATGACTATTGCTTTCTTCTTTTAATAAGTAACGGTGTCATCATCTGACCTGCAGTGAAAGGCTGCAATGGAAAAACAAGCATGAAATTGTTAGTCTGTCAGATACAGAGAAAACAACTTGAATAATTGAAATAACAGTTCTAGGGGCCACATTTACAAAAGGATACCCTCCTTTTTTGAGAGACTGTTTGTGTCCACAATTCAACTGAGTGCAGAAATCTGCATACTTGCATCTCTACCTATCTGAGGATACAACTGGCAATTTTTCAGCACTAAACTTCACTCAAAGAAGGAATCTAAGTCTCAGCACTTTGAAATTCACCAAGTCATACTAAAAAGTTTATGCTTGATCCATATATTTTTTCAAAGTTACATAACCATTCAGTTAATTAGACAAATAATCTATTAGTTACATCTAACTAGTGAATTGTTTGTAATTTAATAAGAACCTTGAACATAGAGCATGAATAGTTATGGTTGATAATACAGTACTGTGATACAATATAGTTAAGGGAATGTACATGTACGTTTATGAGAGGGGAAAGGATTGTTCATGATCATTGCCTGGAAAAATAGTTTTATAGAGGATTTAAATTAAAAAAAAATTGTCACTACTGTATTTAAGACTTTTTAGACTGTAATTGGAGGGATTTGCAGGGTAGACAGTAATACTGAGTCCCACTGGAAAAGGAGAATCCTCTTTTGAGAGGGACCCAGCATTGGCATCTAACCCTGGAATAACCTGAGGCAATGAACATTAGAGATGGTTGAAAAATGGTGACACTGTTTATGAAAATTTTTGAAATAGTTAAAATTTAAAAAACAAAGAGACCAGTCTACTAAATATGGTCTTTTCTGGGTTTTGGACCAGGGTAATTTGGGACATGTTTGGAGAACATGTCTGTGTCAACTTATGAATTCCTTTCTGTTTTATGGATACCATTATTGGAACTTTCAGTGGATTAGAGCCTCCATATGGTAGCAAGACTGGCACATATGCTTGGAAATGTGCAGCAAAGCAATCCTGGTCCCTCCCATTGAATAGTTGAGGGATAGTTTTTTTGACAGCAAGGTCTTTGAATAAATTCTCTCTTCACAGAAACCTGTTTGGGGAGATGTGGAATTCCCCATAGACTGAACACTTGATTGGAAGAGCTGTAGTTTCTCCAGTGGACCACCTGACTAAAGAGGGAGAAAGATGGACTTTAAAAGGTGGACTTCTGTAAGCCACAGGAGCCACCAGGAATGGAAATCCCAACTGAAGGAATGGAGGCAAGAGGGAGGTGGTGTACTTCTCGAAGGACGCTGACCAAACCCAAAGGACTCTGAGGTGCAATGAGGACTCTAGGGGGGATTGTATTCAGGACTTTGTTTTGCATAGATCTGTAAATCTCCTGTGCTAAGAGTAAAGTGTGTACTTTAAGAAGTTGCTGTGCAAAGCCTGTGTTCCTTACTGTAGTTGCTATGTGTCCCTGAATACTTGAACTACATAGCAACCAGGCCAAGTGGGACTTGGCAGGTGGGGAGAGGAAGGAATATGCATAAACTGCTGGGAAGTCTTGGGAGTGTCAGCATTGGTTTCTGAGGATAGGGCAATTGGACTGTGAAGTCTCACTTCCCACAGAAAGAGGCCAAACAGGGAGTCTTAGGTACAGGTAATTGTACCTAAGAGGCCATAACTAGAGACAGTATCTGGACCCATCTGTCTGGAAGCACATGGGATCCAAAAGTTGGGTATAATACAACAGACTGGTATAAGGAACATGAGCCACAATTCATGTCAGGCCTAGAAACATTTAATTGTTCAGTGCTGAATGAAGTCAGTTTAACAAGCAATGCTAAAGCAGTTTTATGTCTTCAGGTTAAAGGGCACTGGGGTTAGCTAAAATCTTGTATCTAGGCCGGGACCCTCAGAGTCATTTCCCTAATGTCTTTCCTAAGTAATTGTCATGGGTTTAATGAGTGCAAATCGGGGAGAGTTTGAATAAGTAGCTTATAGTCTTTAATTATATTTCACAAAACAAATGTGGGCCTCGTGTCCATTGGCCTTAGATGAAAGTCTGTTACCGAGTTCTACAACATATGTATAAGACAGTACCTGTCTCTGTTGACCCCAGCAGATTTGTCAAGAAAATGATCGTTCCTTACTAGAACTTTTGACAATCACCTAACAGAGACATTGCCCACTGCCAAATCACTGGACCACATTGAACGACATCCAACATGCTGGAGCTCCGTAATTAGACTGTGAAAATACAAAGGTGACCCCTGAGGCAGAGTAAAGGGAACACTGACCCATATAAAAGTTGAAAGCAAGCAGAAGAGAACCTTATGCTCTCTCTCATGTTTAAATTACATCTGAAGCAAAGTACCCCTCTCTTCTCTGGACAGGCCATCCAGAGGAAAAAGCGGTGAAAGACACTGACCAATTGACTATGACAGCCTGAAGCATCCTCAGCTGGTAGAGAGAGAGATCTGACAGGCCTTAAGCTATGAGTTCAAAAAACTTCTTCCACCACTCTGGTGCCAGATAAGAACAATCTTGTAAATCAAAGATTACAGAAACAAAGTAGTGAGAATTCTTTTATATGGCTGCTATGATAATTGGGCCTACACATTTCTCCTAAGTGTAAAGTCAGCTGTAAATTGTGAGTGAAAGTTCACAAATTGTCACAATGACTTGTTACATATAATTGTTTAAGAACAGATGGAATAAAGAGACAGACTGAATTAATTTAAACAGAAAGGGTTTTATTGATACCACTCAAGGATTATATTAAGATTATGATAAGTAAACAGAGAAGAAATCAATTAAACAAAATTGGTGCATTGGAAATTAGGTCTATTGGTGGACAAAATAATGAGAGGATAGACTATTCTGCCCAAAACTCCCTTTTGGGCTTCTGAAAAAGAAAAGAGTTCTTGGAAAAAAATAGTAGAAGGAGCAGTTGTCTCACAACAACCATTGCACCGAGCTTTATCATCTTGGCTTCCATCCCTATCATCCCCTGGGATACTGGACCTTCTTCATCCTAGTCCTGAGAGATATCCTGATCAGACCAGGCCAGGGAGAGGACACAGATGACATTGCTACCTCCATCAGCTTCCAGCTAAATTCTGGATATCTTCCTCCATCTCCCAAACCCATGTGTCCTTTTCTTTCTACACCTTATTTCTTTTTTTTCCCTACCTCTCTCCTTTACATTCTGTTTCATAAGAGTCTGGCATAGCTGGCGAAGACTATATATTTTGCAACACTGATGTAAACCTGTGACTAGAAAGAGGCAGCTAAAAGCAATGCCCTAAACAGTCAACCAAAAGGAGCAGTTTTTTACCTAACTGCTCCAAACTTCTTTTCAACCCCAAAAGCTTTCTCTCTAGCTTTTCCCTGGATCACACTGTACTCAGAGCCTACTCCTTGACTTTATTCTGTCTGTCTGTCTCTCTGCTTTTGTCTGTTCTCAGCTTCTATGTGTTCTCTCACCGCCTCCCCTCGCTCATGCACACAAACCTGGTCACAATAGCCAGTGGAATATTCACCCCCACATGGTGCTAATTTCTGGGCAGATTCTGTTAGGCTTTGTTTTTACTGCGGGGCCTCTTAAGTGTTTCTTACAACTATTTTAAGTGAAGGGCATGTTCACACATCATTCTGAATGAGGTTTTCACTCAATCCAAATCAAGGTTTCACCCAACTCATAACAATAGCAAATCAACACATCCTGAATTTCTTATAGCAAACCATGGAGCAAATCCATGAAAAATTCGACCAAATAATGAAACAATCAAGAAATATTTATAATCACTGTGTGGGTATGCCATGGAAAGAAAAAGCTGTAATACATATAATTTATCATGATGAGTTATTCCCTCTAGGCCTAGTCACACAGAGCAGTAAGAGGTAGTCTGGTTAAAGAAGAAAAACACTGGCCTGTTTTTAGTAACATTCTGAAAGTGGCACTATGGGGGTCCTCACAACAAATTTTTGGTGGCCTCAGACTGCAACCACCAACTCTTGCTGGTGGCTGCTCTGACAGTTTTTCCTAAAATAATTAGATTCACAAAAAAACAAATTAATATGCACATATACATGTCCACATCTTTGTAATTTATTTATTTAGGGTTTTTTTGCAGACTCAATAATAAAAATAATGTACAGTTGTCTCTATTCTTTACTGGATTAAACAGAATAGAAACACAAATAAGGTGCTGTGACGTTATGAGTGTTATATAATATTTCATTGGAAGGTGACAGAGCCAGAAAGAGCAATACTTTTATACTCCCAGGAAGGAGTATAAAAGTATTGCTCAGGCATGCAGGTGTGAAATTAGGAAGGCCAAATCACACTTGGAGTTGCAGCTAGCAAGAGATGTTAGGAGTAACAAGAAGGGTTTCTTTAGGTATGTTAGCAACAAGAAGAAAGTCAAGGAAAGTGTGGGCCCCTTGCTGAATGAGGGAGGGAACCTAGTGACAGAGGATGTGGAGAAAGCTAGTGTACTAAATGCTTTTTTTGCCTCTGTCTTCACAGACAAGGTCAGCTCCCAGACAGCTGCACTCTGCAGCACGGTATGGGGAGGAGGTGACCAGCTCTCTGTGGAGAAAGTAGTAGTTCGGGACTATTTAGGAAAGCTGGACGAGCACAAGTCCATGGGGCCGGATGCGCTGCATCCGAGGGTGCTAAAGGAGTTGGCCGATGAGATTGCGGAGCCATTGGCCATTATCTTTGAAAAATCATGGCGATCGGGGGAGGTCCCGGACGACTGGAAAAAAGCTAATGTAGTGCCCATCTTTAAGAAAGGGAAGAAGGAAGATCCAGGGAACTACAGGCCAGTTAGTCTCACCTCAGTCCCTGGAAAAATCATGGAACAGGTCCTCAAGGAATCAATCCTGAACCACTTAAAGGAGGGGAAAGTGATCAGGAACAGTNTCTGCATGTTTTCCTTTTTTGGTTGATATATATATTTTTTAGATTTGCTAGCTAGTAAGTCTGCTACTGTGAAAAGTGATATTTGTATATTTGTTAATATCACTTTTCACAGCAGATTTACTCATCCCTGGGAAGCTGAGGAACAAATTAAACCATGGATGGGAAGGTCGGTAAGGAGGCAGGAGGGCCAGGGGTGATGGGGGACTGGATGTGGGGGCTGGAGGAGGCGGGGGGGGGGCAAGGCGATGGGCATGAGTCAGGGGCTGGAGCCTAGGGTCCTGCTGCACAGCTGGGGGCTGGAGGAGGCAGCAGGGGTCGGGGTGACATGGGGAGGTGGGGAGCCTGGAGACGGAGCCCAGAGCTCTGCAGCGGGTGACAGAGCCCGCCACTGCATGGCCAGAGCCTGCTGCCCACTGCCCCAGGGCGGAAGCCCAAAGCCCAAGCCCCACCGCCCCCGGGAAAGAGGGGAACACACACTGGTCGCCTGCTCCTACAGTGTTTGTGACTCCAGAAGGGGGCAGGAACCAACCCTGTCTGGGGGCCCTGATGGAGGGGCTGCTGTTTCCCCCCGACCGCTGTTTCCCCCCGACCCCTCGCATCACCACCCAGGAGGCTGTGGCCACAAGAAAAGTCCCTGGGGACCGCACGCAGCCACGGTGGCTGCATTTGAGAAAGGCTGCCTATAATATCAATATATTTGCTCTTCTGCTGTTCTTATTCATCCTTATTCAAGGTAATTACAGGAATAATGTGCATATTGTAAATGTAAATATAAATTTATTTAATCCTAATGTCCTAAATCATTGTTGATTCATTTCTGCCCCAACAAGACAATAACCCACTCCACAACCTCAATCTTTTTTTAAAGGCTTGAAAGACCAGAATACATAGTGTGCATACTGTGGATAAAGAATACTGCATTCCCAACACTGCATTACACTTCTTCTTGGTCATTTTTCCTGGTATCTCCAGATCTCTGTCAGCTCTGGCTTTGCTTCCCCAATTCTCCCTCTACTTCCCAAGCCAGAATCTGCTGCATCACTATCAATTAGCTTGAAAACTAATCCCCTGCTGCTACATTTACATTTCTTGTAATTATACAGATGGCTGTGATTTCATTTATTAGATTTATAATGGGTAGGAGTAGGTGAATAATTTGTAGAAAAAAATTTGTTCAATGAATTTCACTTTTTTCTGTTCTAGAATTGTCTGCCAGCAGATTACCATTTACTCAATGTTATGGTTATTCAAAATTATTGTTAAAAGTGTTTTTATTTATTTCAATTTAAATCACAAAAAGACATGTCTAGAAGGCTCTAGGAGCTCTGCATCACTTAACTCCCATTTAAACTGTGAAAATAGGGCATAAATAGGACTTCAGTGATGCAGAGGCTATGTCCTGGCCCTCTACACCAGAGTGAATTTCACCCTGAGTGAAGGTGAGCTAGCACATTGTTTATTGAAATGAATCGTTATGTTTTAAATATCTTAGAATAACACTTCAGAGATTCCTGAGCAGGGACATGCAAATATTTATCCATGACCTGTCTGTGATAAGAAAATACTTCCCAGATATGCTTCTCCTTCTATTTATCTCGTTATTATTCATAAACAAAAAATGGAAATAAAAATCTCTGGCTTCTTTATCAATCTGCATGAAAAGGATGGATGTTGTATATTGGTTAGTCAGGTGTATATTTGAGAGCCAGGAGCGCTGCCCCTTGCTGTTCTGAACTCAGTATTCTGGAAAACCACAAAGAAGAGAGCCACAGAGTTTGAATTAATAATGCAGGCCTTAACTCCAGCTGACCATATCAGAAATTGAATTCCTTACAGGGATCACTGTAAATAGATTTATTTTTGTCTTGACTGGACCAAAAGCAGAAAACCTCTTGTGGTATGATCATAGCCAGTAGGGCCTTGTTTAGATTTTTGACTACAATTCACATAAGTGGTGGACAATTTCTTTGTTAAGATATATCCAAAATCCTATGAAATGATTGATAAATACTACCTTTTTTCAATTATCGGGATGCTTATAAACCAAGTGACAATCATTTTGGCAGCCTACCTTTTTGTGTTCTACTGTGCAAAGATTGCTACTTTCAACCAAGTCCACTTCATTTAGATAAAGCAGGGGATCTCCAGACTGGTGCCATGTTTGCTCCTGGGCTCTGTGTTCTACTCCTTGGTTACTAACATTCCTTAGTAGCATATTCCCACACCTCGGTGGGTAATTTTGCAGAAAATGACACAATGTCAGAAAATAACAGGAACTTTATAGGCAGCAGCTTGCTGTTATATGGCCTAGGATCCATATTCCCCCTCATGGTGCACATTTCACATTAGAGAGGTCCATGGGTTAGGGCGCTTGCCTAGGACTTGTGAGACACAGGCTGAAGTCCCTGCTCTGCCACAGAATTTGTGTGGATTTGGGCAAACCACTGAGCCTCTCTGCACGTCAGTACCCCATTTATAAAATGGTAGCAATGCATTTTCCTACCTCAACAGGGTGTTGTTAGGTTATATACAATAAGGACTGTTCTGCTCTCAGATATTACGGTAATTGGAGCTTTACCTTAAATAGATATTGGATGCTGAGGAACAATTTTGAATCAGTACATGACTATTGTTTACCATATGTATTGCAATAGCTTCCAAAGGCTGTCATGAGGATCAGAGACCCATTTTGCAAGAAAATATTCAAATATGTACAGGCACAGTCTCTGCCCAAAGAGTTTACAATCTAATTTGGAACATGACACAACAGTTAGTATTACAGTAGAGCAGGGAAGGGAAAAGATTAGGGTAATGATAACTCAAGGTTATATTACATTGCTGCTACCTCTTGCAGTTCCCAACCATCAGAAAAAAATTATAAAAAGTAAATAATTGCATCTATCCCTGATAAGACAGCCTTAATTGGTAAACTGATCTGATTTGTTTTGTAGACATCATAGCAGACAAATTTTTAGGAGGCATTTGAAGAGGGAGAGGGTAGATTCATAGATCTGGACCTCTGTTTTAGCTATATTGAGTTTGGGCTGATATCTAGAGATCTATGAGGGGATGTGAAAGAGACAAGTCAAGATTATAGTTTGAACAGATGGAGAGAGATCTGGAGTAGAAAGGTAACTCTGTGAGTTGTCAGCATCGACATAGTAGTTGCATTTGTATTTGCAGATGAGATAAGATATGGCGGGAGAAGAGAAGGGACCCAAAAACAGAAAACTGGAAAGGTGATTAGACAGATCCTCCAAAGGAAACAATGAAGGAGCAATTGGAGGGATAGGAGGAGAACCAGGAGATGATAGTCATGGAATCCAAGGGAGAATAAGATTTCAAGAAGAAGAGCATGGTCAACTCTGTCAGAGGTGGCTGACAAGTCAAGGAGGATGAGGATAGATACTGGTTCTGAGCTTTAGCTGGGAAGAAGTCATTAGAGACTACGGCCAGAACAAATTCAGTGGAGTTCTTTTTTACTCAGGTATGGATGGTATCAGCCATTCTATTATTTTGCCCGGGAACTATGTGAGGCCGACAGGGCTATGATTACATGGGTCATCCAGTTTACCCATTTTAAATATTGGCACAACATTAGCTTTTTTTCAGTCTTCTGGAACTTCCCCAGTGTTCCAAGACTTATTGAATATCAAACATAAAAGGTCCAGAGAGCGCCTCAGCCACCAATTTTAAAACTCTTGGAAGCAAGTTATCCAGACCTGTTCTTTTAAAAATCTCTGGTTTGAATATCTGCGGTAAGTAATGGCCTTATGTATTAATTTGGGAGGGCCTTGCATGTACAAGGGGCAGCATGAAAGTAAGTGCAGAGAAGCTGACAAACCTTGACACTTCTTTACAGTATAGGCAAGATTGTACCCTTGCATCTATCCCTGTGTGAAAAGTGGCAAATAGCTGTGCTATACTAGGAGTACCTCGAAAAGGAATTTTGTTCCATTTTCCCTTGTCTTGCTTTTGGAGTGAGTATGTTTTTAGATTCCCTTACCAGTTTCAATAAACTCTACCCTGTCATGCTTTGACAGAGCCCCCCCAACCCACTTGTTAGCATGACAGAGTCAATTTCCGACCCCTCCATGCATATTTTGAAGGAGAAGGAAGAAATATTTCTCCACAAGTTTGATTTAAAAAAAAATTAATTTAATTTAATTTTAGACCACAGAGATGGATTAGTGAGTAGGAAACAGGTTTGGTGGTTAAAGATGCTAGATAATTTATCAGTTGGCTCTGAAATGTATCACATATACATGATCTGTATTTCGTATATAGAGAAATCTCTGGGATTGCATGTATGTAGTATATTCAAAAATAGACCACAATCCTGTAAATACTTACACATATTCTTAATTTTACACACGTGAGGTATGGGTCAATGGGACTACTTGCATAATTTAGAGCATTTGTGTGTTTGAAGCATCCTCATTATACATGGGATTATATTTTGTTCTATCTGCAGTGTGAATATATCACATTGCAGATGACCTTTGATATGTAATATAGCTGTACATTCGGCACATTTAAATGTATATGTCTCAGCTAAGTGAATGAGTGAAAGTAAGGAAAATCCCTGATGAACATTCCAGTTCACAAAAATTTGGATATGCAGATGATCTTGCCATGACAATCAAAGCACCAAACCTCCATGACACTGAGAAAGCATTAACTGAGGACCTCCAAATTATGGAACAATACTTCCGGAAATGGAGGCCCAAACAAAAAAAAACCTGGAAAAACAATAGTAAGTGCAATTCATCTTGATAATAGGAGTGCCAAAAACACATTGAAAGTAGCTTTCTGTGGTAAAAATGTGCAACATGATTACACTCCGGCATATCTTGCAGTGAAACTCGACCACACCCTCACTTTCCATTATTACGTTGAGAAACTAGCTTCAAAGATAAAAAACAGAGTCAACATAATTCAGAAAATAGCAGGGACAATCTAGGGTGCACCGGCATCAATGCTGTGAACATCTGTAATGGCACTTGTATATTCAGTAACTGAATATTGTGCACTGGTATGGAGCAGATGCAGCCATCCATGACTTGTTGACACCCAGGTGAATACAGTGATGAGGAGGATCACTGGAACCCTTAAGTCAGCTTGAACACCATGACTAGCTGTTCTAACATCACTCCTCCGATGATACGCCAAACTGCTGCCATACTCTGCAAACTCAGCGAATCAAGGAAAACAGATGTCTTCCTATCCACCAAGACCTCGAAAATGCCCCCCACCCAAAGTCTTATGTCACCCAAGCCTTTCTGGGAACATTCGCTTTGCCTCATGCAATCAGGCTATGGTCAGAAGGAGGCTTGGAAAGTAGATTGGGTGAAACAAGACTTTAAAAATAAGCACCTTGTGCTGGGTCCCACTCAGAAGTTTCCTGGGTTTGACCTTCCAAAGATAACTTGGTCAATTCTGAACCAAATTCAAACCAACCATGGTAGATGTGGACATCTAATGCACAAATGGAATATCAAGGACGCCCCACCGCGCGAGTGTGGATCCCACAACAAACCATCAAACATATCACCACCTCCTGCCCAATGTATAAATATGAAGGAGGCATCACTGCTAAAAATTCTGCCACTTCTGATGTAGCTATCTATCTTGATCAACTTCAAGTAAAATTGTAGTTACTGCTCCATACCAGCCATACAAAAGAAGAAGATGGAGCTACAACTTGGTCTTTTTGATGTCCAATTCCAAGGGCGAAATCCTGGATCCATTGAAGATAATGGCAAAATTCAGGCCACAATTTCATCCTAGGCATATTTGGTATTCTCAGTCAAAATAGTATAAGGCTCTGTGACTTCTGACAGCATTTACACAGAGCAGCTGTGTTAGAACAACATTTTTACCAAGGAATTCCATGAGAGTAGTTCAACAGAAACCAGGTAGTTGGAGGATGGATAAAGTTCCATCTATTATGTCTGCCCTTGTTAAAATGAGAGTTTATGAATCATGAATTCTCAACATGGAGATTTTAATGGATTAGTATAGGTTTTTAAATATCTATATCAGGCTGAAAACTCTTATTTTGTTTTGTGTATGCCATTTTGTCTTTAAACTTCTCTGTGCCCTTTGTTTTTGCACTATAGTCTCCAACTTGAGCTGGGATACCGTGTTGCTGTCAGGAGAAATCATTATACCCAGAAGAAGAGTAAACAATGGGAAAACCATCAAGAGTGATCAAACCTGATAGTCCTCCGTTCAGATGGGTCCTCCCTAGAACAGCAGGCTGGATGCAGTTCCAGGAGTTCTCTTTTCAAAGTTTAGATGGGGGTAGGCGGGCAGGAGTGTGGAGTTAACCAATCGGTTGATAGGGATTTTTAATATTCTCAGGGGGTCTCAACTCAAAGAAGAAAGTAAGATAATTCTATTTAAATTCAGATCTTCTTGAGCTGAAGGGCTCTCTCATTGGCCATCAACTGGAAGACTGAGGAGGAGTGGGATTCAGGAGCGACGTGAGACCTTAAAAGGACACTCAAAAGGTATTCATAATGGTGAGGACACTGCAGGGGAAGGAGTTTTATTTGCAGATGTTTTGTTATTTTTGCCTCGATCTGTAAATGTGCTTTGTCTATAACTACAGTTTGTCTGGTTTAAAAGTTCCTTTGCAAAGTCTGTGTATTATATGCTTTAACTACCAGATGATGTACTGCAAACTAAATTTCTGTAATGGGGTGTGGAAACCACACTGGGCAAGAAGGGTTTAATGAGAGACTGTGGGCTCAGTCAGTGCAAAGGAGTTGTGTATGAAAGCTGGAGGAAGTGAATCTGGCAGGATTCTCTGTACTGATAGAGAAGCCTGCAGGGAGAAGAAAGCCTCCTGCTGAGCCAGGGACTGTCCTGCCGGGGGAGTAGAGAAAACTCTCCTGAAGCAGAACCACTGGGGTGACAGAAAGTGCTAAGAAGCTCTGCAGTGATCCTGGGTAAGAGGCTGAGAGAGATGCCAATACACAATGAGCCTGGGAAGAGCCTGTGGACAGAGCAGTCCCTTAGGTACAGCGAATCAGGGCAACCGCTCCAGGCCCCGTTCTTTAGGGGGCCCCACAGGTGGTTGCGATTGGCTGGCGCGGTTGGTCCCAAAAGTGATGGGTTGGACCCAGAAATGATGGGTTTGCCACTTCCACCCAGGGCCCCGCACCTCCCTAGGGATGGCCCTGCCTGTGGGAAAGGCCTAAGACAGGTCAAAGTAGGAAGAGGTCCCTGGAAGCAGTAAGGGTTCTGCATTGCCAGGTCTTGGCTACTTATGAAAGGATCCCTGGAGCAGAAACCGGAGTAGAAGGAGGGCCTGAGTTCCCCTACTGGACCACCCAGGAAGGTGATATGGAAATACCCCTGACACAAGGGGAGAGTCCTGTGTTGGGCTGAAGACGCACCATGGCATTGGCAGACAATTGCTTATTGGACTCTTATTTTACCCCAAAAGATATGGGGCTATATTTAACCTGGTTGTAAGACCAAAGGTGCAAGAAGCAGACAACTGCAGGGCCAGAGTAGCTGTCAGCAGAGGTGCCACAGGAAGAGATCCTGCTAAATCACAGCCAGCCTCCAGGAAGTGCACTGAACAATGAGTCACTCTTATAACTGCCCATTAAGGTGGAGATCTGCAGAGGTTGTGCTTAGTCTATTGGGAAGACTTGTGGAGGGAGGGGGTCAGAACTGATCAGAGGGCACAGGGCAGCTGAACCACAGAGTCCTGACTCCTAAGAAGAGAGAACTAGATGGTGGGCGAGGCTGAGGTCTGGATCCCAGGAGCATGTCAGAAAGGCCAGATTTAAAGACGGTGTCTGGACATTGCTCAGACCCAGCAGGTTTACAAGCAAGTGGGATCCAAAGGTTTGCTCCTGTACAATAGCCTGGTGCCCAGCAATAAGCAGGAGGTCAGTCAAGGGTGAAACAGAGTATTGATGTGGTAAGTCATATTTGGTTTCTGGATGGATAACTGTGTCTCTCTCACTGACATGTCCTGTATATTAGAGCAGGGTGAAGTATTGTATTAATTAGAAACAATTTACTTTTCAGATATGGTACATTTTTGTGTTTATGAATTGTCCATAAACTAAACAAGATTTTTTATCAGATCACAACTACTCCTGTCTCTTTCCTGACTATTTGGATACATTATGCACATTCAACAAGGGAACAGAACCAGTACTATTACTGTGCCCAAGAACAATGAGACAACCTGAATTTCTAATAGAGTGTCATAGAGTAAGTGACAAGAGAAAAATTGCATTAAATAATGACTACAGTAAAGAAAATTGTGATGTAGATTAAGCTAATTTGGTATAAGGCCCTGTAGTATTAGTGTAGATGGCATACATGGGCCAAAGGTGTTAACATACCTCAGTCACTGTCCAACATTAAAAAGTGTTGAACAAAATTCGGGGTTTGGTACACAGAGACCTCAGCCTGCTTAGTAGCATGACAAACACATCATTAAAAAGCCTTTTAACCTTTTATTAAGGATACAGAAAAGAAGGAAACAGAGTTAAAACATTTGAAATGTAAAGTGTTAAATACGGCTTTCATTTTAACAACATTGTTTTTTCCTTTGCCTTTAGCTGGAGAGAGTTTTTAGAAGAATCTGCTGGCCCCTTGGCTGACAACCTCTTCAATGGTAATAACTGTCCTTTTGGGGGGAAAAAGAAATTAGTTGAACTTGGTTGGAGCCAACACTGCTACTGTTATAGTCTGATCCAATTTCTTAGAAGGGAAAACAAGACTGGCACGCAAAAGGGGAGAGAAAAGAACTGCAAAGATAGAAAATGCAGTGTCTGTCTCTGGTGTTGGCTCTCACATGCAACCTCACTGCTGGAAAAACATAGGCACAGCACCCTATCTTATTAGCCACTCTTAGACCTGGCAAACTTGTATTAGCATCAGGCTGTTTAGGGCATTGCTATTAGTTGTTTCTTTCTTGTCGCAGGCTTCTAGCAGTGTTGCAAAATATCTAGTCTTGGCCAGCTAGGCCAGAATCTTATTAGATGGAAGGAAAAAGGAATGGGATAGAAAAGAGAAGATATTAAAAGGGAAAAGAAAAGGGCACATAGTGCGTGGGGTGGGGTCCCAGAAGACAGTGAGGATAGTGGAGTTCGCGCCAGTAGCCAAATTTTACTCACAAAGTCTCTTTCTTTGAGGACCCACAGAGGGATTGGTGGATGGAATAGCTCATCCCTCATTATTTTGTCCACCAGTTACGCCCAGTTTCAGACACACCAATTTTGGTTCACTTATTTCTGGTTCCATACTTTTCTTGCCTACCAAGCATGATTTGAACTTAGCCCATGAGTTATATCAATAGGCCTTTTTAGTTGGCCCAATTCAATCCGTCTTCCTTTTGTAACTTTTCCCATCGAAATTTGTTATTGTAGTTTATTGTGACATCTTAGGAACTTTCACACTTTTTACAGTTATCACTATTAGGGTAAATTTGTAGGTTCAATTATCACAACAGGTGTCTTCTTCTGTAATAAAAGTATCCACTCATGGAGTTAATCAGGAATATTAAGTTAGGCATAGCTAATCTGGAATAGCTCCTCCTGTAGACGAGCACTTAGTGGGCATTCCACAAATTTATATAATTTACATAATTTCAAAAATAAATTATTCCTTCAGATTCCAAGAACAGAGAGCAGTGGAAGGAAGTCTGCTTGAAGAATAGGGGTACTGGCCTGTTTTGTGGAGTTCTGAATGTGGCATTACAGTATCTCTATTTTAGCTTTCCTATTTTTCCCCTGAACACCTGCTCCCCCATCCTTGTAAGCCATTATATTCAAATTTTGGTACCCTAAGATTGGCAGAGAGGGTATGTCTACACTGCAATAAAATACTCATGGTTGACTCGAGCTCACAGAGGTTGGGCTGCAGAGCTATGAAATTGCAGTGTACATGTTTGGGCTCAGGATGGAGCCTGAGCTCTTTGATCCTGTAAGAGGGAGGGTCCAGGAGCCAAGGGGAGGGTGTGATGGGTTGTGGGTTACAGAAACCCCCTTGGGAGCTGCCAACTGATGTGCAAAGGCTACCTCTGTTCCTGCTTTCCCTGCCAGCTCAGTGGCTTCAGCACCCTGTTTTGCTGAAGCCAGACACACCCGTCTGCTCCAACACAGACGCAGGGTCTGAATTACCTGCCCCAAAGCTGCAGGTTTACCTGAACACAGCTCACAGAAGTGTGCTTGCCTTTAGCACTCAGATGCCCAATTCCCAATGGGGCCTAAACCCAAATAAATCCGTTTTACCCTGTACAAAGCTTATACAGGGTAAACTCATAAATTGTTCGCCCTCTATAACACTGATAGAGAGATATGCACAGCTGTTTGCTCCCCCAGGTATTAATACATACTCTGAGTTAATTAATAAGTAGAAAGTGATTTTATTAAATACAGAAAGTAGGATTTAAGTGATTCCAAGTAGTAACAGACAGAACAAAGTAAGTTACCCAGCAAAATAAAATAAAATGCGCAAATCTATGTCTAATCAAACACTGAATACAGATAATCTCACCCTCAGAGATGCTTCAGTAAGTTTTTTCTCAGACTGGACACCTTCCAGGCCTGGGCACAATTCTTTCCCCTGGTACAGCTCTTGTTTCAGCTCAGTTGATAGCTAGGGGATTCTTCATGATGGCTCCTCTCTCCCCTCTCTTCTCTTCCACCCCTTTATATATCTTCTGCATAAGGCGGGAATCCTTTGTCCCTCTAGGTTTCCACCCCCCCTCACTGGAAAAGCACCATGTTAAAGATGGATTTCAGTTCAGGTGACATGATCACGTCACTGCAAGACCCCAAGCCTTCATTCCTCCCAGCCTGACTCACAGGAAGGCTTGCTTGCTTGCAGAGCCCCAGTCAATTGTCCTGGTTGATGGGAGCCATTAAGATTCCAAACCACCATTAATGGCCCACACTTTCAAAGTGGTGGTTTGGAATCTTAATGGCTCCCACTTTGCATAATTACAATAGGCCCTCAGAGTTATATTTCATATTTCTAGTTTTAGGTACATTTATACAAATAGGATGATCACACTCAGTAGATTATAAGCTTTGTGATGATACCTTACAACAGATCTTTTGCATGAAGCATATTCCAGTTACATTATATTCACTTATGTTCTTATAAACCTATTCCAGTTACATTATATTCGCTTATTATTATGTTTTTATAAAACCATATAGACTGTATAACGTCACAGAGGGAACCAGAGCTTTGGCACAAGTATTTTACTATTCAACTCCCACTAAAAATCGATGGGACTTGGGTGCCTAACTGCATATGTACCTTTGAACATTCCCTTTGCTTTTACGTTTAGCTCATCATACCAGCCTGCATTATTAGGTCATTGTGACATTGACCTCTACTTTCACTGCAATAAAGGTTCAGTCGTTACTGTTCATTATAGCAGGGCAGGAACCGGAATTTCCATTTCCTGGGAAATTCTTCGAGTTTGAAACTAAAGAACAAAAATAAAGGAATTTCAGAATTTCCTGGAAAAGTAAAATTAAGGTGAAAAACATTTAGGTTGAAGCAAAACATTGTTACACTAAAATATAAATATCTCATTTTCATTTTGACTATTTAAATTTTATTATATTCTTTAAAATAAAATAAAAAATGAAAGTTTTGAAATGAAAAATTGAAACATTCTGCTTTTTTATTCAAATTATTTTTTGTCAACATTTACTTATTCCCACAAATTTTTTAATTAGATGCAATGGTATTTTCTGATAGAGAGATATTCTGTTAGAATTTTTTTGATCTTCTTTATTATTACAAATATTTCTTTCTATTGCCATCGTGCCTGGAAGCCTCTAGCCAAGGACCAGGACACCATTGTGCTAGGTGCTCAGTCCCTGCACCAAAGAAATTTAAATAAGGAATTTGGGGGAGACGGGAGCAGCTCTTGTAATCTCCATGCCTGATTTTAACATTCAGTGCATGGGAAATCAAGTAACATAAGGTGGGAAAAGAAAAGGACACATAGTGGATGGGTTGGAATAAGAAAGGATACAGCAATGGAGAAAGGAAAAACAGAGGGCAGGAAACTGAACATCAAGAGGAAAGACAGTAAAAGTCAGGTAGGTGATACTGACAGTACAATGACTGTACCTAATCTGACAAGGAATTTGGGTGAAGATGAGTAGAAACAACTGAGATGTCTGTACACCAATGCAAGGAGCATGGATAACAAAATGGAGGACCTAGAACTACTGTAAACAGACCTAATTAAAATAGTCATTTAGGCTGTTGTTGTTTTTTTGACATGTAATTTTCTCTTTCGCAAATGTGTTTTTTAAAAGTCAGTTTGGATAGTGTTATGTAAGCATTTGAAATGCTTAAATCATCTATAACTGTAAATAATTATGTGGCATCTGTACTACTTAGAATGTTCCTTTGTTTTACTCATGAAATTTTCTTTCTATGGGTCAATCACTTATTAAATATATGCAGACAAATTAATAGAATAAAGAACTTGTGTTTTCCATATTTAGAGATGCCCTCTCTGGTGATCAGTTCACTTAAGTCTGTCTTGGGGTGTCATTTTCCCAGGTGCAGAGGGACCAAGCAAGATTCACAGCAGCACCTAAGTGCTGGAGCAGGGCTGCAAAGGGAAGAGGCAAGGAAAAGCAATGTGGCTGCAGACGCTGCTAACTTCAAATTAGCTGTCTTGTAAGGCTCCCCCAGAAGCGGACCAATGCAGGTTGGATGAGGAGGCCTGTAATGGGGTTCACTCAACTCAAAAGCATTTCTTCCTGGCCAGGCATGGCATAGCAGTTCTCTTCCCATATGACACCCCTGGCTGATGGTCACTCCATTGCTGTGTTGGTATCTCTTCCTGTAATTCACAGTCCTCCCTCTTCGCAACTTAGCCCTCTGGCTAGGTCACTATATGGTCTCCCCTTCCAGAGTATCAAAGTCTCACCAGATCAGCTGTCCAGATGACACCTTCAACAGACCTGTGCCATATCCCAGTGGCTGGTAGGGGAGCCCAGGCCATCCCTCTATAATGGATTCCAACCTAGCTGGTCATAGGATCGCCATCTCCCTCCTTGCTCCCTCCCTGGGCTTCTTCCTACCTTGCCTTCTCAGGCTTTCTTTCTTCACAATTCTTCTGGGGTTGACCTTTCTTCCAGGTCTAGGATTCCAAAGCTCATTCTGCCTCCTGGGTTTCCTCCTTCCACTTCTCTGTTCCCAGCAAGTGTCTACACACTCTCTGTCCCTGCAACCCTCTGCTACTACCAACTTCCTCCCTTTATATTCCTTACATGACTTCTCCCCCAGCTGGGCTTTATCATCAATTAGTATTTATAAATTCCTGTCCCTCCCTTCAGGTGCAACTCTGAAGCTTAGTTGGCCTCTTCTGGACCACCTTCACCCCCATAGGGCTGGTGTGGGGTGGACACCTCATAACAGGTTGTAACAGGGAGGGACTCACCACCACAGTGCCTCCTACTGTCCATCCTGGCAATTAGCTCTCATTGCACCGGAGTGCCCTTGTCTAATGGTGTCTCACCCGTCGTCACTCTCACCTCCACCTCTAGGACCCAAGTCACTACCCGGACTGCATCATCCTCTTCTGGACACAGCGTTCTGGCTGTGCCCCAGTGGGTTCTCTCCCCCCTTCCAGGGGACGAGACAGTCCTCAGTCCAGCCACTTGCCTTGGTGGCAAACTGCAGTCTCTGGTCTAGCCACTCGCCTCAGTGGCCAACTGCAGTCCATGCACTTGCCACTCCCCTTGGTGGCAAGTGGGGGGCAAAGGACGAGGACCCACCCGCTACTCCGGGTCCCGGTCCAGGGAACCTGTAGCCAGCAGCCATGTACTGCCTCTCCTCCTACTCCACCCTCTGTTTCCCTGAGCTACTTCCCTGCAACCCAAGCACCTTCTCTGCCCTTGTATCAGGGCCTCAGTCTGGCAGCTGTCAGGCTGGAGCTCCCTCTTCCTCCCCTGCCCCTACCCAGCACTGTTCTGTCCATGGTGCTGTCTCTCTCAACCCTCCTACAGGGCCCTTAGCGTCCAGGAAGAGACTGTCTCTGTTATGCTCAGCCGCCATTCTTATATGGGCCATCCTGGCCCGGACTGGCTGAACCACTAAACCTTCTCCATATTGGCTGGCTCAATAAACCCTCTTCTAATTGCCTGGGTTCTGTTCAGCATCCCCAAGGCTGCTTTAACATTTCTTCTGCATGCGTGTGGCAGCCGCTCCACCACACAGGGCCATTGAAATCTGGATCAAGTGACACAAAGGACCATATAAAGGTTGCTGAAGGATAATGACCTCTATTCCAGCCACCGCTTAGTTCCTGTGCAAAGATCATTGATTTCGTCTTTGTGCAAGGAGATGCAAAACTCACCTTTATTGAGGATCATGTTCCTGACTGTTCTTCAGGGGTTTTGTCTCTTTGACAATGGATCGTAAGAACACATTATCTTCAAGATTCATCTTCACACGTGGTCGAAGAGGGCATCTGTTTCAGGGTAGTCAGAATTTCAACTTTACTTTCTATGATAATTTGCAACAGTAATGTTATCATAAGAATTACTCTGATCCATTAAGAGAACAGAAACAATACCACTTCTCTGACCCATCATAACTAAGCAAAGCATTCCAACCTTTTCTTCTTAGCTTAAACATCCTAGCCATAGCCAAGTCTTGTTGTTTCCTACATGGCAACTTACATGCAAAAGGATTTCCCTTTGTAGCTATCTTGAGTCTCTTGGAGTAATGTAAGATATTTGAGTCTTATTTTATGGTTTCCTGTGATTCAGGAAATAGACTTTCTAGCAACATTACTGGGTTAACAAATAAATGGTTACACTATTTGTAATAAGGGTGGGGTTTTTTTGGCTTGAATAAAAGGGTACACAGAAGGAAAAAGGCCAGAAATATTTTCGGTGCTCACAGGGTAAAAATTGTTTCTTTAGGACAGATGCAAATTTCACATGGATTCTGTTACAACAAAGTAACAAAATCTGCACCTGGATGAAAGACATGAGAAATGATTAGAAGAGAAAAGATATTCAGTAGGATTCTGCTGTGTTCTGAGGGTAAAGTTGCCACAAGACACACTTATCTCAGCCAATCATTTATTATTTTATAAAACACAAACACAAAACTTGGTGCTGCTTTTTGACATTTTGTTTGGTCCTCCTTGATTACCTATTTAATATTTGTGAGATTTGCAGAACTCATGACAGGAGCCTAAAATCAGTCTTGTACATTTAAAACAGAGAAATGAGAGGACTGCACTTTGAGTTAGCTGTGACACTTGGATGAGGAATAAGTTACTTTGGGGAACTTAAAATGTGTGCAGGGGTTACAGGGACTTGTGACTAACAAGTTCTATACCTTTGACATGTACAGAATAATGAAAATATAGGGCTGGAAGGGACCCATCATACTTTACTGAGACACAATTAAGAATTACTTTTTGTCCATCTCTTTCTCTGCCTTGCCCATTATATTACCGTAAGCACTTAGGACAAAGAATTTCTTTGTATCGACAACCACAAGCCCTGTGCAACACTGATCATAACTGGGACACTACTGTGATATAACTATTGATCAGCAATAAGAGTATAACTGTAACAGGATCTGGCATGGGTCTGTCACAGGTTCTCTTTATATGGATGGATGCAAATCACAAAAATAGTTTTTTTAACAAGATTAAAATCTGAATGCACCTGGATTGATGACAAGGACACTGAATGTAGGAGAGGATGGATTTGTCAAACATATTCTTCTTCTTCATTAAATTGTCCTTATAGATGCTTTATTCTTTTAATTTCTTTTAATAGTTTGGGGAAACTTGCAGACAGTTCTTTTGGGGAGAGGGAGTAGGAGAGGTTTAGATTCCTCACCCACTCACTTCCTGCCCTCCCTCAAGCAAGGGTAACCTCTTGAGAGGAATTATATTTGTGTTGTTTTTACCTAGGGGTATGCCTAGTTCCCTCAGTTTTAAAACTTTTTTTCCCTTCAGGGGGCCTATTACTATCAACGAGAGCCATTGTAGCTGTCTTTATTGTCTAGAAGAGCCTCATGTCCTTTCCAGGTGTTAACTCTGTGGTGTTTGGGAGTAGGTTGAGGCAGATCTGCAAAACCACTGCACCACAGGACCAGGGCCGTCCAGAGGGGGGGCAAGTGGAGCAATTTGCCCCAGGCCCCGGGCCCCACAGGAGCCCCCACGAGAATATAGTATTCTATAGTATTGCAACTTTTTTTTATGGAAGGGGCCCCCGAAATTGCTTTGCCCCGGGCCCCCTGAATCCTCTGGGCAGCCCTGCACAGGACCCTTCCCTTCATCTCCTCAATATGAGGAGTCGGTTGAGAAAGGAGATTAGATGAAGAAGCAATACCAATGAATATATCTTCCTTCTTGCCTGATGAGGTGATAATACTTCCTACATCTTCCTACAGAAATGACTTCAGGCAGTTTCAAAACCTAATAAAATCAGTGGCAGACACTTGCAAATTCCATTAGAGGAAGTGCAGGAAATGCAGCAACTGATAGACATACTCCATACAAGTTCTTCAGGTAGAATAGCTTTACCAGTAAAAATAAGCCTCACTTGAATAAGCTAAAAAAATATGGCAAAGCCTAATATCAATACCACCGACATGTAAAAAGGGAGGACAATAAATATTATGTACCTCTGAAAGGGTCAGAGTATTTATTTACACACCTGACACAGAATTCATTGTTAGTGGATGCTGTAATTGAGCACAGTGAACAACATCATTCCACATAAAAACTCATGAAAAGGACTAGAAACATCTCGACTCATTTGGTCAAAAGAATTATTCCTAAAACTCATAGCAATTTAGAGTGGTGAATTATGAAGCTCTCATTGCCAAATAAAATTACATCAACTATAATAAGTTCATATCTTCTATGGCGTCAGGAGCAAAAAGAGTAATTCCAGGCCATTTTTAGAGAGGCTCAGCTTACTGATAAGGCTTGATTACAAGCCTTGTTGGATACAGTGGATACACAATCCCATTCAATGGCAACAGCAATAAAATGTGCCATGTAACCTGGTTGCAAAATTCTGGAATCCTATCAGAGGGGTAGCCGTGTTAGTCTGTATCCACAAAAACAATGAGGAGTCTGGTGGCACCTTAACACATTTATTTGGGCATAAGCTTTCGTGGGTAAAAAACCCACTTCTTCAGATGCATGGAGTGAAAATTACAGATGCGGGTATTATTATACTGACACATGAAGAGAAGGAGTAACCTTTCAAGTGGAGAACCAGTGTTGCAAGGGCCAATTCAATCAGGGTGGATGTGGTCCACTCCCAATAATTAATGAGGAGGTGTCAATACCAAAAGAGGGAAAATCCTTCTGTAGTGAGCCAGCCACTCCCAGTCCCTATTGAAGCCCAAATTAATGGTGTTAAGTTTGCAAATGAATTATAGCTCTGAAGTTTCTCTTTGAAGTCTGTTTTTGAAGTTTTTTTGTTGAAGTATGGCTACTTTTAAATCTATTCTTGAATGTCCAGGGAGACTGAAGTGTTCTCCTACTGGCTTTTGTATGTTACCATAGAAGAACATAAATTGTTGGGCAAAAGTCAACATGGTTTCTCTAAAGGGAAATCGTGTCTTACTAATCTATTAGAGTTTTTTGAAGGGGTCAACAAACATGTGGACAAGGGGGATACAGTGGACATAGTTTACTTAGATTTCCAGAAAGCCTTTGACAAGGTCCCTCACCAAAGGCTCTTACATAAATTAAGTTGCCATGGGATAAAGGGGAAGGTCCTTTCATGGATTGAGAACTGGTTAAAAGACAGGGAACAAAGGGTAGTAATAAATGGTAAATTTTCCGAATGGAGAGGGGTAACTAGTGGTGTTCCCCAAGGGTCAGTCCTAGGAACAATCCTATTCAACGTGTTCATAAATGATCTGGAGAAAGGGGTAAAAAGTGAAGTGGCAAAGTTTGCAGATGATACTAAACTCCTCAAGATAGTTAAGACCAATGCAGACCGTGAAGAACTTCAAAAAGATCTCACAAAACTAAGTAATTGGGCAACAAAATGGTAAATGAAATTTAATGTGGATTAATGTAAAGTAATGCACATTGGGAAAAATAACCCCAACTATACATACAATATGGTGGGGGTTAATTTAGCTACAACTAATCAGGAAAAAGATCTTGGAGTCATCGTGGATAGTTCTCTGAAGACGTCCACCCAGTGTGTAGCGGCAGTTAAAAAAGCAAACAGGATGTTAGGAATCATTAAAAAGGTGATAGAGAAGAAGTCGAAGAATATCTTATTGCCCTGGTATAAATCCATGGTACCCCCACATCTTGAATACTGCGTACAGATGTGGTGTCCTCATCTCAAAAAAGATATACTGGCATTAGAAAAGGTTCAGAGAAGGGCAACTAAAATTATTAGGAGTTTGGAACAGGTACCATATGAGGAGAGATTAAAGAGGCTAGAACTTTTCAGTTTGGAAAAGAGGAGACTATGGGGGGATATGATAGAGGTATATAAAATCATGAATGATGTGTAGAAAGTGAATAAGGAAAAGTTATTTACTTGTTCTCATAATATAAGAACTAGAGGCCACCAAATGCAATTAATGGGCAGCAGGTTTAAAACAAATAAAAGGAAGTTCTTCTTCACACAGCGCACAGTCAACTTGTCGAACACCTTGCCTGAGGAGGTTGTGAAGGCTAGGACTATAACAGCGTTTAAAAGAGAACTGGATCAATTAATGGAGGTTAAGGCCATTAATGGCTATTAGCCAGGATGGGTAAGGAATGGGGTCCCTAGCCTCTGTTTGTCAGAGGGTGGTGATGGATGGCAGGAGAGAGATCACTTGATCATTACCTGTTAGGTTCACTTCCTCTGGGGCACCTGGCATTGGCCACTGTCGGTAGACAGGATACTGGGCTGGATGGACCTTTGGTCTGACCCGGTACGGCCGTTCTTATGTTCTTATGACTGGTCCACGCTGAGGTTGATGGTGGGGTAGAAATTGTTGAAATCCAGGTGGAATTCTTCAACGGATTGGAATTCTGGAATCCTAGAATTTCAGAATACTGTCAAAGATCACCTGTTTCATGGAAAAAAACTGTTTAGTGACATGACAGATGAATCCCTATATTCTTTAAAAGATTCAAGGGTAGTTCTTCATTCACTCAGGATTTACACTGCTGCAAATTAAAAAAAAACCACAGTAGATCACAGACAGGAAGAGAAAAAAAGGATTAGATCATCAAGGAAAACTAGCTCTAGGAGGCCAGAAAGTATAGGGAAAAAGTGAGAACTGCCAAAGCCAAGCACATTTGGTCCTTTGGTAAGTTAACATGAGGAGGAAAGGAATCCAGGAGAGCTGGCTGTATTTTAAAGAAGCCTTATTGAGAGCACAGGAACAAACCATTCTGATGTACAGAAAGAATAGTAAATATGGCAGGCAACCACCTTGGCTTAACAGAGAAACTTCAGTGATTTTAAACACAAAAAGGAAGCTTACAAGAAGTGGAAACTTGGACAGATGACTGGGGAGGAGTATAAAAATATTTCCCGAGCATGCAGGGGTCGGGAAGGCCAAAGCAAAATTGGAGCTGCAGCTAGCAAGGGATGTGAAAGGTAACAAAAAGGGTTTCTACAGGTATGTTAGCAAAACAAGAAGAAGGTCAGGGAAAGTGTGGGACCCTAACTGAATGTGGGAGGCAACCTAGCGACAGATGATGTGGAAAAAGCTGACATACTCAATGCTTTTCTTGCCTCGGTCTTCACAGACAAGGTCATCTCCCAGACTGCAGCACTTGGCAGCACAGTATGGGGAGGAGGTGAGCATCCCTCAGTGGTGAAAGAACAGGTTAAGGACTGTTTAGAAAAGCTGGACATGCACAAGTCCATGGGTCCGGATCTAATGGATCTGAGGATGCTGAGGGAGTTGGCTGATGTGATTGCAGCGCCATTGGCCATTATCTTTGAAAACTCAAAGCGATAGGGGGAGGTCCCGGACGATTGAAAAAAGGCAAATATGGTGCCCATCTTTAGAAAAGGGAAGAAGGGAAGAAGGAGAATACAGGGAACTTCAGACTAGTCAGCCTCACCTCAGTCCCTGGAAAAATCATGGAGCAGGTCCTCAAGGAATCCATTTTGAAGCACTTGGAGGAGAGGAAGGTGATCAGGAAGAGTCAACATGGATTCACCAAGGGCAAGTCATGCCTGACCAACCTGATTGCCTTCCATGATGACATAACTGGCTCTGTGGATATGGGGAAAGTGGAGGAGGTGATATACCTTGACTTTAGCAAAGCTTTTGATACCGTTTCCCACAGTATTCTTGCAAACAAGTTAAAAAAGTAAGGATTGGATTAATGGACTATAAGGTGGATAGAAAGCTGGCTAGATTGTAAGGCTCAATGGGTCATGATCAATGGCTCAATGTCTAGTTAGCAGCTGGTATCAAGCAGCGTGCCCCAGGGGTCGTTCCTGGGACCGGTTTTGTTCAACATCTTCATTAATGATCTGGATTATGGTATGGATTGCACCCTCAGCAAGTTCACAGATGATACTAAGCCTGGGGGGAGAGGTAGATATGCTGGAGGCTAGGGAAAGGGTCCAGAGTGACCTAGACAAATTGGAGAATTGGGCCAATAAAATCTGATGAGGTTCAACAAGGAAAAGTGCAGAGTCCTGAATTTAGGATGGAAGAATTCCATGCACTACTCTACAGGCTGGGGACCGACTGGGTAAGCGGTCTGCAGAACAGGACCTAGGAATTACAGTAGACGGGAAGCTGGATATGAGTCAACAGTGTTCCCTTGTTGCCAAGAAGGTTAACGGCATATTGGGCTGCATTAGTAGGAGCATTGCCAGCAGACTGAGGAAAGTGATTATTCCCCTCTATTCGGCACTGGTGAGGCCACATCTAGAGTATTGTGTCCAGTTTTGGGCCCCCCACTGCAGAAAGGATTTGGACAAATTGGAGAGAGTCCAGCGGAGGGCAATGAAAATCATTAGGGAGCTGGGACACATGACTTATGAAAAGAGGCTGAGGGAACTGGGCTTATTTAGTCTTCAGAAGAGAAGAATGAGGGGGGATTTAATAGCAGCCTTCAACTACCTGAAGCGGGGTTACAAAGAGAATGGAGCTCGGCTGTTCTCAGTGGTGGCAGATTACAGAACAAGGAGGAATGGTCTCAAGTTGCAGTGAGGGAGGTCTAGTTTGCATATTTCACTATTTCACTAAGAGGGTGGTGAAGTACTGGAATGGGTTACCTAGCTAGGGAGGTGGTGGAATCTCCATCCTAAGAGGTTTTTAAGACCCGGCTTGACAAAGACCTGGCTGGGATGATTTAGTTGGGGTTGGTCTTGCTTTGATCTCCTGAGGTCTCTTCCAATCCTAGTCTTCTATGATTCTATAATTCTTTCAAAGGAAGTGGCACATGAAATTTCAACACCAATAGCAAAAATTATTAATGAATCTGTAAACTGAGGGGTCATATCCTAAGACTGGAGAATTGCAAAGATAGCACTTATATTTAAGAAAAAAAAAGAAAAAAGTAATCCAGCAAACTACAGGCCTCTTTGAACAAATTTTGAAAGAGAGACTAATTAAAGACATAGGGGTTAAAAGTAAATGGGATAAACTACAACATGGTTTTACAAAATATAGATCAGGTTGATCTGGCACGAACTCTTTCTTTGAGACGCTAGCTGAAATTCTATAAAAAGGAAATGGAGTAGATCTAATTGACCCGTTTTTCAGTAAAGCATTTGATAGAGTTCCATAAGGGAAATTGTAAATTGAATTAGAGAAGATGGGGATTAATACAAGCATTCAAAGGTGGGTAAGAAACTGGTTAAATGGGAAACTATACAGTGATGGGTCATGCTGAAAGATGATCTATCAGTCTGCAGGGAGGTTATTAGCAGAATTCCTCTAGAATGGGTCTTGGGATCAATCTTATTTAACATTTTCATTAATGGCTTTGGCACAAAAAGTAGGCATGTGCTCATAAAATTTGCAGATGACATAAAGTTAGGAGCTATTGCCAATATGGAGGAGGACTGGAATATCATACAAGAAGATTTGGATGAATTTGAAATCTGGAGTAATAGAAATGGGATGAAATTGAATAGTGAAAGTGAAAGGGACTTTAGGGACTAATAACAGGATTTTTTCCAGTAATCTTGGGATTTACCAGTTGGAAGAGACTGAGGAGGAGAAAGATCTCAGTTTACTGGTGAATTACAGGATGACTATGAGTGACCAATGTGATGTGGCCATGAAAAAGGCTAATGCAGTCCTAGAATGCATTAGGTGAGGTATTTCCAATGGAGATCAGCAAGTTCTGTTATGATTTCACAAGGCACTGGTGAGATTTCCTCACTGGAATACTGTGTGAAGTTCTGGTCTCCCATGTTTAAGAAAGATGAATTCAAACTGGAAAAACTGCAGAGAAGGGTTACTAGGATAATCAGAGGAATGGAGTACCTACCTTATGAGAGGAGATTTAAGGATCATGGCTTTTTTAACCTAACCAAATGAAGGCTGAGGAGAGATATGACTGCTTTTTATAAGTACATCAGAGAGAGGGAAAGGAGTTATTTAAGTTAAGGCCCCATGTTGGTACAAGAACAAATGGTTATAAAGGTTTCTAACCATCAGAGAAGTGACGTTCTAGAACAACCTTCCCAGGGGAGCAATAGGGTGCAAAAAACCTAACTCATTTCAAGACTGAGCTTTGATAAGTTTATGGAGAAGATGGTATGATGAGGTTTCCTAGAATGACATATGGCCCATCAGCCACTTCAATTAGCAGATATCTCCAACAGCTGGTGCTAGGCACTAGATGGAGAGGGCTCTGATTTACTACAGAGAGTTCTTTCTCACCCACATAATCAGAGTCTAACTGATCACTATGATTGGGGTTGGGAAGGTATTTTCTCCAGTCAGATTAGCAGGGATCTTGTTTGTTTGTTTGTTTGTTTTGCCTTTTTCTGGGGCATGGTTCAAATTCTGGTTTGAACTAGAATAAATGATGGATTCTCTGTAACTTGAAGTATTTAAAACAAGATTAGAGGACGTCAGTAACTCAGCCAACAGGTTATGGGCTTTTTTCAGAAGTGTGTGGCTGAGGTTCTGTGGACGGCAGTGTGCAAGATATCAAACTAGATGATTACGATGGTCTCTTCTGGCCTTAAAATCTGAGTCTATCATTTGTAGGAAGTTTCCTTACCAGATCTGTTCAATAAGTCTATAGCTAAATCCCAAAAAGGTGTTGAGTACCTACAACTGTAGAATGTCTCCTCAGCAACACAAACTGCTGGGAGCATATCAGACCTGTCGTCTGTTCTCTATGATGGCTTCCCATAGAATCTCAATTCATGGTCCTTGCCATCCCCCTGACAATTGACATCCCTGTCAAATTTCAAGTCCCTGCTTCAAGTCAAGGTAGCACTAAGGATTGGAAGAGACCTCAAGAGGTCATCTAGTCCAAACCCCTGCTCAAAGCATGACCAACCCCAACTAAATTATCCCAGCCAGGGCTTTGTCAAACCAGGCCTTAAAAACCTCTGAAGATGGAGATTCCAGGCCTTTTCCTTCAACAGAAAGGGGGGACGAGAACATGACTTGCACCTCAAACTCCTTTATTCTTCTTCCCAGAGCCACATAGTCTGCAGTGACCCACTCAAGGTCATTCTTGGCAGTATCATTGGTGCCCTCATGGAGAAGTCGGAAGGAGTAGTGGTCCGAGGGCTTGATCAGTCTCGGCAGACACTCCGTCGCATCCTGAATTCCAGCTTCAGGCAAGCAGCACACTTCTCAAATTTCCCAGTCTGGATGGCAGATTGATGACTCTGTTCCCCGTTAGAAGAAAATTCCTGACCATCACCAACTGTCTCCTCCTCTTGGGAGTAGTGGTGGTGGAACCCCATCCCTAGGAGAATGCATCCCATACCTTCCGGTCGATGGGGTCTTCTTCTGATCCGTACCCTCAGATGACTCATCCAAACCATTCTCCACTGCAATACCTGTGCACAGAGCCTGAAAATGGTTTCTTACCTCTATCTGCATTGGATGTACATGGGTTTTCCTCTTTCTTCTTCTGGAGGTCACATGCTGCCATTTTTCTTTCCGGTTCTGCACTGCCCTCTCTCATTCTTCAGCATACTGTGCCTGCAGTACCAAACGCTGACTTCTATACAGAAATATTCAACGCAGGGTTGATACTTAGGTCTCTAGTCCTTTAATCTTCTCTTCCCATATGGAGACCAGCTTACACTTCGTACAGACAAAGTCACTTCTATCCTCTGGGAGAAAGACAAACATGGCACATCCTGTGCAGGTCACAACAGCTGATCACTCGATATCCATATTGTATTCCTTCTAAGAGCCTCTTCAGATGTTGTATCTACTTCTCACAGAATCCTGAAAGGCAAAACCTCTGTGGGAATTTTCCCCCAGGTAAACTCCCAAGGAAACTCCCTCTGTTTGCTTCTCCTCTGTTCGCAGCTCACTCAGTTCAAAAGTGGCTGCTTTTTTATAAGGCTGCTGGCTCAAAGCAGTTGCCCCAGCTCAAAGCCTTCCCTCCAATCAACCACGCAAGGCTCACCTGGAACAAAGTACTCCCAATTCATATTTTTCGAACAAACAAACACACAAACACACAATCAAACAGTCCCTGCAACTAGCAGCAGTCAAACAAATGGTCACAGCAGAAACTTGGATATTCACCGCACCAGCTCACAACACAGCCCCCCTAATGTAGCACTCACCATAGCTCCTCTCGGAGGTTTCCCAGGCAAACTCCCTCTTTTGGCTTCTCCTCTGTCCACCTACTCTATTTTTCTGCCTGCAAACACTTAAGACTTTCTCTTAAAAAGAACAGGTCAGAAATTGTGGCTGTACTCTGGGGTTTTCCCTCAAGAGCAAGGAATATACCAGATGTCGGGAAAAGGAAACTATGTCAAGGCAGAAGCAGTGTTTGGGAGACCAAGCCATACTGCCTCTTCAGCATATGGGCAGAGATTAGCACTCCAAGGCTCAAGGCAGGTTGCATTCTTCCTATTTGCATTTGTGTTTTACATCCTCTATATTGTATTGATCTCCACTTTACAATAAACCTGCACACAGCAAACACACCAAGTCGGATGTAACCAGTGCTGCTAGAGATTATTTTGAGGGATCTGTCATTATTTTATTGCTAGAATGGTAACAAATCAGTTTGAATGAAAAAAAAATCAGGGTAGGAATTCTGCACATTTGTCTGAATATCTTGTCACAGTTATCTAAATGTATCTCCCAGTTTCCATTGACCATTGCCATATGTATATTATATTATTTCTTGTGCTGAGGGCTAACTAAGGCCAATGTACCACTCAAGTTATACCTCATGCTTATTTTAGAAAGCACCTATGATATTCAAATAAATGGTTAGGTTTTCAGTTTATTAAAATAATAATTTGATTAGTCAGTAACAGGGCATTTTGGGAAGGGACATGCAAATATCTTTGTCCATGAACTAGATATTTAGTAACAGGATAAATGCCAGATTTGAATCTTCATGATATGACTTGGCTATATATGATCAACAGGTGAAACTTAATTTTCATCCTGCTTTTGAACCTATACGAAAAAGACTAAGCTTTGTATATCCACGAGCCAGAGATGAACAATCTTCTAAATCAAGCCTTCTGAACTGATGTCTTCTAAACCAAGTCTTCTGGAAAGTCTTGAGAAGTGAGCTACAAACTGAGAATTAAGGATGGAAAAGTCTTTAGATCCTGCTGTTATTTTTTATCTGATCATCTCAGTAATAGAATTCTCAGTGGGAGTTGTTACAAATGGATATATTGTTGCCTTAAATTGTATCGACTGGGCCAAAAGCAGAACATTGTCTTCGTATGATAAGATCATAACCAGTCTGGCCTTCTCCAGATTTTGCCTACAATTCTTGGTGACATTAGACAGTGTTTTATCTAAGGTATATACAAGTATCTTTGATAGATTTCAAACACTACAGCCTTACCTAGCTATCTGGATGTTCATAAACCAAGTGAGTCTCTGTTTTGCAAGCTGCCTTTCTGTGTTCTACTGTGCGAAGATTGCCACTTTCAACCAGTCCCTCTTCAGCTGGTTAAAACTGAAAATCTCCAAACTGGTGCCATGGCTGCTTTGGGGCTCTGTGCTGTACTGCTTGGTTACCACAGTTGCTTTTACAGTGTTCACATATTCCTATTGCGTATCCTCTCACAACTCCACAGATCATCTATCAACAAATAGCACGATGTCAGATGATATGAAGAACCTTATGTATTTCACTTTTCTGACACACAGCGTAGGATCTATTTTCCCCCTTATCTTATTTATTGCTTCATCTGTTCTGTTAATCATATCCCTTTGGAGACACATCAGGAAAATGAACCTTAATTCAGACCTTAATCCAAATTTCAGGAACCCCAGCACGGATGCCCATGTGCGTGCTCTTAAATCTGTGGTGTCCTTTTTCATCATCTACAATATTTATTATGTGGCTTCAACATTCCCAATAGGAAACCCACCCTATTTCTATGATGAATGGAAATATATGGTGTTTATATTTATAGCTGCTGCCTACCCTTCTGTACACTCCATTATCTTGATTTTGGGCAACCCCAAATTAAAACTGGCCTCAGCAAAATTTCTGCATTCTGCCAATTCCTGTTTCAGAAAGGTTACTTTATAATATCTATTCCTGTCCTTCCGGATCAAGAATGTTCACTACCACTACTACTATTTGATTTTCCCCTTTGTTTCCATATTCTCCGGTCTATTATCCATTTGAAAACTTTCTTATTGCTATAGTACACAAAGCCACTGACACTTTCGAAGAAGATCATTTGCACATTCCCCACCAATTCCCATTCTAACTCTTCCAATGGACATGAGTTCTTTCCTGAAGCAGCACTGCTATCTATTTAAGAAGAGACTTCTCATTGTATCAGATGTTTGATATGGATATATGATTAAGAAAGACAGGATGAGATCACCAAATTCATTTTCATATGATGAATTCGGCCAGGGTTGAAATTTGGTCTCCACTGGGGAATGACATTTCAATGTATAAATAAATAAACCAGGCATTTCTAGAAATGAGATTATGTGCAATGTGCAACCCATGCATGGATTGGTCCATGCCTGTCTTGTGAGAGAAAGGACAGTCATAGGACTGCCCATTGGAATTTAATAAAAAAGTCCAGTCAATTACATCTCGCTGTCCCCCAGCATCTAGAACAGTTATCTGGGTGATAAGACTTAGTTAGAAACTGGCCGAAAATGACTATTGCTTTCTTCTTTTAATAAGTAACTGTTTCATCATCTGATCTGCAGTGAAAGGCTGAAATGGAAAAACAAGCATGAAATTGTTAAACTGTTGGATACAGAGAAAACAACTTGAATCATTGAAATAACAGTTGTAGGGGCCACATTTTCAAAAGGTTACCCTTCTTTTTTGAGAGACTGTTTGTGTCCACAATTCAACTGAGTGCAGAAATCTGAGTACTTGCATCTCTACCTACCTGTGGATAAAACTGGCAATTTTTCATGACTAAACTTCACTCAAAGAAGGAAACTTAGTCTCAGCCCTTTGAAATTCACCCTGTAATACTAAAGAGTTTATGCTTGATCCATATATTTTTTTCAAAGTAACATAACCATACAGTTAATTATGCAAATGATCTAATAGTTACATCTAACAAGTGAATTGTTTGGTAAGCATGAATAGTTAGGGTTGATAATACAGTACTGTGATACAATATAGTTAAGGGAACTTAAATGTATGTTTATGGGAGGGGGAAGGATTGTTCATGATCATTGCCTGGAAAAAAGATTTTTATAGACAATTTAAATAATAAAAATAAATTATTGTCAATTCTGTGGTTAAGACTTTTAAGGTTGTAATTGGAGGAGTTTGCAGGGTAGACAGTAATACTGAGTCCCACTGGAAAAGTTGAATCCCCTTTTGAAGGGAATCTAGCATTGGCATCTAGCCATGGAATGACCTGAGGAAATGAACATTAGAGATGGTTGAAAAATGGTGACACTGTTTATGAAAATTTTTGAAATAGTTAGTTAAAATTAAAAAAACAAAGAGACCAGTCTACTAAATATGGTCTTTTCTGGGCTTTGGTACAGAGTAATTTGGGATATGTGGAACAGTATGGAGAACATGTCTGTGTCAATTTATGAATTCCTTTCTGTTTTATGAATAATGTTACAGTAACTTTCAGTGGATTAGAACCTCCATATGATAGCAAGACCCTGGCACACATGATCGGAAATGTGCAGCAAAGCAATCCTGGCCCCTGCCATTGAATAGTTGAAGAATAGTTTTTTTGACAGCAAGGTCTTTGAATAAATTCTCTCTTCACAGAAAACTCTTTGGGGAGACATGTAATTCCCTGTGGACTGAACACTTGATTGGAAGAGCTATAGTTTCTCCAGTGGACCACCTGACTAAAGAGGAAGCGAGATGGATTTTAAATGGAGGGATTCTGTAAGCCAAGAGGAGCCACCAGAAATGGAAATGCCAACTGAAGGAATGGAGGCAAGAGGGAGGTGGTGTACTTCTCGAAGGACACTGACCAAAGCTAAAGGGCGCTGAAGTGCAATAAGGACTCTGAGGGGGGATTGTATTCAGGACTTTGTTTTGCATAAATCTGTAAATCTCCTGTGCTAAGAGTAAAGTGTGTAATTTAAGAAGTTGCTGTGCAAAGCCTGTGTTCCTTACTTTAGTTGGTATATGTCCCTGAATACTTGAAGTACACAGCAACCACAGCCAAGTGGGACTTGGCAGGTGGGGAGAGGAAGGAATATGAATAAACTGCTGGAAAGTCTTGGGAGTGTCAGGATTGGTTTCAAAAGATAGGGCAATTGGACTGTGAAGGCCCTCCTCCCAAAGAAAGAGGCCAAACAGGGAATCTTCACCTGTAATTGTACCTAAGGCTACGTCTACACTACCCGCCCGGATCGGCGGGGAGAAATCGATATAGCGGGGATCGATGTATCACGTTTCGTCTGGACGCGATACATCGATCCCCGAACGCGCGCCCATCGACTCCGGAACTCCAGCAGGGCGAGCGGAGTTAGCGGATTCGACGGGGGAGCCGCGGCCGTCGATCCCGCGCTGCGAGGATGCGAGGTAAGTGCGGGTAATTCGAAATAGGATACTTCGACTTCAGCTACGCTATTCTCGTAGCTGAAGTCGCGTATCTTATTTCGATCCCCGCCCCTAGTGTGGACCAGCCCTAAGAGGCCATACCTAGAGACAGTATCTGGACCCATCTGACTGGAAGCACATGGAATCCAAAAGTTGGGTACGATACAACATACTGGTGTAAGGAACATGAGATACATTTCATGTCAGGCCTGGAAACATTGCATTGTTCAGTGCTGAATGAAGTCAGTTTAACAAGCAATGCTAAAGCAGTTTTATGTCTTCAGGTTAAAGGGCACTGGGGTTAGCTAAAATCTTGTATCTAGGCTGGGACCTTCAGAGTCATTTCCCTAATGTCTTTCCTAAGTAACTGTCATGGGTTTAATGAGTGTAAATGGGGGAGAGTGTGAATAAGTAGCTTACAGTCTTTAATTATATTTCACAAAAGAAATGTGGGCCTCGTGTCCTTTGGCCTTAGATAAACGTCTGTTACCAAGTTCTCCAACATGGGTTCATGGTTATGAGACATTACCTGTCTCTATTGAGCCCAGCAGATTTGTCAAGAAAATGATCATTCCTTACTTATGAGCTCAAAAAAATTGTTCCATCAATCTTGTGCCAGATAATAACAATCTTGTGAGTTAAGTAGTGAGAATTCTTTTATATGGCTGCTATGATAAGTGGGTTTACAAATTTATCCTAAGTGTAAACTCAGCTGAAAATTGAGAGTGAAAGTTCACAAATTGTCACAATGAGTTGTTATATAAAATTGTTTAAGAACAGATGGAAGAAAAGGACAGACTCAATTAATTTAAACAGAAAGGGTTTTACTGATACAACTCAAGGATTATGTTAAGATTATGATGAGTAAACAAGAGGAGAAATCAATAAACAAAATTGTTGTGCTGGAAATTAGGGCTATTGGAGGACAAAATAATGAGAGGATGGACTATTCTGCCCAAAACTCCCTTTTAGGCTTCTGAAAAAGAAAAGAATCATTGGAAAAAATTAGTAGAAGAAGCAGTTGTCTGACAACAACCATTGCAGCGAGCTTTATCTCGGTTTCCATCCCTATCATCCCCTGGGATACTGGACTGTCTTCATCCTAGTACTCAGAGATATCCTGACCAGACCAGGCCAGAGAGAGGACACAGATGACATTGCTACCTCCATCAGCTTCCAGCTAAATTCTGGATATCTTCCTCCATCTCCCAACCCCATGTGTCCTTTTCCTTCTAGACCTTACTTCTTTTCTTTCCTATGTCTCTCCTTTACCTTCTGTTTCATAAGAATCTGGTCAGCTACGCCGCCCGGCTGGTGCCTGCTACGCCACCGCGCAGCACAGAGAAGCGGGTCAGGCCAGGCTCTGCAGCCCCGCCGCCCAGAGCATTGTGCCGGCGGCGGCGTGAGCTGAGGCTGCGGGGGAGGGGGAACCGCAGGGGAGGGGCCGGGGACTAGCCTCCTGGGCCAGGAGCTCAGGGGCCGGGCAGGAAGGTCCCGTAGGCTGTAGTTTGCCCACCTACACTAGACAGTCTTTTGAATAACTTTTAACCATAGTCACAGGATTTCCATAGTAGTCTAAAGCCACACATCTTTGTGTACAGTTCTAACAAACTTAGTTTAGAATCAGAATTCTAGTATATGTGAGCAATGATCTCTAAATATCTTTTCTCTACTGTCTTTACAAGGCTCTCAGCCATCATCTTTAGGAATAACAAAGATAAACTCAGAAAATGTACATATGTATATACTGTGGTTATGTGATCTTCCCATTCTTTGATGTTCTAATTAACTTTTTTTTTTTTTTTTTTGTGGGAAAAGTGCCTGATGGTTCACAACTTGTAAGTATTGTTTTATAGATGTAAATTTCAAATATTAAAACAACTGAATTTGTTTAGCTTCAACTTCCAGCCATTTGAATCATGTTATATCTTTCTCTGCTAGATTGAAGAGCCCACTATTCAGTATTGTTCCCCATGTAAGTGCTTATAGGCTGTAATCAAGTCCTGACCTGAAACTATTTGCAAATTTGACATAAATAGTTTTGGCCATTCATAAAATGGCCAGAGGAGTAGGTGTCCCCCATCCTCCCCTTTTAACATTTAGCCCAGTGGGTAAGGGCACTCACCTGGGATGGAACAGATCCAAAATGGACTTTTTAAATCACTGAAAATTCTGAAAAATTTGGTTTGACCCAAACTGATTTTGTTTTTTATTGAACTGCCACTGAACCAAAAAATTCAGTTTCGGCGGCATAAGTGGCAGCGTGCACAGCGCTATGTTGGCAGGAGAGCTTCCCCCACTGACATAGCTACTGCCACTCATTGAGGTGATTTTAATATGTCGATGGGAGAGCTCTCTCCTGTCAGCATAGAGCGGCTACATGAGTGATCTTAGTGTGGCACAGCTGTATGGGTACAGCTGTGCCGCTGTAAGCTCGCTAGTGTAGACGTGGCCTGAATTCATGGGTGCAATTTTAATTCTGTGCACAAAAACTTATCTAAAAGGCAGATAAGCTTGCTCAAGTGCAGATTCCCACCACAGCTCCAACCCTTAAAAGCAAGGAAATATGGATTTAAAGGGAATACCCTGCTACGCACTCCTGAAATCATTGTCAATGGGCTGGTGCCCATCCCAGAGAAGTACCTTCTACTGAAAGAATTGTACACACTACACTCCGTACATTCATCTTACTTGCACAAATCCTTAATTCTGATATCAGCAACAATGGCCTGTGCCTGGAACATGTCCATGGCCCAGACTGCTAGAGGAATAATAGTATATTAAGGAGTTCCTGTACATCATGAGGGCTGTAGGCATAAGGGCTCTACATGGAGAGGAGTTGCAAGATTCTCACCTAATCACGTGCTTCCAGAAGCTGGGGTTTTAATAGTCATGTAAAATATCATGAGACTCATGATAAAATCATGAGAGTTGGCAACACTGCTGGCACTAAAGTCCCTTTAAATTGAGCCAGAGAAGCCTTTGAAACACTGATTCCAGCTTAGACAAGTTTTTAGCCTGGGAATTTAATATCACTCCTTTGACACGCACACCCTGTACCTGCAGGCTCATCATCTCAGGCAGATGATGATGCCCATGTGAAGCCTCAGGGACTGTCCACACCAGGACAGGGGGCTGATTGCAGAATCAGAGGCCTATTGGTACATTTTTCACAACTCCAGGGCTGTAATGTTAACAATAGGCTTGTTCCAGCTCAGAAAACAGCACAAGTCAGTTCCAGGAAGGGAAACACCCAGTTGCTGCTGCAGGCAGGACATATTTCTGAGCTCAGGAAAGTGAAACTTACTCTCTTGCACTGTCCAGTGGTAGCCATGGCTGCAGAAAACCCCAGGGAAAGTCTCCTGGATGAAGCTACATGTACCATCTGTCTGGAGTATTTTAAAGACCCATTTGTTATCCAAAAGATTTTAAAAATTAAGTATAAATACTAAATAAAAGATCCTGGAATGAACATGCCTATTTGCCTTCCCACCCATAACTAGATCATCCCAGTGGTGGGTGAAGATAATTTATTAAAAGACATGGAAAATTTGAAAAAGACACAAGTAGACCTGTTCAGATTACTTAAAAAATACAAAAGTGGAGACTGTCAGCAGGGAGGTTACTGATGGGGGTCATCAGAATGTATGTTTAAAATGTATGTTTAAAGCCACAGGCTATAACTCTGAGCATGGTTACCTTTTCAGGTGGTTCCTTACATTGCAAGGCTTAATTCTGCACTTCGTCCTGGACAGACAGTTGCCATCAAAGGAGAAGTGAATAAAAACCCAAACAGGTCAGTTAATTGCAGTGCTCTTACATCCTAGTAGCAGATCAAATTGTAACATGTAATACTGTCATTGTTCATTATTACTGTTTTTAATATCTGAATTACTCTGTCATAAAGTGTGATTCTTCCCTACTTGCTGCACCTGCCCAGAGGACACAGATCCTCAATTCTACCTCAGGCTGACCATCTGAAGAGATCTGGATGTAGTTCTCTCAGGAGCCTATCAGCACTGCTCCTGAGTCAGCTTAACGTTCTACTCTGACAAGTGACTGTTTAAAAAAATAATAATTTTTTTTTTACTTAGCAGATCTGCACCCTGTGTATATTCAGGGCCATAGCTGTTCAGTTTAAAACATATGTTCAGCTCTACAAAACCATCACAGTTGTGTAACATGTTGACAAAACTTATCAACCAACCAAATACAAATGATGGAAAGTACAGTCTTCATGCAGCCCTATTCTACACATGTTCATGATGCTTCAGTTGTAACACCTCACCTTCCATGGCAGATTACTTCAGACAGATCTAGGAGCTGATGAAATGCATCACTGATTCAGTGTATCCAATCACCTTAGAAGGGGTCCAGGATTCCCATAATAAATTCCTGGACATTTTCCATACTTATTCCACATGTGTAGCCCTGCCGATCAATGAAGCTTTATTGGATCCTTCTAAGACCATCTGACAGACTCCAATGACAGCACCACCCACTTGTAAAGCATGCTTATAAAAAAAAAAAAAAAACCTACATCCCAGCCAGAGATTGAGTTTTTAATTCTCTCATCCATCACCAAACTTGGATAGTGGAAGCAGTTAATAAGTGTGATAGCCAACACTATGCTAAATCTGCTTACAATAAGGACCAGAAGAAGCTCGACCTCTTCGGTTGTAAGGATTACTCCTCAGCAAACAATCAGGCACTTATGTCAAACTATGACTATTTGAACTACAATAAATTTAACACCTTTACTGAATATCTATGAGAGGCGCATTGTGAGCAATCCAAGACCATCAGCCAGGAGGGTCAGCTCTTAGTGAGAACATCATTGCAAGCCTCCGTAGATGCAACTGATACTGCTGCATGGTCCATTTCCACTGTGATCATGATGCAACGAGCAACATAGCTCCAGTTGTCAGGCTTCCCTATGGAGGTACTGTAGATAATACTCTTGAGGACCTTCCTTTGGATGGTCACATATTGTTTTTTTGGAGTCTACAAACTACTTCCTTCACACCTTGAAAGACTTGAAGGCTACTCTTAGATCCACTGGGATCTATACGCCTGCAAACAAAAAGTTTAGCTAGTCTCAGACATCAGAGATCTCACCCAGCTCATTTTTCTAGCTTCCGTAGTTCACCTAAACTCTCAGTCAAGAGCCCTGGATACTCAAAAAAGAAGACTGCTGCCGCCATAGCTACTTCATCCCAGCTACCCTGTCATCCAAGCATCAGTTTTGATGGCTTGGTCAAGAGTCTGAACCACTCATTCCACAGACATTTACTGCAGCATTATTCCATCCTCCTAGCCCCTTTTGGATACCACCTCTCCCAATTTCAATCTGCATGGGAGAACATAACATCTGACATATGGGTTATGGAGGTCTTAACATTGGGGTTATTCCATCAATGTCATGTCCATCCCTCCCTCCCACCCTCCTTCCCCATCCCTCTTCAGGGACCCATCTCATGATCAGTTCCTGAGTCAGGAAGTTGCTTCTTTCCTATACATAGGAGCCATAGAACCAGTTCCACTTCAGCACAGGGGGGAAAGGGTTTTATTCCAAGTACTTTCTTGTCCCCAAAAAGAATGGGGGATGAAGGCCAATATTAGCAGAAACAACGGAAATTCAAGATGGTGATCATTGCAGGTATAACTCCCTCTCTAGATTCCAGGGATGGGTTTGCATATCTCGACCTTCAGGACACATATTTCCACATTGCAATTCACCCCTCTCACAATAGGTTCCTTTGATTTACAGTCAACCACAACTGCTTCCAATACAGCATGCTCCCTTCTAGCCTCTCCTGTGCACCCAGGGTATTCTCAAAGGCCCTGGCAATTGTGGCTGCTCCTCTATGTCCTTTAGGCATAACTGTCTTCTCTTATCTCGATGATAGGAATCAGCCTGAGTAGTCAATCAGGAGGTTCTATTGGCCGTACAAATGACAAAGTCCTTGCTTCACATTTACGGCCTCCAGATCAGCCTCAAAAAGATCATTTTGATCCAGGTTCAACAGATTTCATAGGAGCCTTTCTAAAGGTTGTTACAGCTGTGAGCAGGTTTGTGAATCTACAGAATCTTATTGCTAAAATTTTGTCAAGGAACTGTCTTCAGCTGTCCGGTCATATGGCAGCATGTGTCTTCATGACCCAGCATGCTCCAGTGTTTCCAGGGATGGCTCAGGTCAGAGAGCATGTTGGCACTCGCATCATCCAGGGCAAATGGTCTTCACAAGAGAGTCTTCTGCATATCAACATTCTGGAGTTGAGGGAAGTCAGCTTGCTTCCACTTATGCCACTGATCCAAGCCAAATCCATCAAGATCATGACAATGTGGCCTGCATGTTCTACATCAATCAGCAGGGTGGAGCACACTCCTCCTCACTCTGTGCTGAAGTAATAAAACTCCGCAATTGGTGCGTGGCCACCCAGATATTCTTCTCAGCTTTTTACCTTCTGGGTATATAGAACACCATGGCTGACGATCTCAGCAGGCACCTCTCCCAGAATTATGAGTGGGAATTGGATTCATGAGTCCTCAACAGCATATTTCTAACCTGGGGATTTCCAGAAGTGGAACTTCTTGCCAATGCAACCAAAGCAAAGTGAAAGAAGTTTTGCTCAAGAGTGGGTCTTGATCCTCAATCTCTAGATGCCTTCCTTATTTCATGGACAAAAAGCTTTCTTTATGCTTATCCACCAGTGTTGTTGTTCTTGAAAGTTCTCAACAAGATCAAGCAGGACAAGCACAAAGTCATTTTGACTGCAACAACTTGGCCAAGACAAGTTTGTTATCCTTGTCTCATTTGATTTACTTCTTGCCCACTGTGGCAACTTCCAATCAGTTCCCATCTGTTATTGCAGGATGCTGGTCAGACACTTCATCCCAAGCTGGAAGTTCTGCGGCTCAGGCATGGCTGCTTGATGGTTCTTGGAGTTAAACACTTCCTGTTCAACATGTGTTCTTAAACAGTAGAAAGGAGTCCATGCGATATACTTAACATACGACATACTTAAGGGAAGGAGATATTACCTCTGGTGTACCTGCTCTTCTTTCCACTGTCCTAGACTACCTGTTTGAATTAAAAAAAAAAAAGCTCTTACTAGGAGTTCTGTCATTCATTTGATTAAAGGATGATCTCTACCACAGATTTACATATGGGCCCTGAGATGACTCAGGAGTCCAATTCTGGAACCACAGATCCGACCACAGTAGGTACAGATATTTCCTAGTGGGTCAGCTGCCTGCTGGAAGAAAGTTCTTTCAAGGTACACTTGGTGGCTATGACAGCCTTTCATTTACTGGTAGAAGGCTTTTCGGTTTTTGCTCACTCTGTGTCAAGATTGCTTGCTGAGGTCTGATTAATCTTTTTCCACAAATTAGACAACATACTCCTATATGGGACTTGAACCTTGTGCTTATGCCTTATGAAACACTGCTTTGAACCATTAAGCATATGTTCGTTGCTTGAACTATCAATGAAAATAGCTTTCTTGGTGATCATCACTTCTGCCAGGAGGGTTGGAGAACTGGAGGCTTTAATGGCAGATCCCCCCTCTCCCCACTTACAGTGTTCTTCAAGGAAAAGGTCTTGTTGTGACCACATCCTACGTTTTTACCTCAAGTGTTGGCTGACTTTCATATCGTCAACCAGACCATTCATCTCCTGTTTTGTTCCCCCTCCCCCCACCGAAACTGCATCAGACAAAGAAGGAAGCACCTGGATGTCAGAAGGGTATTAGCCTTCTATTTGGACAGAATTAAACCATTCAGAAAGTGTCCCACACTCTTTGTTTCAATTGCAGAAAGATCTAAAGGATCCACAATCTCCATCCAGACTTCCAAGCTGGTGCAAAGGGGCCAAAGGGGAAGTGGCCCAGGGAAGTGGACAGATGAGGGGAGAGAAGGAGGACAGCGAGGCTGCTGCCAGAGGGTCCCTCGGCCGGGACCCAGAGTAGAGGGCTGGCCTGGGTCCCCCCCTTCCCCCCTTGCAGTACACCCAGCCATCGGCCGTGAGGAGCGGCCATCACAGACTATGCCAGATCCCTGACAGGAGGGATTAGACTTTGGGGGTGTGGTTGGACATGGTGGCTGGGGCATAGAAAAACTGCTGATCACCCCCCCCCTCCCCCAGAAGGGGGTGTGGATGGACTAAGGGGCACTGCCGGAGGGCAGTGGTCCGAAAGAGGANTTCTAAATTTAAAATATCAACCTACCAGAATAATATGTCCTCTTCTTCCTTTGAAATGTGAAATTCTCACATACACCCGCACACAAACATGCACACATTGTTATTGCCCAGGCTGAGTCCACTCATTTGGACAGACACCAGTGTAAGGGTAATAGGGTATTAACCTGGGAGCAGTATCCAATGGCTCACATTTGCCTTTGAGTCTGCTTGAGCCTTGTTGCACTTTTGAGACTCTACTCTAGAGACCCTTCCGTGGCACAAAGCTGTACCGCTGCAGCTGCACCACTGTAAGGTCTCCCATGTAGCCCTCTATGCTGAAGGGAGAGACCTCTCCTGTTGGTATCATTAAACCACTTCCAACGAGCGGCGATAGCTGTGTCAGTGGGAGATATTCTCATGGAGGATAGGTCAATCATTGAGGATAGGTCCATCGATGGCTATTAGCCAGGATGAGCAGGGATGGTGACCCTAGCCTCTGTTAGCCAGAAGCTGGGAATGGGCAACAGGGGATGATGAATACCTGTTCTGTTCATTCCCTCTGAACCACCTGGCATTGGCCAGTGTCAGAAGACAGGATACTGGGCTAGATGGATCTTTGGTCTGACCCAGTATGGCCGTTGTTATGTTCCTATTATCTACTTTAGGGGAGCTATTAAAGCTATTGTGACATAGAAGTGCACACATCCTCATAAACTGATGGCTCATTAGGGCATCCCTCATATTCCATATTGTATTAACTTAGGTGGGATATGTGGGCCCAAAGTGTCAAAGGTGATAACACAAACCAGACACGGTCCAACATTAAACAGTTTTAAACAAGATTAGGAGTTTGATATACAGAGTCTTCAGCCTGCTTAGTCCCATGGCAAACAAAACATTAATAACTCTCCTTTTGGGAAAAAGAGAAGACATTATCTGGAAAAGATGGGCTGGAGTTGTTGTAAAAATGTGATCCTGCTTCCTTTAAGAGAAAACAAAATGAAAACACTAAAAGGGAGATTATAGCGGGTCAGAAGAAAAGAACAGCAAAGAGAGAAAATGCAGCATTTGTCTCGGATGCTGACTCTCTCTTGGAACCTCATTGCTGCAAAAACAAAGGCAGAGCACATGGTCTTATCAGTCAACCCAAGATCTGGCAAATTTGTATTAGCATTGGGCTGTTTAGGGCATTGCTTTTAGCTTCCTCTCTCCAGTCACAGGTTTACATCAGTGTTGCAAAATATATAGTTTTGCCAGCTATGCCAGATTCTTATGAAACAGAAGATAAAGGAGAGAGATAGGAAAGAAAAGAAATAAGGTGTAGAAAGAAAAGGACACATGGTGTTGGGAGATGGAGGAAGATATCCAGAATTTAGCTGGAAGCTAACGGAGGTAGCAATGTCATCTGTGTCCTCTCTCTGGCCCGGTCTCATCAGGATATCTGTCAGGACCAGGATGAAGAAGGTCCAGTATTCCAGGGGATAGTAGGGATGGAAGCCAAGGTGATAAAGCTCGCTGCAATGGTTGTTGTCAGACAACTGCTTCTTCTACTAAGAACTCTTTTCTTTTTCAGAAGCCCAAAATGGAGTTTTGGGCAGAATAGATGATCCTGTCATTATTTTGTCCACCAATAGACCGAATTTCCAGCACAGCAATTTTGTTTCATTGATTTTTCCTCTTTTTTACTCATCATAATCTTAACATAATCCTTGACTAGTATCAGTAAAACCCTTTCTGTTGAAATTAATTCAGTCTGTCTCTTTCTTCCATCTGTTCCTAAACAATTTAATATAACAACTCATTGTGACAATTTCTGAACTTTCACTCTCAATTTATAGCTGAGTTTACACTTAGGATAAATGTATAGGCCCAATTATCATAGCAGCCATATAAAAGAATTCTCACTATTTTCTTTCTGGAATCTTTGACTTACAATATTGTTCTAATCTGGCACCAGATTGAAGGAACAAGTTTTTTGAACTCATAGCTTAAGGCCTGTGAGATCTCCCTCTCTCTACCAACTGTAGATGCTTGAGGCTGTCATATTCAATTGGTCAGAGTCTTTCACCTCTTTTTTCCCCTCTGTATGGCCTGTCCAGAGAAGAGAGGGGTACTTTGCTTCAGAGGTCATTTAAACATGAGAGAGAGCATAAGGTTCTCTTCCGCTTGCTTTCAACTTTTATATCGGTCAGTGTTTCCTTTACTCTGTTTCAGGGGTCACCTTTGTATTTTCACAGTAATTACGGAGCTCCAGCATGTTCGATGTAGTTCAAAGTGGTCCAGAGATTTGGCAGTGGGCAATGTCTGTGTTAGGTCATTGTCAAACGTTCTAGTAAGAAATGATCGTTTTCTTGACAAATCTGCTCGGGCCGACACAGACAGATACTGTCTCATACCCATGTTGTAGAACTCGGTAACAGACTTTTTTCTAAGGCCAATGGACACGAGGCCCACATTTGTTTTGTGAAATATAATTAAAGACTGTAAGCTAGTTATTCACACTCCCCCCCCCCCCCATTTACACTCATTAAACCCATGACAATTACTTAGGAAAGACATTAGGGAAATGACTCTGAGGGTCCCAGCCTAGATACAAGATTATAGCTAACCCTAGTGCCCTTTAACCTGAAGACATAAAACTGCTTTAGCATTTCTTGTTAAACTGACTTCATTCACCACTGAACAATTCAATGTTTCCAGGCCTCACATGAAATGTGGCTCATGTTCCTTACGTCAGTCTGTTGTATTGTACCCAACTTTTGGATCCCATGTGCTTCCAGCTAGATGGGTCCAGATACTGTCTCTAGTAATGGCCTCTTAGGTACAATTACAGGTGAAGATTCCCTGTTTGGCCTCTTTCTGTGGGGAGACCACACAGTCCAATTGCCCTATCCTCAGAAACCAATGCTGACACTCCAAAGACTTCCCAGCAGTTTATTCATATTCCTTCCTCTCCCCACCTGCCAAGTCCCACTTGGCTGTGGTTGCTGTGTAATTCAATATTCAGGGACACATAGCAACTACAGTAAGGAACAGCACAGAAGATTTACACTCTTAGCACAGGAGATTTACAGATCTATGCAAAACAAAGTCCTGAAGACAATCCCCCCCTCAGAGTCCTCATTGCACCTCATAGTCCTTTGGGTTTGGTCAGCATCCTTCAAGAACTACACTACCTCCCTCTTGCCTCCATTCCTTTAGTTGGGATTTCCATTCCTGGTGGCTCCTTTTGGCTTACAGAAGCTCACCTTTTAAAATCTGTCTCTCTCCCTCTTTAGTCAGGTGGTCCACTGGAGAAACTACAGCTCTTCCAATCAAGTATTCAATCCACAGGGAATTCCATGTCTCCCCAAAGAGTTTTCTGTGAAGAGAGAATTTATTCAAAGACCTTGCTGTCAAAAAAACTATTCTTCAACTATTCAATGGCAGAGGCCAGGATTGCTTTGCTGCACATTTCCAAGCATATGTGCCAGGGTCTTGCTACCATATGGAATCTCTAATCCACTGAAAGTTACAATAATGTTATCCATAAAACAGAAAGGAATTCATAAGTTGACACAGACATGTTCTCCAAACTGTCCCACATGTCCCAAATTACCCTGGTCCGAACCCCACAAAAGACCATATTTAGCAGACTGGTCTCTTTGTTTTTTTAAATTTTAACTCACTATTTCAAAAATTTTCATAAACAGTGTCACCATATTTCAACCATCTCTATTGTTCATTGCCTCAGGTTATTCCAGAGCTAGATGTCAATATGGGATCCCTTTCAAAAGGGGATTCTCCTTTTCCAGTGGGACTCAGTATTACTGTCTACCCTGCAAACTCCTCCAATTACAATCTTAAAAGTCTTAACCACAGTAATGACAATAATTTATTTTTATTATTTAAATCCTGTATAAAAATCTTTTTTTCCAGGCAATGATCATGAACAATCCTTCTCCCTCCCATAAATGTACATTTATGTTCCCTTAACTATATTGTATCACAGTATTGTATATCAACCCTACCTATTCATGCTTTATGTTCAAGCTTCTTACTAAATTACCAAACAATTCACTAGTTGTAACTAATAGATGATTTTGTATAATTAACTGTATGGTTATGTTACTTTGAAAAATATATGGATCAAGCATAAACTTTTTAGTATGACAGGGTGAATTTCAAAGGGCTGAGACTAAGATTCCTTCTTTGAGTGAAGTTTAGTCCTGAAAAATTGCCAGTTATATCTTCAGGTAGGTAGAGATGCAAGTACTCAGATTTCTGCACTCAGCTGAATTGTGGGCACAAACAGTCTCTCAAAAAATGAGGGTATCCTTTTGAAAATGTGGCCACTACAACTTTTATTTCAATGATTCAAGTTGTTTTCTCTGTATCTGCCAGTCTAACAATTTTATGCTTGTTTTTCCATTTCAGCCTTTCACTGCAGGTCAGATGATAACACCGTTACTTATTAAAAAAAGGAAGTTATAGTCATTTTCAGCCAGATTCTAACGAAGCCTTTTCACCCAGATAACTGTTCTAGATGCTGGGGGACAGCGAGCTGTAATTGACCGGACTTTTTTATTAAACTCCAATTGACAGTTCTACGACTGTCTTTTCTCTCACAAGACAGGCATGGACCAATCCATGCATGGGTTGTGCTTTGCACATCATTTTATTTCAATCAATGGTTGGTTTATTTATTTATAAACAGAAATGTCATTCCCCAGTGGAGACCAAAGTTTAATCCTGGCTGAATAAATCATATGAAAATGAATTTGGTGATCTCATCCTGTTTTTCTTAATCATATATCCATATCAAACATCTGATACAATGAGAAGTCTCTTCTTAAAAAGATAGCAGTTCTGCTGCAGGAAAGGACTTATGTCCATTGGAAGAGTTTGAATGGGAATTGGTGGGGAATGTGTAAATGATCTTCTTGGAAACTGTCAGTGGCTTTGTGTACTATAACAATAAGAAAGATTTCAAATGGATAATAGACTGGAGAATATGGAAACAAAGGGGAAAATCAAATATTTTTTCCACTACTGTGCTATACAAAGGTAGTGAACATTCTTGGAAGGACAGGAATAGATATTATGAAGTAACCTCTCTGAAACAGGAATTAGCAGAATGCAGAATTTTTGCTGAGGCCAGTTTTAATTTGGGATTGCCCAGAATCAAGATAATGGAGTGTACAGAAGGGTAGGCAGCAGCTATAAACATACACACCATATATTTCCATTCATCATTGAAATAGGATGAGTCTCCTATTGGGAATGTTGAAGCCACATAATAAATATTGTAGACGATGAAAAAGGACACCACAGATTTAAGAGCACGCACATGGGCATCCGTGCTGGGGTTCCTGAAATTTGGATTAAGGTCTGAATTAAGGTTCATTTTCCTGATGTGTCTCCAAAGGGATATGATTAACAGAACAGATGAAGCAATAAATAAGATAAGGGGGAAAATAGATCCTACGCTGTGTATCAGAAAAGTGAACTCCATAAGGTTCTTTATATTGTCTGGCATCGTGCCATTTGTTGATAGACAATCTGTGGAGTTGTGAAAAAATACCCAGTAGGAATAACTGAACAATGTAAAAGCAACTGTGGTAACCAAGCAGTACAGCACAGAGCCCCAAAGCAGCCATGGCACCAGTTTGGATATTTTCAGTTTTAACCAGCTGAAGAGGGACTGGTTGAAAGTGGCAATCCTCACACAGTAGAACACAGAAAGCCAGCTTGCAAAACAGAGACTCACTTGGTTTATGAACATCCAGATAAGTAGATAAAGCTGTTGTGTTTGAAATCTAACAAGGAGATTTGGAAATATCTTAAATAAGAAATAGTCTGTCACGAAGAATTGTAGAAAAAATCTGGAGAAGGCCAGACTGGTTATGATCTTATCATACGAAGTCAGTGTTCTGCTTTTGGCCCAGTCAATACAATTTAAGGCAACAATATATCCATTTGCAACAACTCCCACTGAGAATTCTATTACTGTGATGATCAGATAAAAAATAACAGCAGGATCTAAAGACTTTTCCATCCTTAATTCTCAGTTTGTAGCTTACTTCTCAAGACTTTCCAGAAGACTTGGTTTAGAAGACATCAGTTCAGAAGGCTTGGTTTAGAAGACTGTTCATGTCTGGCTCATGGATATACAAAGCTTAGTCCTTTTCGTATAGATTCAAAAGCAGGATGAAAATTAACTTTCACCTGTTGTTCATATATAGCCAGGTCATTTCATGAAGATTCAAATCTGGCATCTATCCTGTTACTAAATATCTAGTTCATGGACAAAGATATTTGCATGTCCCTTCCCAAAATGCCCTGTTAGTGACTAATCAAATTATTATTTTAATAAACTGAAATCCTAACCATTTATTTGAATATCGTAGGTGCTTCTTAAATAAGGATGGGGTAGAACTTGAATGGTACATTGGCCTTAGTTAGCCCTCAGCACAGGAAAAAATGTTATATACATATGGCAATGGTCAATGGAAACTGGGAGATACATTTAGATAACTGTGACAAGATATTCAGACCAAATGTGCAGAATTCCTACCCTGATTATTTTTTCCATTCAAACTCATTTGTTACCATTCTAGCAATAAAATAATGACAGATCCCTCAAAATAATCTCCACCAGCACTTATGACATCCCACTTGGTGTGTTTGCTCTGTGCAGGTTTGGACACCTTATTGTAAAACAGAGATCTACACAGTAAAGAGGATGTAAAGCACAAATGCAAATAGGAAGAATGCAACCTGCCTTGAGCCTTTGAGTGCTAATCTCTGCCCATATGCTGAAGCAGCAGTATGGCTTGGTCTCCCAAACACTGCTTCTGTCTTGACATAGTTTCCTTTTCCTGACATCTAGTACATTCCTTGCTCTTGAGGGAAAACTCCAGAGTACAGCCACAATTTCTGACCTGTTCTTTTTAAGAGAAAGACTTAAGTGTTTCCAGGCCTAAAAATAGAGTAGGTGGACAGAGGAGAATCCAAAAGAGGGAGTTTGCCTGGGAACCATCCGAGCGGAGCTACGGTGAGTGCTGCATTAGGGGGGCTGTGTTGTGAGCTGGTGGGGTGAGTATACGAGTGTCTGTCTGCTCTGATCATTTCTTTGACTGCTGCTAGTTGCAGGGACTGTTTGATTGTCTGTTTGTTTGTTCATTTGTTTGTTTGCTTGAAATGTGTGACTGTTTGACTGTGTGGTTGTTTGTTTGAAAAACATGAATTGGGAGTGCTTTGTTCCAGGTGAGCCTTGCGTGGTTGACTGGAGGGAAGGCTTTGAGCTGGGGCAACTGCTTTGAGTCAACAGCCTTATAAAAAAGCAGCCACTTTTGAACCGAATGAGCTGCAAACAGAGGGAGTTTCCTTGGGAGTTTTCCTGGGGAGAGTTCACACAGAGGTTTTGCCTTTCAGGCTTCTGTGAGAAGTATATACAACATCTGAATGATGTTCTTAGAAGGAATACAATATGGATAGTGAGAGATCAGCTGTTGTGACCTGTACAGGATGTGCCATGTTTGTCTTTCTCCCAGAGGACAGAAGCGACTTTGTCTGTACAAAATGTAAGCTGGTCTCCATATTGGAAGAAAAGGTTAAAGGACTAGAGACCTAAGTATCAACCCTGCGTTGCATCAGAGACAATGAATATTTTCTGGATAGAAGTCAGCGTTTGGTACTGCAGGCACAGCATGCTGAAGAATGAGAGAGGGCAGTGCAGAACAGGAAAGAAAATTGACAGCATGTGACCTCCAGAAGAAGAAAGAGGAAATCCCATGTACCTCCAATGCAGATAGAGGTAAGAAACCATTTTCAGGCTCGTGCACAGGTATTACAGTGGAGAATGGTTTGGATGAGTCATCTGAGGGTATGGATCAGAAGAAGACCCCATCGACCAGAAGGTATGAGATGCATTCTCCTAGGGATGGGGTTCCATGACCACCACTCCCAAGAGGAGGAGACAGTTGGTGGTAGTTGGAAATTCCCTCCTAAGGGGGACACAGTCATCCATCTGCCATCCAGACTGGGAAATTTGAGAAGTGTGCTGCTTGCCTGAAGCTAGAATTCAGGATGTTACAGAGTGTCTGGCGAGACTGATGATGCCCTCGTACCGCTACTCCTTCCTAATTCTCCATGTGGGCACCAATGATACTGCCAAGAATGACCTTGAGTGGGTCACTGCAGACTATGTTGCTCTGGGGAAAAGGATAAAGGAGTTTGAGGTGCAAGTCGTGTTCTCATCCATACTCTCTATTGAAGGAAAAGGCCTGGAATCTCCATCCTCAGAGGTTTTTAAGGCCTGGGTTGACAAAGCCCTGGCTGGGATAATTTAGTTGGGGTTGGTCCTGTTTTGAGTTCTCTGAGTTCTCTTCCAATCCTTAGTGCCATCTTGATTTGATGCAGGGACTTGACATTTGACTGGGATGTCAATTGTCAGGGGGATGGCAAGGACTGTGAATTAAGATTCTATGGGAAAACAGCATAGAGAACAGACAACAGGTCTGATGTGATCCCAGCAGTTTGTATTGCTGAGGAGACATTCTACAGTTGCAGGTACTCAACACCTTTTGGGATTTAGCTGTAGACTTATTGAACAGATCTGGTAAGGAAACTTCATACAAATGATAGACTCAGATTTTAAGGCCAGAAGAGACCATCGTGATCATCTAGTTTGATATCCTGTACATTGCCATCCACAGAACCTCAACCACACACTTCTGAAAAAGGCACATAGCCTGTTGACTGAGTTACTGATGTCCTCTAATCGTGTTTTAAATACTTCAAGTTACAGAGAATCCATGATTTATTCTAGTTCAAACCAGCATTTGAACTGCCCCAGAGAAAGGCCAAACAAACTGGATCCCTGCTAATCTGACTAGAGAAAATTACTTCCCAACCCCAATCATAGAGATCAGTTAGACTCTGATTATGTGGGTGAGAAAGAACTCTCTGTAGTAAATCAGAGCTCTCTCCATCTAGTGCCTAGCACCAGCTGTTGGAGATATCTGCTAGTTGAAGTATCAGAGGGGTAGCCATGTTAGTCTGGATCTGTAAAAAGCGACAGAGTCCTGTGGCACCTTATAGACTAACAGAGGTATTGGAGCATACGTTTTCGTGGGTGAATACCCCACTTTGTCATTCATCTGCCGAAGTGGGTATTCACCCACAAAAGCTTATGCTCCAATACGTCTGTTAGTCTATAAGGTGCCACAGGCCTCTTTGTCTGCTAATTGAAGTGGCTGATGGGCCATATGTCATTCTAGGAAACATCATCATACCATCTTATCCATAAACTTATCAAGCTCAGTCTTGAAATGAGTTAGGTTTTTGCACCCACTGCTCCCCTGGGAAGGTTGTTCTAGAACTTCACTCCTCTGATGGTTAGAAACCTTTATAACCATTTGTTCTTGTACCAACTTGGGCCCTTAACTGAAATAACTCCTTTGCCTCTCTCTGATGTTCTTATAAAAAGCAATCACATCTCCTCTCAGCCTTCATTTGGTTAGATTAAAAAAGTCAAGATCCTGAAGTCTCCTCTGGTAAGGTACGTTCTCCATTAATTTGATTATCCTAGTAACCCTTCTCTGCAGTTGTTCCAGTTTGAATTCATCTTTCTTAAACATGGGAGACCAGAACTTCACAGTGTTCCAATGAGGAGATCTCACCAATGCCTTGTAAAATCATAACAGAACTTGCTGATCTCAATTGGAAATATCTCACCAAATGCATCCTAGGATTGCATTAGCCTTTTTCATGGTCACATCACATTGGCCACTCTAATTCATGCTATAATTCACCAATAAACCCAGATCTTTCTCCTCATCAGTCACTTCCAACTGGTAAATCCCCTGTTTACTGAAAAAAAATCTTGCTGTTAGTCCCTAAATTAATGACCTTTCAATTTCACTATTAAATTTCATCCCATTTCTATTACTCCAGTTTTCAAGATCGTCCAGATCTTCTTGTATGATATTCCAGTCCTCCTCCATATTGGCAATAGCTTCCAACTTTCTGTCATTTGCACATTTTATTAGCACATTCCTACTTTTTATGCCAAAGCCATTAATGAAAATGTTAAATAAGATTGGTCCCAAGACCGATTTTTGAGGAATTCTGCTAATAACCTCCCTCGAGACTGATAGATCATCTTTCAGCATGACCCATTATAGTTTCCCATTTAACCCCTTCCTTACCCACCTTTGAGTGCTTGTATTCATCCCCATCTTCTCCAAATCAACTTACAATTTCCCTTATGGAACTATATCAAATGCTTTACTGAAATATGGGTAGATTATATCTACTGCATTTCCTTTGTCTAGAAAATCAGTTACCTTCTCAAAGAAAGAGATCAGGTTGATCTTGCACGAACTATCTTTTGTAAAACCATGTTGTATTTTATCCCAATTACCTTTAACCTCTATGTCTTTAATTACTCTCTCTTTCAAAATTTGTTCCAACAGGCCTGTAGTTTCCTGGATTACTTTTTTCCCTTTTTCTTAAATATAGGTATTATATTTGCAATTCACCAGTCTTAGGATATGACCACTGAGTTTACAGATTCATTAATAATTTTTGCTATTGGCCTTGCAATTTCATGTGCCAGTTCCTTTCAAAAAATCATAGAATCATAGAGGATTAGGGTTGGAAGAGACCTCAGGAGCTCATCTAGTCCAACCCCCAACTCAAAGCAGGACCAACCCCAACTAAATCATCCCAGCCAGGGCTTTGTCAAGCCGGGCCTTAAAAACCTCTTAGGATGGAGATTCCACCACCTCCCTAGGTAACCCATTCCAGTTCTTAACCGCCATCCTAGTGAAACAGTTTTTCCTAATATCCAACCTAGACCTCCCTCACTGCAACTTGAGACCATTGCTCCTAGTTCTGTCATCTGCCACCACTAAGAACAGCCTAGCTTTGGAACCCCTCTTCAGGTAGTTGAAGGCTGATATCAAATTCCCCTTCATTCTTCATTTTCTGCAGATTAAATAAGCCCAGTTCCCTCAATCTCTCTTCATAAATCATGTGCCCCAGAACCCTAATCATTTTCATTGCCCTCTGCTGGACTCTCTCCATTTTTTCCACATCCCTTTTGTAGTGGGGGGCCCAAAACTGGATGCAATACTCCAGATGTGGTCTCCCCAGTGCCGAATAGAGGGGAATGATAATCACTTCCCTCGATCTGCTTGTAATGCTCCTATTCATGCAGTGCAATCTGCTGTTAGCCCTCTTGGCAACAAAGGCACACTGTTGACTCGTATCCAGCTTCTCGTACACTGTAATTCCCAGGTCCTTTTCTGCAGAACTGCTGCTTAGCCAGTCGCTCCCCAGCCTGTAGCAGTGCATGGGATTCTTCCATCCTAAGTGCTGGACTCTACACTTGTCTTTGTTCAACCTCATTAGATTTCTTTTAGCCCAATCCTCCAATTTGTCTAGGTCACTCTGGACCCTATGGCTACTCTCATGCATATCTACCTCTCCCCCCAGCTTAGTGTCATCCGTGAACTTACTGAGGGTGCAATCCATCCCATCATCCAGATCATTAATGATGATGTTGAACAAAACCAGACCCCTGGGGCACTCCGATTGATACCGGCTGCCAGCTAGACATCGAGCCATTGATCACCACCTGTTGAGCCCGACAATCTAGCCAGATTTGTATCCACCGTATAGTTCATTCATCCAAGCCATACTTTTTTAACTTGCTGGCCAGAATACTGTGGGAGACTGTAACAAAAGCTTTGCTAAAATCAAGGTATATCAGGTCCACTGCTTTCCCCATATCCACAGAGCCAATTATCTCACTATAGAAAGCAATCAGGTTGGTCAAGCATGACATGCCCTTGGTGAAACCACGTTGACTGTTCCTGATCGCTTCCTCTCCTTCAAGTTCTTCAAAATGGATTCCTTGAGGACCCGGTCCATGATTTTTCCAGGGATTGAGGTGAGGCTGACCAGTCTGTAATTCCCCAGATTCTCCTTCTTTCCTTTTTTTAAAGATGGGCACTATATTTGTGTTTTTCCAATTGTCTGGGACCTCCCCCTATTGCCACAAGTTTTCAAAGATAATGGCCAATGGCCAACTCCCTCAGCACCCTCAGATGCATTAGATCTGGACCCATGGATTTGTGTATGTCTAATTTTTCTAAATAGTCCTTAACATGTTCTTTCACCACTGAGGGCTGATCACCTCCTCCCCATACTGTGCTGCCCAGTGCAGCAGTCTGGGAGCTGACCTTGTCTGTGAAGACTGAGGCAAAAAAAGCATTGAGTACTTCAGCTTTTTCCACATCATCTGTCACTAGGTTGCCTCCCCCATCCAGTAAGAGTCCCACACTTTCCCTGACCTTCTTGTTGTTAACATACCTGTAGAAACCCTTCTTGTTACCCTTCACATCACTTACTAGCTGAAACTCAAACTATGCATTGGCCTTCCTGCTTACACTCCTGCATGCTCGAGCAACTTATTTATATTCCTCCCTAGTCATCTGTCCAAGTTTCCACCTCTTGTAAGCTTCCTCTTTGTGTTTAAATTCACCAAAGATTTCTCTGTTAAGCCAAGCTAGTTGCCTGCCATATTTACAATTATTTCTGTATATTGGCATGGTTTGTTCCTGCGCCCCCAATAAAATACAGCCAGCTCTCCTGCACTCCTTTCCCCCTCATGTTAGCCTCCCATAGGATCAAATGTGCTTGGCTTGGCAGTTCTCACTTTTTCCCCTATACTTTCTGGCCTCCTAGAGGTAGTTTTCCTTGATGAGGCAATCCTTTCTTCTCTTGCTGTGTGTCATCTTCTATGGGTTTTTGGTTTTTTTTAATTCGCAGCAGTGTAAATCCTGAGTGAATGAAGCACTACCCTTGAATCTTTTAAAGAATGTAGGAATTCATCCATGATATCATAAGATCATAAGAACGGCCGTACTGGGTCAGACCAAAGGTCCATCCAGCCCAGTATCCTGTCTATCGACAGTGGCCAATGCCAGGTGCCCCAGAGGGAGTGAACCTAACAGGTAATGATCAAGTGATCTCTCTCCTGCCATCCATCTCCACCCTCTGACAAAAGTCTAGGGACACCATTCCTTACCCATCATGGCTAATAGCCATTAATGGACTTAACCTCCATGAATTTATCCAGTTCTCTTTTAAACGCTGTTATAGTCCTAGCCTTCACAACCTCCTCAGGTAAGGAGTTCCACAAGTTGACTGTGCGCTGTCTTTTAACCAGTTCTCAATCCATGAAAGGACCTTCCCTTGTATCCCATGACAACTTAATTTACATAAGAGCCTTTGGTGAGGGACCTTGTCAAAGGCTTTCTGGAAATCTAAGTACACTATGTCTACTGGATTCCCCTTGTCCACATGCTTGTTGACCCCTTCAAAGAACTCTAATAGATTAGTAAGACACGATTTCCCTTTACAGAAACCATGTTGACTTTTGCCCAACAATTTATGTTCTTCTCTGTGTCTGACAATTTTATTCTTTACTATTGTTTCGACTAATTTGCCCGGTACCGACGTTAGACTTACCAGTCTGTAATTGCCAGGATCACCTCTAGAGCCCTTTTTAAATATTGGCGTTACATTAGCTATCTTCCAGTCGTTGGGTACAGAAGCCGATTTAAAGGACAGGTTACAAACCCTAGTTAATAGTTCCGCAATTTCACTTTGAGTTCTTTCAGAACTCTTGGGTGAATGCCATCTGGTCCCGGTGACTTGTTAATGTTAAGTTTATCAATTAATTCCAAAACCTCCTCTAGTGACACTTCAATCTGTGACAGTTCCTCAGATTTGTCACCTACAAAAGCCGGCTCAGGTTTGGGAATCTCCCTAACATCCTCAGCCGTGAAGACTGAAGCAAAGAATCCATTTAGTTTCTCCGCAATGACTTTATCGTCTTTAAGCGCTCCTTTTGTATCTCGATCATCAAGGGGCCCCACTGGTTGTTTAGCAGGCTTCCTGCTTCTGATGTACTTAAAAAACATTTTGTTATTACCTTTGGAGTTTTTNATTTCGTCCTGAAGTGACATGTTCCCAGTCAATATGGGGATAATTAAAATCCCGCACTATTGAGTTCTTAATTTTGATAGCCTCTCTAATTTCCCTTAGCATTTCATCATCACTGTCACCGTCCTGGTCAGGTGGTCGATAATAGATCCCTAATGTTATATTCTTATTAGAGCATGAAATTACTGTCCATAGAGATTCTATGGAACATGTGGATTCACTTAAGATTTTTACTTCATTTGGTTCTACATTTTCTTTCACATATAGTGCCCCCCCGCACGACCTGTTCTGTCCTTCCGATATATTTTGTACCCCGGAATGATTGTGTCCCATTGATTCCTCTCAGTCCACCAGGTTTCTGTGATACCTATTATATCAATATCCTCCTTTATCATGAGGCACTCTAGTTCACCCATCTTATTATTTAGACTTCTAGTATTTGTGTATAAGCATTTTAAAAACTTGTCCCTGTTTATTTGTCTGCCCTTTTCTGATGTGTCCGATTCTTTATGTGAATGTTTCTCATCTGATCTGGCCCTTACATTATCCTCCTCCATCCTCAGTTCCTGACTAGAACCTAGAGAATCTCTATCAATAGAGTTTCTTCTAAGAGAAGTCTCTGTCTGATCCACATGCTCCTCTGCAGCAGTCGGCTTTCCCCCATCTCCTAGTTTAAAAACTGCTCTGCAACCTTTTTAATGTTAAGTGTCAGCAGTCTGGTTCCACTTTGGTTTAGGTGGAGCCCATCCTTCCTGTATAGGTTCCCCCTATCCCAAAAGTTTCCCCAATTCCTAATGAATCTAAACCCCTCCTCTCTACACCATCATCTCATCCATGCATTGAGACTCTGAAGCTCTGCCTGCCTACCTGACCCTGCGCGTGGAACTGGGAGCATTTCTGAGAAACCACCATAGAGGTCCTGGATTTCAGTCTCTTTCCTAGCAGCCTAAATTTTGCCTCCAGGACATCTCTCCTACCCTTCCCTATGTCATTGGTACCTACATGTACCACGACCCCCGGCTCCGCCCCAGCACTACACATAAGTCCATCCAGATGCCTCGAGAGATCCGCAACCTTCGCACCAGGCAGGCAAGTCACCATACGGTTCTCCCGGGCAGCACAAACCCAGCTATCTACATTTCTAATAATTGAATCTCTCATTACTAACACCTGCCTTTTCCTAGTGACTGGAGTTCCCTCTTCCGGAGAGGTAACCTCAGTGCGAGAGGATACCCTAACACCATCTGGAAGGAGGGTCCCAACTATGGGAAGGTTTCCCTCAGCTCCCGTTGACTGCTCTGCTTCCCTGGGCCTTTCATCCTCCTCAACAGCACAGGGGCTGTCTGACCGGAGGTGGGACAATTCTACAGTGTCCCGGAAAGCCTCATCAACATACCTCTCTGCCTCCCTTAGCTCCTCCAGTTCCGCCACCCTGGCCTCCAAAGCCCGTACGCTGTCTCTGAGAGCCAGGAGCTCCTTGCACCGAATGCACACATATGCCACCCACCCACAGGGCAGATAATCATACATGCTGCACTCAGTGCAATAAACTGGATAGCCCCCACTCTGCTGCTGCGCTTCTACCTGCATGGTCTCCTAGTTAATGAAAGGGTGTTGTTTAAATCAGGAAGTTTTGCCTGTAGTTTAGTTTATAGTTTTAAAAAACAGCAAGGGGACCTTCCCACTCCCCTTGCGAAACTCCCTGTTAGCAGCTCCTGGTTGCTTGCGCACTGCTTTATAAAGCCCTGGCCTGCTTGATAGCCCTGCCCACTGACTAAGGCTCAGCCAATTACCAGAGGCTTCTAGCTTTCAAACCTTCCTTTGAAGCTCACAGCTTCCAACTGCCAGCCACAGCACACGGTCCTTCAACCAACCAACCAACCAACCAACCAAACAGACGGACAAACACAAGCTCAGCACAAAGCAAGTAACCCCCAAATGCAAACAAACACACACTACAGACAGTCACTTATCCCAAGGGTGTTGTATTTGCTCCTCCTTCACCTGGAGAACTCCCTTGCAAAACTCCCTGTTAGCAGCCCCTGGTCGCAAAGCTCCCTGGTCGCTTGTGCACTGTTTATCACTAAACAGGGTTTTTTTTCCCATTAAGTAGGAGATCTTTGACAGTATTCTGAAATTCTGGGATTCCAGAGTTTTGCATCCAGGTTACATGGCACACTCTATTGCTGTTGCCATTGAATGGGATTGTGTATCCACTGTATCCAACAAGGCTTGTAATCCATCCCTATCAGTAAGATGACCCTCTCTAAAAATTGCCTGGAATTGCTCTTTTCTGCTCCTGTGGCTATTTTTCAATCAGGGTATGAACTTATTATACTTGATTTAATTGTATTTGGCAATGAGGGCTTGATAATTCACCACTCTAAATTGCTATGAGGCTGAGGAATAATTCTTTTGCCCAAATGAGGCGAGATGTTTCTAGTCCTTTTCATGAGGTTTTTATGTGGAATGATGTTCACTGTGCTCAATTACAGCATCCACTAACAATGAATTCTGTGCCAGGTGTGTAAATAAACACTCTGACCCTTTCAGAAGCAAATAAAATTTCTTGTCTGCCCTATTTTCATATTGGTGGTATTGATGCTTGGCTTTGGGTATGTCTACACTACGAAATTAGGTTGAATTTATGGAAGTCGGTTTAATAGAAATTATTTTTATACAGTCGATTGTGTGTGTCCCCACACAAAATGCTCTAAGTGCAGTAAGTCGGCAGACTGCGTCCACAGTACCGAGGCTAGCGTCGACTTCTGGAGCGTTGCACTGTGAGTGGCTGGGGGTAGCTATCCCACAGTCTCCGCCACCCATTGGAATTCTGGGTTGAGATCCCAATGCCTGATGGGGCAAAAACAGTGTTGTGGGTGATTCTGGGTACATTTCGTCAGGCCCCCACTCCCTCCCTCGCTCCGTGAAAGCAACGGCAGACAATTGTTTTGGGCCTTTTTTCAGCCCAGACGCCATAGCACTGGGATCATGAAGCCCACTCAGATCACCGCTGCAATTATGAGCACTATAACCAGCACACGGATTATCCTGGAGTATATGCAGAGCCAGAACCTGCCAAAGCAAAACCAGGCGAGGAGGCGACGGCAGCGCGGTGACGAGAGTGATGAGGAAATAGACATGGACATAGACTTCTCACAAAGTACGGGCCCCAGCAATGTGCAAATCATGGTGTTAATGGGGCAGATTCATGCCGTGGAACGCCGATTCTGGGCCCGGGAAACAAGCACAGACTGGTGGGACCGCATAGTGTTGCAGGTGTGGGACGATTCCCAGTGGCTGCGAAACTTTCGCATGCGTAAGGGCACTTTCATGGAACTTTGTGACTTGCTTTCCCCTGCCCTGAAGCGCCAGAATACCAAGATGAGAGCAGCCCTCACAGTTGAGAAGCGAGTGGCGATAGCCCTGTGGAAGCTTGCAACGCCAGACAGCTACCGGTCAGTCGGACATCAATTTGGAGTGGGCAAATCTACTGTGGGGGCTGCTGTGATTCAAGTAGCCCACGCAATCAAAGACCTGCTGATATCAAGGGTAGTGACTCTGGGAAATGTGCAGGTCATAGTGGATGGCTTTGCTGCAATGGGATTCCCTAACTGTGGTGGGGCGATAGATGGAACCCATATCCCTATCTTGGCACCGGAGCACCAAGCCAGCGAGTACATAAACCGAAAGGGGTACTTTTCAATGCTGCTGCAAGCACTGGTGGATCACAAGGGACGTTTCACCAACATCAACGTGGGATGGCCAGGAAAGGTACATGACGCTCGCGTCTTCAGGAACTCTGGTCTGTTTCAAAAGCTGCAGGAAGGGACTTTCTTCCCAGACCAGAAAATAACCGTTGGGGATGTTGAAATGCCTATAGTTATCCTTGGGGACCCAGCCTACCCCTTAATGCCATGGCTCATGAAGCCATACACAGGCAGCCTGGACAGTAGTCAGGACCTGTTCAACTACAGGCTGAGCAAGTGCAGAATGGTGGTAGAATGTGCATTTGGACGTTTAAAAGCGCGCTGGCGCAGTTTACTGACTCGGATAGACCTCAGCCAACCAATATTCCCATTGTTATTACTGCTTGCTGTGTGCTCCACAATATCTGTGAGAGTAAGGGGGAGACATTTATGGTGGGGTGGGAGGTTGAGGCAAATCGCCTGGCCGCTAATTACACGCAGCCAGACACCAGGGCGGTTAGAAGAGCACAGCAGGACATGGTGCGCATCAGAGAAGCTTTGAAAACCAGTTTTATGACTGGCCAGGCTACGGTGTGAAAGTTCTGTTTGTTTCTCCTTGATGAACCTCCCCCCCCTCCCCGCCCGGTTCACTCTACTTCCCTGTAAGCTAGCCACTCTCCCCTCCCCCCTTCGATCACTGCTTGCAGAGGCAATAAAGTCATTGTTACTTCACATTCATGCATTCTTTATTAATTCATCACACAAATAGGGAGATAACTGCCAAGGTAGCCAGGGAGGGGTGTGGGAGGAGGGAAGAGCTGGGTGGGGTGGGGGAGGAGGGAAGGACAAGGACACATTGCACTTTAAAACTTATTGAAGGCCAGCCTTCTGTTGCTTGGGCAATCCTCTGGGGTGGAGTGGCTGGGTGGCCGGAGGCCCCCGCACCGTGTTCTTGGGCGTCTGGGTGAGGACGCTATGGAACTTGGGGAGGAGGGCTGTTGGTTACACAGGGGCTGTAGCGACGGTCTGTGCTCCTGCTGCCTTTCCTGCAGCTCAACCATACGCTGGAGCATATCAGTTTGATGCTCCAGCAGTTGGAGCATCGACTCTTGCCTTCTGTCAGCAATCTGTCGCCACCTATCCTCTTCAGCCCACCACTTACTCCCTTCAGCCCGCGATTCAGCCCGCCACCTCTCCTCACGTTCATATTGAGCTTTTTTGCACTTGGACATTGTCTGTCTCCACGCATTCTGCTGTGCTCTGTCAGCGTGGGAGGGCATCTGGAGCTCTGAGAACATGTCATCCCGAGTGCGCTTTTTTTCCCTTCTAATCTTCGCTAGCCTCTGCGAAGGAGAAACATTTGCAGCTGGTGGGGGAAAAGGGAGATTGGTAGTTAAAAAGACACATTTTAGAGAACAATAGTATCACTCTTTCCCGTTAAACCTAGCTGTTCACATTACACAGCACCCGTGCTTTCGTTACAAGGACGCATTTTGCCTCTTATGGGCCTACCGGTTTGGTGTGAGATCACCCCCACGCATTGCCAGGCAACAGAATTCGGCTTGCAGGCAGCCATGGTAAGCCACAGTCTTTTGGCTTCTTTAACCTTCATAACATGTGGGAATGGTTTCAAACAGCAGCGCCCTCATTTCCCATACCAAGCGGCCATTGGGTTGGCCATTTAAAATGGGTTGGCAATTTAAAAGGAGGAGCTGCGGTTTCCCGGTTAATGTGCAGCACAAACCCAACTAACCCTCCCCCCCCACCCACACACACACACCCAATTCTCTGGGATGATCACTTCACCCCTCCCCCCACCGCGTGGCTAACAGCGGGGAACCTTTCTGTTCAGCCAAGCAGGAACGGGCACCTCTGAATGTCCCCTTAATAAAAGAACCCTATTTCAACCAGGTGGCCATGAATGATATCACTCTCCTGAGGATAACACAGAGAGGTAAGGAATGGATGTTGTCTGAATGCCAGCAAACACCGGCACCATACACTGCCATGCTTTGTTATGCAATGATTCCAGACTACGTGCTACTGGCCTGGCGTGGTAAAGTGTCCTACCATGGCGGACGGAATAAGGCAGCCCTCCCCAGAAACCTTTTGCAAAGGCTTTGGGAGTACATCCAGGAGAGCTTTCTGGAGATGTCCCTGGAGGATTTCCGCTCCATCCCCATACACGTTAACAGACTTTTCCAGTAGCTGTCCTGGCCGCGAATGCCAGGGCAAATTAATCATTAAACACGCTTGCTTTTAAACCATGTGTAATATTTACAAAGGTACACTCACCAGAGGTCCCTTCTCCGGGGTCTGCGAGCACGCTTTGGGATTCGGTGGGTTCGGGGTTTACTGCCTCCAGGTCCAGGGTGATAAACAGATCCTGGCTGTTGGGGAAAACGGTTTCTCTGCCTCCTTGCTGTGAGCCATCTCCCGTCTGTTCATCATCATCGTCTTCCTCGTCCCCAGAACCCGCTTCTGTGTTNTGGCCATGATTGATATCACTCTCCTGAGGATAACACAGAGAGGTAAGGAATGGATGTTGTCTGAATGCCAGCAAACACCGGCACCATACACTGCCATGCTTTGTTATGCAATGATTCCAGACTACGTGCTACTGGCATGGTAAAGTGTCCTACCATGGCGGATGGAATAAGGCAGCCCTCCCCAGAAACCTTTTACAAAGGCTTTGGGAGTACATCCAGGAGATGTCCCTGTAGGATTTCCGCTCCATCCCCATACACGTTAACAGACTTTTCCAGTAGCTGTCCTGGACGCGAATGCCAGGGCAAATTAATCATTAAACACACTTGCTTTTAAACCATGTCTAATATTTACAAAGGTACACTCACCAGAGGTCTCTTGTCCGCCGCCGTCAGGGTCCAGGAGCATGCCTTGGGTGGGTTCGGGGGTTACTGGCTCCAGGTCCAGGGTAAAAAATGTATCCTGGCTGTTGGGGAAACCGGTTTCTCCGCTTCCTTGCTGTGAGCTATCTTCAATATTTTCATCATCATCTTCCTCGTCCCCAAAACCCACTTCCGTGTGGCGTGATTCTCCATTGATGGAGTCAAAGCACAGGGTTGGGGTAGTGGTGGCTGCATCCCCTAGCATGGCATGCATCTCGGCGTAGAAGCAGCATGTCTGCGGCTCTGCCCCGGACCTTCCGTTTGCCTCTCTGGCTTTGTGGTAGGCTTGCCTTAGCTCCTTAATTTTCACGCGGCACTGCTGTGCGTCCCTGTTATGGCCTCTGTCCTTCATGCCCTTTGAGACTTTTTCTAATGTTTTGGCATTTTGTTTACTGCAACGGAGTTCAGCTAGCGCGGATTCATCTCCCCATATGGCAAGCAGATCCCATAGCTCCCGTTCGGTCCATGCTGGAGCTCTTTTGCGATCCTGGGACTCCATCATGGTTACCTGTGCTGATGAGCTCTGCGTGGTCACCTGTGCTCTCCACGCTGGGCAAGCAGGAAATGAAATTCAAAAGTTTGCAGGCCTTTTCCTGTCTACCTGGCCAGTGCATCCGAGTTGAGAGCGCTGTCCAGAGCAGTCACAATGGAGCACTCTGGGATAGCTCCCGGAGGCCAATACCGTCGAATTGCATCCACACTACACAAAATTTGACCCGGCAAGGCCAATTTCAGCGCTAATCCCCTTGTCGGAGGTGGAGTAAAGAAATCAATTTAAAGAGCCCTTTAAGTAAAAAAAAAGGGCTTCATGGTGTGGACGGTTCCAGGCTTAAATCGAGGTAACTCTGCTAAATTCGACCAGGCTGTTTTAGCGTATTCAAGCAAGCCTTTTTTACTAGTAAAGCTATTCTACCTGAAGAATTTGTATGGAGTATGTCTATCAGTTGCTGCATTTCCTGTACTGCCTCTAATGGAATTTGCAAGTGTCCACCACTGATTTGATTAGGTTTTGAAACTGCCTGAAGTAGTTTGCATAGTATTATCACCTCATCAGGCAAGAAGGAAGATATATTAATTCGTATTGCTTCCTCATCTACTCTCCTTTCTCAAACAACTCCTCATATTGAGGAGATGAAGGGAAGGGTCCTATGGTGCAGTTTACACCTGGAAGGGACGTGAGGCTCTTCTAGACAATAAAGACAGCTACAATGGCTCTCGTTGATAGTAATAGGCCCCCTGAAGGGAAAAAAAAACTTTTAAAACAGAGAGATCTAGGCATGCCCCTAGGCAAAAACAACACAAATATAATTCCTCTCAAGAGGAAACCCTTGCTTGAGGGAGGGCAGGAAGTGAGTGGGTGAGGAATCTAAACCTCTCCTACTCCCTCTCCCCAAAATAACTGTGTGCAAGTTTCCCCAAACTATTAAAAGAAATTAAAAGAATAGAGCACCCATAAGGACAATTTAAAGAAGAATAAGAATATGTTTGACAAATCCATCCTCTCCTACATTCAGTGTCCTTGTCATCAATCCAGGTGCATTCACATTTTAATCTTGTTAACAAAACTCTTTTTGTGATTTGCATTCATCTATATAAAGAGAACCTGTGACAGACCCATGCCAGATCCTGTTACAGCTGTACTCTTATTGCTGATCAATAGTTATATCACAGTAGTGTCCCAGTCAGGATCAGTGTTGCACAGGGTTTGTGGTTGTCGATTCAAAGAAATTCTTTGTCCTAAGTGCTTACGGTAATAATAGGCAAGGCAGAGAAAGAGATGGACAAAAAATAATTCTTAATTGTGTCTCAGTAAAGCATGGTGGGTCCCTTCCAGCCCTATATTTTCATTATTCTGTACATAGAACTTGTTAGTCACAAGTCCCTGTAACCCCTGCACCCATTTTAAGTTCCCCAAACTAACTTATCCCTCATCCAAGTGTCACAGCTAACTCAAAGTGCAGTCCTCTCATTTCTCTGTTTTAAATGTACAAGACTGATTTTAGGCCCCTGTCATGAGTTCTGCAAATCTCACAAATATTAAATAGGTAATCAAGGAGGACCAAATAAAATGTCAAAAAACAGCACCAAGTTTTGTGTTTGTGTTTTATAAAATAATAAATGATTGGCTGAGATAAGTGTGTCTTGTAGCAACTTTACCCTCAGAACACAGCAGAATCCTACTGAATATCTTTTCTCTTGTATTCATTTCTCATGCCTTTCATCCAGGTGCAGCTTTTGTTACTTTTTGTAACAGAATCCATGTGAAATTTCAATCTGTACTAAAGAAACAATTTTTACCCTGTGACCACTCAAAATATTTCTGGCCTTTATCCTTCTGTGTACCCTTTTATTCAAGCCAAAAAAAACCCACCCTATTTACAAATAGTGTAATAATTTCTTTGTTAACCCAGTAATGTTGCTAGAAAGTCTATTTCCCGAATCAGAGGAAACCATAAGATAAGACTCAAATCAAGGAGAATCAAGATAGCTACAAAGGGAAATCCTTTTCCATGTAAGTTGCCATGTGGGAAACAACAGGACTTGGCTATGACTAGGATGTGTGAGCTAAGAAGAAAAAGCTTTGCTTCATTATGATGGCTCAGAGAAGTGGTATTGTTTCTGTTCTCTGAATGGATCAGAGTAGTTCTTATAATAACATTACTGTTGCAAATTATCATAGAAAGTAAAGTTGAAATTCTGACTACACAGAAACAGATCCCCTCTTCGACCATGTGTGAAGATGCATCTTGAAGATAATGTTGTTCTGTGTTCTTACGATCCATTGTCAAAGAGACAAATCCCCTGAAGAACAGTCAGGAACATGATCCTAAATAAAGGTGAGATTTGCATCTCCTTGCACAAAGACGAAATCAATGATCTTTGCATCTCCTTGCACAAAGACAAAATCAATTATCTTTGCACAGGAACTAAGCGGTGGCTGGGATAGAGGTCATTGTCCTTCAGCAACCTTTATATGGACCTTTGTGTCACTTGATCCGGATTTCAATGACCCTGTGTGGTGGAGCGGCTGCCACACGCATGCAGAAGAAGTGTTAAAGCAGCCTTGGGGATGCTGAACAGAACCCAGGCAATTAGAAGATGGTTTATTGAGCCAGCCAATACGGAGAAGATTTAATGTATCAGCCAATCCGGACCAGGATGGCCCATATAAGAAGGGCAGCTGAGCAGAACAGAGACAGTCTCTTCCTGTATCAGAGGGGTAGCCGTGTTAGTCTGGATCTGTAAAAGCAGCAAAGAATCCTGTGGCACCTTATAGACTAACAGAGGTTTTGCAGCATGAGACAGCACCATGGACAGAGCAGTGCTGGGTAGGGGCAGGGGAGGAAGAGGGAGCTCCAGCCTGACAGCTGCCAGACTGAGGCTTTGATACAGGGGCAGAGAAGGTGCTAGGGTTGCGGGGAAGAGGGTCAGGGAAACAGAGGGTTCAGTAGGAGGAGGGGCAGTATGTGGCTGCTGGCTATAGGGTCCCTGGACCGGGACTCGGAGTAGCGGGTGGGTCCTCCTCCTTTGCCCCCTCCCCCCACTTGCCACCAAGGGGAGTGGCAAGTGCATGGACTGCAGTTGGCCACTGAGGCGAGTGGTTAGACCAGAGACTGCAGTTTGCCACCAAGGCAAGTGGCTGGACTGAGGACTGTCTCGTCCCCTGGAAGGGGGGAGAGAACCCACTGGGGCACAGCCAGAACGCTGTGTCCAGAAGAGGATGCTGCAGTCCGGGTAGTGACTTGGGTCCTAGAGACGACGGGCGAGACACCACTAGACAAGGGCACTCCGGTGCAATGAGAGCTAATTCCCAGGATGGACAGTAGGAGGCACAGCGGTGGTGAGTCCCTCCCTGTTACAACCTGTTATGAGGTGTCCACCCCACACCAGCCCTATGGGGGTGAAGGTGGTCCAGAAGAGGCCAACTAAGCTTCAGAGTTGCACCTGAAGGGAGGGACAGGAATGTATAAATACTAATTGATGATAAAGCCCAGCTGGGGGAGAAGCCATGTAAGGATATAAAGGGAGGGAGTTGGTAGTAGCAGAGGGTTGCAGGGGCAGAGAGTGTGCAGTCACTTGCTGGGAACAGAGAAGTGGAAGGAGGAAACCCAGGAGGCAGAATGAGCTTTGGAATCCTAGACCTGGGTGAAAGGTCAACCCCAGAGGAATTGTGAAGAAAGAAGGCCTGAGAAGGCAAAGAAGGAAGAATCCCAGGGAGGGAACAAGGAGGGAGATAGTTGGTCATAGGATCTCTGGGTTGGAACCCATTATAGAGGGATGGCCTAGACTCCTCTACCAGCCACTGGGACATGGCACAGGTCTTTTAAAGGTGTCATGTGCACAGCTGATCTGTTGAGACTTTCATACTCTGGAAGGGGAGACCATACAGTGACCTAGCCAGACGACTGAGTTGCGAAGAGGGAGCACTGTGAATTATAGGAAGAAAAGCCACCACAGCAATGGAGTGACCATCAGCCAGGGTTGTCATATGGGAAGAATGCTGCTATGCCATGCCTGGCCAGGAGGAAATGCTCTTGAGTTGAGTGAACCCCATTACAGGCCTCCTCATCCAACTTACACCCCCCAAGACAGGTAATTTGAAGTTAGCAGGCTCCGCAGCCACATTGCTTTTCCTGCCTCTTCCCTGTCAGCCCCCCTCCAGGACTCCGGTGCTCTAGAGGATCTTGCTTGGTCCCTCAGCACCTGGGAAAATGACACCCCAAGACAGACTTAAGGGAACTGATCACCAGAGAGGGCACCTCTAAATATGGAGACACAAGTTCTTTATTTTATTAATTTGTTTGCATACAATTAATAAGTGTTTAACCCATAGAAAGAAAATTTCATGAGTAAAACAAAGGTACATCCTAAGTTGTACAGATGCCACATCATTTCTAATGCTTACATAACATTATGTAAACAGACTTTTAAAAAACACATTTGCGAAAGAGAAAATTACGTCATCAAAAATCAGTCTAAATGACTATTTTAATTAGGTCTATTTACAGTATTTCTAAGTCCTCCATTTTGTTACTCAGGCTCCTTGCATTGGTGTACAGACATCTCAGTTGTTTCTACTCTTCTTCGCCCAGATTCCTTGTCGGATTAGGTACAGTCATTATACTGTCAGTATCGCCTACCTGACTTTTACTGTCTTTCCTCTTGATGTTCAGTTTCCTGCCCTCTGTTGTTTCTTTCTCCATTGCTGTATCCTTTCTTATCCCAACCCATCCACTATGTGTCCTTTTCTTTTCCCACCTTATGTTAATTGATTTCCCATGCACTGAATGTTAAAATCAGGCATGGAGATTACAAGAGCTGCTCCCGTCTCCCCCAAATTCCTTATTTAAAGTTCTTTTGTGCAGGGACTGAGCACCTAGCACAATGGTGTCCTGGTCCTTGGCTAGAGACTCCCAGGCACTATCTAAATAGTAATAATGATAATGAAGATCAAAAAAATTCTAACAGAATATCTCTCTATCAGAAAATATCATTGCATCTAATTCAAAAATTTGTGGGAATATGTAAATGTTGACAAAATAATTTGAATAAAAAAGCAGAATGTTTCAATTTTTCATTTCAAAACTTTCATTTTTTATTTTATTTTAAAGAATATAATAAAATTGAAATAGTCAAAATGAAAATGAGATATTTATATTTTAGTGAAACAATGTTTTGCTTCAACCTAAATGTTTTTCACCTTAATTTTTCTTTTCCAGGAAATTCTGAAATTCCTTTATTTTTGTTCTTTAGTTTCAAAATAAAAGGATTTCCCAGGAAATGGAAATTCCGGTTCCTGCCCTGCTATAATGAACAGTAATGACTGAACCTTTATTGCAGTGAAGGTAGAGGTCAACATCACAATGAGCTAATAATGCAGCTTGGTATGGTGAGCTAAACTGAGAAAAGTCTTAAAAGCAAAGGGAATGTTCAAAGGCACATATGGCAGTTAGGCACCCAAGTCCCATCGATTTTCAGTGGGAGCTGAATAGTAAAATACTTGTGCCAAAACTCTGGATCCCTCCCCCTGGGCTCTTGGACCCTCCCTCTTACGGAATCAAAGAGCTCAGGCTCCATCCTGAGCCCAAACATGTACACTGCAATTTCTTAGCACTGCAGCCCAAGCCCTGTGAGTTCGAGTCAACGAAGAGTATTTTATTGCAGTGTAGACATACCCTCTCTGCTTAACTTAAGGTACCAAAATTTGAATATAATGTCTTACAAGGATGGGGGAGCAGGTGTTCAGGCGAAAAATAGGAAAGCTAAAATAGAGATACTGTAATGCCACATTCAGAACTCCACAAAACAGGCCAGTACTCCTATTCTCGAAGCAGACTTCCTTCCACTGCTCTCTGTTTTTGGAATCTGAAGGAATACTTTATTTTAAAAATTATATAATTTGTGGAATTGCCACTAAATGCTTGTCTACAGGAGGAGCTATTCCAGATTAGCTATGCCTAATTTACTATTCCTCATTAACTCCATGAGTGGGTACTTTTATTTCAGAAGAAGATACCTGTTGGGATAATTGAACCTACAAATTTACCCTAATTGTGATATCAACTGTAAAAAGTGTGACAGTTCAGAAGATGTCACAATAACCTACAATAACAAATGTTGAAGGGAAAAGGTACAAAAGGGAGACAGAGTGAATTGGGCCAACCAAAAAGGACTATTGATATAACTCAAGGACTATGTTCAGATCATGTTGGTAGGTAAGAAAATAAGTGAACCAACATTGGTGTGGCAGAAATTAGGTCTAACTGATGGAGAAAATAATGAGGGATGAGCTATTCCATCTACTAATCCCTTTGTGAGTCCTCAAAGAAAAGGACTTTGTGAGGAAAAAATTGGCTAATAATTAGCAAACTATCCACTATCATGACTGCCATCCTCACTGTCTTCTGTGACCCCACCCCACCCCACCAAGATTCAGGCTTAGCTGGCCAAGACTAGATATTTTGTAACACTGCTGTAAGCCTCTAACGAGAAAGAAATAACCCAAAGCAATGTCCTAAACAGCCTGATGCTAATACAAGTTTGCCAAGTCTCAGAGTGGCTAATAACTCTGTTTCCTTCTTTTCTGTATCTTTAATTAAGGGTTAAAAGGCTTTTTTATGATGGTACTAAGCAAGCTGAGGTCTGTGTACCAACCTGGAATTTTGTTCAACACTTTTTTAACAGTAATAGCACAACCTCTGGAGATCTCCACTTTAATGGGCAGTTATAAGAGTGACTCATTGTTTAGTGCACTTCCTTGTGGCTGGCTGTCATTTAGCAGGACCCGTGCTGACAGCTACCCTGGCCCTGAAGTTTTCTGCTTCTTGCATCTTGGCCTTACAACCAGGTCAAATATAGACCCATCTCTTTGGGGGTAAAATAAGAGTCCAATAAGCAATAGTCCACCAACGTCATGGTTGGTCGTCAGCCCAACACAGGACTCCTCCCTTGTGTCAAGGGTATTTCCATATCACCTTCTTGGGTACTTCTACTCTGGTTTCTGCTCCAGGGATCCTTTAATAAGCAGCCAAGGCCTGTCAATGCAGACCCCTTGCTGCTTCCCTGGATGTCTTTCTAACTTGACCTTTCTTAGGCCTTTCCCACAGGCTCTTCCCAGGCTCATTGTGTATTGGCATCTCTCTCTCTCAGCCTTTTACGCAGGCTCACTGCAGAGCTGCTTAGCACTTTCTGTCACCCTGCTGGTTCTGCTTCAGGAGAGTTTTCTCTACTCCCCTGGGAAGACAGTCCCTGGCTCAGCAGGAGGCTTCCTGCTCCCTGCAGGCTTCTCTGTCAGTACACAAAATCTTGGCAGATTCACTTCCTCCAGCTTTTGTACAAAACTGCCTTGCACTTGTAGTTGCAAACAGGTAGGCTCTGTCTGCATCCATCCAGCTCTGTTTCCTGGCTCCAACCAGACTTCTCTCTTCAAATGGAGGCCAGCAATCTGCCTTTCTTCCCAAGCAGCCCTCCACTGAGCCAGGCCCAGGCCTTTTAGCTCCTCCCTCCAGGCTTGACACTACTTCAGGTATATCATAGGAGCACTGACTGAAGCCACAGGCTCTCATTAAACCGTTCTTGCCCAGTGTGATTTGCATACCCCATCACAGAAACCTAGTTTGCAGTACATCATCTCCTAAGTAAACATCTGGCAGTTAAAACAAATAACACACAAACTTTGCAAAGGAACCTTTAAACCAGACACACTTTATTTATAGACAAAGCATTACGATTTACAGATTGAGGCAAAAATAACAAAACACCCGCATATAAAACTCATTCCCCTCCAGTCTCCTCACCACTACGAATACCTTTTGAGTGTCCTTTTAAGATGTCATGTCACTCCTGCATCCCACTCCTCCTCAGTCTTCCAGTTGATGGCCAATGAGAAAGTCCTTCTGATCAAGAAGATCTGAATGTAAATAGAATAATCTTACTCTCTTCTGTGAGTACAACCGATTGGTTAAGTCCACACTCCCGCTCGCCTACCCCCATCTAACCTTTGAAAAGAGAATTGCTGGAACTGCATCCAGCCTGCTGTTCTAGGGAGGACCCATCTGAATGGAGGACTATCAGGTTTGTTGACTCTTGATGGCTTTCCCATTGTTTACTCTTCTTCTGGGTATAATGATTTCTCCTGACAGCTCCACGTTATCCCAGTTCAAGATGAAGACTATAGTGCAAAAGCAAAGAGCACAGAGAAGTTTAAAAAAAATGGCATACACAAAACAAAATAAGAGTTTGCAGCCTGATATAGATATATACAAACCTATACTAATCCATTACACTCTCCATGTTGAGAATTCACAATTCATAAGCTCTCATTTTAACAAGGGCAGACATAATAGATGGAAGTTTATCCATCCTCCAACTACCTGGTTTCTGTTGAACTACTCCCATGGAATTTCTTGGTAAAAATGTTCTTCTAACACAGCTGCTCTGTGTAAATGCAGTCACAAATCACACAACCTTATATTATTTTGACTGAGAATACCAAATGTGTCTAGGATGAAATTGTGGCCTGAATTTTGCCATTATCTTGAATAGATCCAAGATTTCACCCTTGGAATCGGACATCAAAAATAACAACTTGTAACTCCATCTTCTTCTTTTGTATGGCTGATGTAGAGCAGCAACTACAATTTTACCTGAACTTGATCAAGCCAGATAGCTATATCAGGACTGTCAGAATTTATAGCAGTGATGCCTCCTTCATATTTATAAATTGGGCAGTAGGTGGTGATATGTTTGATGGTTTGTTGTGGGAGCCACACTCTTGCGGTGGGGAGTCCTTGATTTTTCCATTCGTGCATTAGATGTCCACATCTACCATGGTTGGTTTGAATTTGGTTCAGAATTGACCAAGATGTCTGTGGAAGGCCAAACCCAGGAACCTTCTGAGTGGGATCCAGCACAAGGTGCTTATTTTTAAAGTCTTGTTTAGCCCAATCTGCTTTCCAAACGTCTTTCTGATCATATCCTGATTGCATGAGGCCAAGCGAATATTTCCAGAAAGGCTTGTGTTACTTAAAACATTGGGTGGGGGGCATTGCCAAGGTGTTGGTGGATAGGAAGACATCTGAGGCTTCAAATTCACTGAGCTTTGCAGAGTATCGCAGCAGTTTGGCGTATCATCGGGGGAATAATGATAGAACAGCTAGCCATGGTGTTCAAGTTGACTTAAGGGTTTCAGTGATGTACCTCATCACTGTATTCACCTGGGAGTCAACAAGTTATATATCTGTATCTGCTACGTACGGATGAACAATATTCAGTTACTGAATATACAAGTGCCATTACAGATGTTCGCAGCATTGATGCCAATGCACCCTAGGTTCTCCCTGCTACTTTCCAAAGTATGTTGCCTCCGTTTTTTATCTTTGCAGCTACCTTCTCAACCTACTCATGGAAAGTGAGGGTTTGATCGAGTTTCATTGCTGGGCATGCTGGACTGTAATCATGTCACACATGTTTTTACCACCGAAAGCTACTTTCAATGTGTTTTTGGCACTCCTATTATCAAAATGAAATGCACTTACTATTGTTTTTCCAGGGTTTGGTTTGAGCCTCCATTTCTGGAAATATTGTTCCATTATTTGGAGGTCCTCAGTTAATGCTTTCTCAGTGTCATGGAGGCTTGGTACTTTGATTGTCATGGCAAGATCATCTGCATATCCAAATTTTTGTGAAATGGAATGTTCATCAGGGATTTTCATCACTTTCACTCATTTACATAGCTCAGACATATACATTTAAATGTGCCTAATGTACAGCTATATTATATATCAAAGGTCATCTGCAAGGTGATATAGTCACACTGCAGATGGAACAAAAAATAATCCCATATGTAATCAGGGTGCTTCAAACACACAAATGCTCTAAATTATTCAAGTAGTCTCATTGACCGATGCCTCACATGTGTAAAGTTAAGAATATGTGTAAGTTTACATGTTTGTGGTCTATTTTTGAACATACTACATACATGGAATCCCAGATATTTCTATGCCAAATACAGATCATGTATATGTGATACATTTCCGAACCAAGTGATAAATTATCAAGCATCTTTAACCACCGTATCTGTTTCCTACTCACTAATCCATCTCTCTGGTCTACAATTAAACTGAATTATTTTAAAAAAAATCAACCTGCTAGAGAAATATTTCTTCCTTCTCCTTCAAAATATGGAGAGGGGGTAGGACATGGACTCTGTCGTGCTAACAAGTGGGTCAAAGGAGCTGTGTCAAAGCATCATAGGGGATAGTTTATTGAACCTGGTATGGGAACCTAAAAATATACTCACTCCGAAAACAAGGCAAGGGAAAATGGGACAAAATTCTTTCCCGAGGTACTCCTAGCATGGCACAACTATTTGCCACTCTTCGCAGAGGTTTAGTTGCAAGGGTACAATCTTGCCTATACTGTAAAGAAGTGTCAAGGTTTGTCAGCTTCTCTGCACTTTCTTTCATGCTGCCCCTTGTACATGCAAGGCCCTCCCAAATTAATACATAAGTCCATTACTTACAGCAGCTACTGAAACTAGACATTTTTTAAACAGCAGGTCTGGATAACTTGCTTCAAAGAGTTTTAAAATAGGTGGCTGAGGCGCTCTCTGGATCTTTTATGTTTGATATTCAATAAGTCTCCGAACACTGGGGAAGTTCCAGAAGACTGCAAGAAAGCTAATGTTGTGCCAATATTTAATATGGGTAAACTGGATTACCCACATAATCGTAGCCCTATTGACCTCATATAGTTTCTGAGCAACATAATGGAATGGATGATACCATCCATACCTGAGTAAAATAGAACTAAACTGAATTTGTTCTGGCCATAGTCTTTAATGACTTCTTCCTAGTTAAAGGTTCGAACCAGTATCTATCCTCGGCCTCCTTGACTTGTCAGCCACATTTGACACAGTTGACCATGCTCTTCTTCTTGAAATCTTGTTCTCCCTTGGATTCCATGACTATCCTCTCCTGGTTCTCATCCTATCTCTCCAATTGCTCCTTCAGTGTTTCCTTTGGATGATCTGCCTTATCACCCTTCCAGTTTTCAGTCCTTGGGTCCCTTCTCTTCTCCTGCCATATCTTATCTCTGAGTAATCTCATCTGCAAATACAAATGGAACTACAATCTCTATGCTGACAACCGACAGAGCTACCTTTCTACTCCAGATCTCTCTCTATCTGTTCAAACAATAATCTTGACTTGTCTCTTTGACATCTCCTCATGGATCTCCAGCTATCAGTTCAAGCCCAACATAGCTAAAACAGAGTTCCAAATCTATGAATCTACCCTCTCCCTCTTCAACTGCCTCCTCAAATTTACGTCTGTGATCATGTCTCCAAAACAAATCAGATCAGCTTACCAATTAAGGCTGTTTTATCAGGGATAGATGCAATTATTTGCTTTTTATAATTTTTTTTTTGATGGTTTTGAACCGGAAGAGGTAGCAGCAAACTGATATAACCTTGAGTTATCATTACTCTAATCTTTTCCCTTCCCTGGTCTACTATGTCGTGTTTCAAAAGAGATTGTAAACTTTTTGGGCAGAGACTGTGGCTGTACATATTTGAATACTTTCTTGCAAAATTACATTACATTACAGCCTTTGGAAGCAATTGCAATACATATGGTAAACAATAATCATATATTGATTCAAAATTGTTCCTCAGCATCTAATATCTATTTAAGGTAAGGCTCCCATTGCCATAGTATCTGAGCACAGCACAGTCCTTATTGTATATATCTTAATGACACCCTGTTGAGGTAGGAAAGTACTACTGCTACCATTTTATAAATGGGGTACCGAGGTGCAGAGAGGTCCAGTGGTTTGCCGAAATCCACACAAATTCTTTGTCGGAGCAGGGACTTCAACCTGCGTCTCATAGGTCCTACACAAGCTCCCTAAACCATGGACCTCTCTAATGTGAAATGTACACCATGAGGGGGAATATGGATCCTAGGCCGTATAATAGCAAGCAGCCACCTATAAAGTTCCTGTTATTGTGTGACATCGTGTCATTTCCTGAATAACTACCCACCGAGGTGTGGGAATATGCTACTAAAGGAATGTTAGTAACCAAGGAGTAGAACACAGAACCCAGGAGCAAACAGGGCACCAGTCTGGAGGGCCCCTGCTTTATCTAGTTGAAGTGGAGTTGGTCGAATGTAGCAATCTTCACACAGTAGAACACAAAGAGGCAGGCTGCCAAAAAGATTGTTATTTGACGTATAAGCATCGAGAAAATTGAAAAAAGGTAGTATTTATCAGTCATTTCATAGGACTTTGGATATATCTTAACAAAGAAATTGTCCACCGCTTAAGTGAATTGTAGGCAAAAATCTCAAGGTCCTACTGGCTATGATCATATCACAAGTGGTTTTCTGCTTTTGGTACAGTCAAGAAAAAAATAAATCCATCTACAGTGATCCCTGTAAGGAATTCAATTTCTGATATGGTCAGATAAACAGTATCAGCCGGAGTTAAGGCCTGCATTATTAATTCAAAGTCTGTGGCTCTCTTCTTTGTGGTTTTCCAGAAGACTGAGATCAGAACACCAAGGGGCAGTGCTCCTGGCTCTCAGATATACACCTGACTAACAGGTATACAAAATCCATCCTTTACACAGATTGATATAGAAGCCAGAGATTTTTATTTCCATTTCTTGTTTATGAATAACAATGAGATAAATACAAGGAGAAGCATATCTGGGAAGTATTTTCTTATCACAGACAGGTCATGGATAAATATTTACATGTCCCTGCTCAGGAATCCCTGAAGTGTTATTCTGAGAAATTAAAAACCTAACGATTCATTTCAATAAACAATGTGCTAGCTCACCTTCACTCAGGGTGAAATTCACTCCGGTGTAGAGGGCCAGCACATAGTCTATGCATCACTGAAGTTCAATTTATGCCCTATTTTCACAGTTTAAATGGGAGTTAAGTGATGCAGAGCTCCTAGAGCCTTGTAGACATGTCTTTTTGTGATTTAAATAGAAATAAATAAAAACACTTTTAACAATAATTTTGAATAACCATAACATTGAGTAAATGGTAATCTGCTGGCAGACAATTCTAGCACAGAAAAAAGTGAAATTCATTGAACAAATTCTTTGCTAAAAATTATTCACCTACTCTTACCCATTATAAATCTAATAAATGAAATCACAGCCATCTGTATTATTACAAGAAATGTAAATGTAGCAGCAGGGGATTAGTTTTCAAGCTAATTCATAGTGATGTAGCAGATTCTGGCTTGGGAAGTAGAGGGAGAATTGGGGAAGCCAAGCCAGAGCTGACAGAGATCTGGAGATACCAGGAGAAATGACCAAGAAGAAGAGCAATGCATTGTTGGGAATGCAGTATCCCTTATCCATAGTGTGCACACTGTATATAGTCTGATCTTTCAAACCTTCCAAAAAAGATTGAGGTTGTGGAGTGGGATATTGTCTTGTTGAGGGAGAAATTAATCAAAAATGATTTAGGACCTTAGGATTAAGTACATTTATATTTACATTTACAGTATGCACATTATTCCTATAATTACCTTGAACGAGTAGGAATAGGAACAGCAGAATAGCAAATATATTGATATTACAGGCAGCCTTTCTCAAATGCAGCCACCGTGGCTGCATGTGGTCACCAGGGACTTTTCTTGTGGCCACGGTCTCACGGGTGGTGATGGGGAGTGGAGGGAAAAACAGCAGCCCCTCCCTCGGGCCCCCAGCCAGGGTTGGTCCCTGCCCCCTTCTGGAGTCACAAACGTTGTAGGAACACTTGACCAGTGTGTGTTCCCCTCTTTTCCGAGGGTGGTGGGGCTTGGGCTTTGGGCTTCAGCCCTGGGGCGGTGGGCAGCAGCTCTGGCCATGCGGTTGTGGACTCTGTCCCCCAGCCGCAGAGCTCTGGGCTCCAGCTCCAAGCTCCCAACCTCCCCACGTTGCCCCTGATCCCTGCTGCCTCCTCCAGCCCCCAGCCATGCAGCAGGACCCCAGGCTCCAGCCCCTGACTCATGCCCATCACCTCGACCTTACAACCAACTGTTTTTTTTTGTAAAACTATTTAAGTATTTTAACTATTTAAGTATTTTAGGAAAAACTATCAGAGCGGCCACCAGCAAGAGTTCGTGGTTGCGTCTGAGGCCAATTTGTTGTGAGGACCCCCATAGTGCCACAGTGCCAGTGTTTTTCTTCTTTAACTAGACTACCTTTTACTGCTCTGTGTGACTAGGCCTGTAGGGAATAACTCATGATAAATTATATGAATTACAGCTTTTTCTTTCCATGGCCTATCCACACACCGATTACACATATTTCTTGATTGTTTCATTATTTGGTCAAATTTTTCATGGATTTGCTCCATGGTTTGCTATTAGAAATTCAGGATGTGTTGATTTGCTATTGTTATGAGTTTGGTGAAACCCTGTTTTGGACTGAGAGAAAATCTGATTCAAAATGAAGTGTGAACATGCCCTTCACTTAAAATAGTTGTAAAAACACTTAAGAGACCCCACAGCAAAAACAAAGCCTAATAGAATCTGCCCAGAACTTAACACCATGTGGGAGTGAAGATTCCACTGGCTATTGTGACCAGGTTTGTGTGCATGGGTGAGGGGAGGGAGGGAGAGGACACATAGAAACTGAGAACAGACAAAAGCAGAGAGACAGAGGCAAAAAAGAATAAAGCCAAGCAGTAGGCTGTGAGAATAGTGTGATCCAGGAAAAAGCTAGAGAAAGCTTCTGGGGTTGAAAAGAGGTTTGGGGGCAGTTAGGTAAAAAACTGCTCCTTTTGCATTTGGTTCCTCCTTCATTTTTTGTAAATAAACAAGACTGCATCAAAGAAAATACCAGGCTCGATTAATTTCTACTTCCAACTAAAACATTCCCAGGGCTCCAAAATTAGACTAGCTCTCAAAAAGGGGCAGCAGTACAATTGTTTGGATGTGTTATGCACATACCACAAGGAAACAGAAACAATCAGGAGACAGAAACTGTAGCATGTGATTTGATGAAAAAAATATGATTGCCTTATGAGCAATTCATGAACACAAAAAGAAAAGTTAATAGAGAAAGTTATTGCCCTGCAACCCACACATGACTCACCCACAGTAACTCTCAGGACCGAGAGTTCAAAAAACATTAGCGTCCTTAGCTTTGGGTTAGGGGACTACTGAGATAAACCTTCTGAGTGGAGAGGATGACCCAGTAGAGTCTATATGGATACAAATCCCAAGCTGAAACACAATCTGCCACTGGATCAAGAAAAAGTAATTCACTGCACAGTGCTGAGAGAAATCAGAGAGGAAGCAAGAGCTAACAAAATGATAATTTATATAAAATTGTCAAATGTCAGACATATTTCTGATAAGTTGCAAACCCAAGTAATATTTTATAATGCATCTTTGACCACTCAACTGTTTTCCATTCATTGATGTATCTCCTCAGGACTACATCTAGCATTCCACACTTCAGAAATGCTTCAAAGAGCCAACATTTATTTGTAAATTAAAAATATCAACCTACCAGAAAAATATGTCCTCTTCTTCCTTTGAAATGTGAAATTCTCACATACACCCCCACACAAACATGTACACATTGTTATATCCCAGGCTGAGTCCGCTCATTTGGACAGTCACCAGTGTAAGGGTAATAGGGTATTAACCTGGGAGCAGTATCCAATGGTTCACATTTGCCTTTGAGTTTGCTTGAGCCTTGTTGCACTTTTGAGACTCTACTCTAGAGACCCTTCCGTGGCACAGCTCTACCACTGCAGCTGCACCACTGTAAGGTCTCCCACGTTGCCCTCTATGCCAATGGGAGAGAGCTCTCCTGTTGACATCATTAAACCACTTCCAATGGGCGGCGTTGGCTGTGTCAGTGGGAGATATTCTCATGGAGGATAGGTCAATCATGGAGGATAGGTCCATCGATGGCTATTAGCCAGGATGGTCAGGGATGGTGTCCCTAGCCTCCGTTTTCCAGAAGCTGAGAATGGGCAACATGGGATGGATCACTTGATTAACTGTTCTGTTCATTCCTTCTGAAGCACCTGGGATTGGCCACTGTCAGAAGACAGGATACTGGGCAAGATGGATCTTTGTTCTGACCCAGTATGGACGTTCTTATGTTCCTGGTATCTACTTTTGAGGAGCTATTAAAGCTATTGTGACATACAAGTGCTCACATATCCGCATAAACTGATGGATCATTAGGGCATCCCTCATATTCCATATTGTATTAATTTAAATGGGATATGTGAGCCCAAAAACTCAAAGGTGTTAAAACATCCCAGTAACGGTCCAACAATAAACAGTATTAAACAAGATTAGGAGTTTGGTATACAAAATCCTCAACCTGCTTAGTCCCATGGCAAACAAAATCATTTCAAACCTCTTATTAAAGATAAAAGAAGGAGGGGGAAAAAGTGTAAAGCATTTGACATGTAAATTGTAAAGGAAGGCTTTGATTTAAACCATAATCCAAGTTCTCTTTCCCTTTAATGGAATAGAGAAGAAATTAGCTGGAGAAGATGGGCTGGAGTTGCTGTTATACAAGTGTAATCCTGCTTCCTTTAAGAGAAAATAAAATGAACACACAAAAAGGGGAGATTGTAGTGGATCAGAAGAAAAGAATAGCAAAGAGAGAAAATGCAGCGTCTGTCTCGGAGGCTGACTCTCTCTTGGAACCTCATTGCTGCAAAAACAAAGGCACAGCACATGGTCTTATCAGCCACTCCAAGATCTGGCAAATTTGTACTTGCATTGGGCTGTTTTCGGCATTGTTTTTAGCTGCCTCTTTCCAAACACAGGTTTACAATTAATTCCAATTGCAATTTTTTGGATAATAACCCATTCTTTTAATTTAAAATTTTTCCCAGGAGTTGTTGCAGGCTTATTACCCTTATTTATTAACTGGGTAATAGCTTGTTTGGCTTTGTTTATATTGTTAGTAATTTGTATGAGGTGGGTTTTTTTACAGGCCAATAATGACTTTAATTGTAACCCTAGTGGGGGAATGCAGACAAGAAAGGTGGATGTACATTGGATAGTTCAATTTTGATAGGCTGGGTTGGACTGGATAATGGTGATGTTTTTAAAAGTGGGAATAGGGGAAACAGATTGATTTTTTTTTTATTAAAGTGTGTTGCTTCGGAGTAAAAGAAAAATTTGGTTTTGTGACAAGACACTTTAAGGGACCATATTGGTACCTCTTTTGATTGGTAACCACACAAAACTGGCTATTTTTAGCATAGGTTACCCTTTTTATTGGAGTTTTTTACTTGGTTAGCCTTACTAGGCATGATGATGAATTTTGTAATTTTTTTTTTTTTTGCAGTTTACACAGAACAGTGTTTGTTTTAAACACGTTACACCTACATATATACTGAGACCCTTTTTTAGAGCAACAGGCTATTTGTGGTACTTTTTAGGTTTCAGTTGGAGTGTGATAGATCACCAAGGGAGGTGCATTTACACATTCCCTATAGATGTCGCCTTTGAGGTGACCTATAGAATGGACAGCTACCAATTGCCTGTACACATTTTTGTTTGGGTTAAATACTGGTAATGAGACATACAAGGATTGTGCCATTATACAATTTTTAGAAAGAGAACAACCATTTTGGTTGGGGTGAGGTGTTACAGATTTTTTTTTTTCCCTAGCACACACTGATAAATGCTGGCATTAAGTTAAACATGTGGATTTTTTTTTTTTAGACTTTGAAAACATTTGTGACAGTACCAACTTAACAGTTGCTTATTTTTAATTAAGTTAGGAACCTTTTTTAATTTTAAGGATTGTAATGTATTAGTGATTGCATTTATAACGTATTTTTATATGCAGAGCATATAACTTTTTATAAATGTTGATTTTTGTGCTGATTATTGTTTAAAGGGATTAGCTGATTAATTTTACATTGGGTTTTATTAAATAGTTGGGTTATGTTATGCATATTATAAACAGTAAATTGCTTTTTTTGGGACAATTTTTTTATTTTTTGTAACATTGGATTGACCACTTGGTTGGCTTTTTTTTGTAACACAATTTATATGTTTGCAAATTTTTTAATTATTCGCTTGGTTTTAAATTGACACTTTTGAACCAAATAGTTCTGTTATGGATTCTAAACTTTTAAGAAGATTTAAGCTACGCTTTTTTCTAGAAATGTGTGGTTTATGGATTTTATTATTCATACCCAACAGAACAATATTTTGCACTTGTTGTTGATAGGCTGCAATTTTATTTACAAGTTGTACTGAGAAAAAGGAAGCCACTTTGGTATGCTGACAATAGCTAAATTTTTTTAGGTACCACCTAGACAATTTTAACACTACAGGAATATGCATAAACCGAACCTGACTAATAACTTTGTTTATTATGGGCATTGTGGTGAGACCACTAGCAGGTTTTGGGTTTATTATTGGACAAGTTACATTATTTGGTATTGGATTGTTATAATTATAGTTAATAATTGGATTCTGTACCTTAAGTTTAAATGTTACATTTAGTACATATTTTTTTGCTTTTTGCTTTGGTTTCAAAATTAGCTATAATGAGCACTTTATATTGTTTTTTATTTTTATATTTAAGTTTATATAAGGTTAAACTCCCCCCCCCCCGCCCCCATTATCAGATTATTACAAATGGCTTTGTTTTTTAAAGTTTTATAAGCTATTTTGTGTTTTAGGGAAGTTGAATTTGTTGGTGAGGAGGTATAGATTTTACATCCTCCCCCCTTTGAGTTATTATTTAAGGGCTAATTTTTTTTAGCCACTGGATGGCAATGAGATTACTTTAACCAAATGATATTTAAAGGTGACTTTTTTTTTATAATTTTTTTAACCTGGTGTATAGGACTGTGGATAAGTTTTGGGTTGAATATAATAGTTTGGGGTTTTTTTGTATTGGTATATTTTGTTTTACATGCTTATGCAATTGAGCATGACCCTGTCGTTCGGTTTTATGGGGTTGTAACATTTTACTTTTAAATTTGTGATTTTGGCTTAGTTTTACCCTTAGAGCAACGATAAGGGTGTAGTAAGTTAAAAGATTTGTACTCCATAATGCTCGATTCACTGTGAGTTGTAAGATTTTAATTCAATCTTCCCTTGGTAAGCCAAACACTTTTGCTGGTTTTTTTGTACACATTGTGCATGCCTTGCAACCGAATAATTTTTTATTATTCCTACTTGCTTAGCTACCAGATTTAGGGTTTTAATATTTGTAACAACTGCTACAGGCAATCAGAATTAGAATTTGAGGGGTTTTTATCCAGAATGGGATTTGAGCTTTTATTTGAGTTTGAATCTATAATTTTTATATTTTGACTTTTTCTACCCAAATTTACATTTTTTTTTAAATCAGAGCTATTAGAACTTTTCTTTGGGAATAATCCTTGATAAGCAAGGTAACTTTCCATAAAACCTCTATGTTCTACACTTAAGACATCTCCACACTGACACAGGACATTTTTTAGTCCATTAAGATCTGGTGTAGTAGGGTGTTTTACCGGTACACCAGGTGATACTAGCATATACCAAGCGGGTGTAGAGGGTGCACAAAATTTTAGGGACCTAGGCAATGCTGATGATCGCCCAAATGCCAGTAAGTGTTCACCCAAAGGAGCTGGGTCTTCTGATTTATATGGTCCCAATGTAACATTGTGTGGAGGAGCAGGAATTGCATTCCTTGGTTGTTGTTTCTCTTTGTTGTAACCTAGAGATTACTACATCACAGGCACTAGCTACTTGTGTCACTTGTGACACCACATCTTTTAGTCCCTGAACAATTAGTGTCTAAATGCACCCTCTCTTCACTATCAGGGGCGGACATTAACAGAGGAGAGGATATTTCCTCCCCCTTTTCTCTGCTCATCTCATCCTTTACATTACCAGTTGCTTTTTTTATGATGACACTCAACTTTACCTTTTGTGATGCCATTCTGGGATTTCCTTTTTCTATCTGCAGACTGCTAGTAGCTTCTGCACTGCTAACTTCCTTTTTTGACTCTTCCTGTGACTCCTGAGACTCAATTTCCAACTCCGCTCCTAAAGGTACTGTATTAGCCTGAACTAACTCTCTTGCCCTACTTTTAGTAATTGGTGCTGCAGGTTTATTATTTTCGTCGGCTCCACCATGCCAATAGGGATGGGAACTGAGTTTTTGTTCTTCTCTAACACATCTCCTATCTTTTCCAACTCTTTGATTCTTTTCAACAGCCAACCACTGTCTGATTTATAGCCGTCCAGCGATTTTAAGCTGGCATCCACTTGCTCCTGCCAACAACGTGTTTGCTTTACTGCTTCCTGTACCTGGTACCTACACCATTTTAACCTTTTCTTTAACTCCTGCTTCTTTTGGAAAAGTACTGACCATTTCTCTGACACTACATGTAGCCAATTTGTTAAATTTTGAATAACCTTTTTTCCCTTATTCAAAGTTTTCTGGGCTTTTCTGAGTAACTTTCATTTTTTATTTAATTTCTTTCCCAGCGAACTACAAGCCACAAGCAGACATTTAACAGCTATTCCCTTCACCAATTTAGCTTTTTTTTTTTTTTGCTCTGTTTCTACATTAAACACCTTACTTACAAAACCCCATGGGTTACAATGCTCAGAGATAATTTCGCTATTTCTTAGTTGTACTAAACCCCCTTCCTGTTCCTGAATGAATTTTTTGGCAATGTTTTTTTTAAAGCCATACTGCGGGTAACTCCAACAGACTCTACTTTTGCCTTTGCTCCACTCATCTTAACACGTAACATAGAACTCATTTCAATTCTAAAACAAAGAATTTCACTTCACTATTGATTAGCCTATGTAATAAACTATATAATGAACACTTTGCTGTTCTTTACTCTGAAACTGAAGGCATCCCTTCACAGAAACAACAGGAAACACCCCAAGCCAGTTTTTACACTTAGTTCAATAAGTCCCAAGTAAACGATAGAGGGGTTGGGGCGCATTCCCCTCTCTTCCCTCGATGGCTTGTAGCTGATCGAGAGGTCTTTTTCCTCTGTTGGTATTTGCCAAACAGCTGGGGGAAACTGAGGCAGACGGCTCAGAGGTGCAGCCCGGGAGAGCTGAGGGGACTGAAATAAGGTAGTTCGAACCGTACAAGTTCTGAGTTACTGCGGCCTTTTGGTGGCAATTAATACATAGATTTATCAACTTCCCCGCCACCACTAGTGTGGGTTATCGGGCCCGATGCTACTGCTAATATCTTATTGGTACCATCTCTTATAACTTCAACCTTCAACAAAGCCCCTTAAATGCACATATCACTTTAAATAATAACACTAATACACTTTATCTTGCAAGATTAAATTCAAAACCCCTAAGCTAAAACTCTAAGTCAAACCACAGTACATAACAGGAAATACTGGGATAGCTGCCAAGAAGCAGTCACAGGAAATCAGGTTCCTGTGTTCTTAAGAGTGAGTGAGTAAGACACACAATCTTGCTCTCTAACTTTACCTCTTTATTTATGCCTCAGGGGAGATTCTCAGGGGTCTAAAGATGCCTGGAATCCCTGAAAATCCCTGTCACACATATCTCGAGGCTCCTGGCTGGCTCACCAGTCTGGTGCCTGATTTAGGAGGTTAATAATATTAATTTGGATAGTATGGGTTTTAGGCTCGCCAATTTGTTTGATTAGAAGATATTAAGGTTTTTGTTCCGAATTAGGCTTTACAGAATTTACAAAGGACCCTTGGGGGTATGACAGGAAGCTCACACTGAGACAGATATAGCCCTAAAGACTTGTTATTAAGATAAATGAAGTTTTAATTAAATGGTAAAATAATTAGAGTTACAAAATTACAATTGTATTACTGCTCTTTAAAAGATACATATGGTATTATATGCTACAAAGCTTTGATTAATATCCTTACACCCTTTCTTGATAACCTGGTGGTGAGAGACACAGGATCAGCCTCGCCTTTGGCGGTTCAGGTTCCATAATTCTTGAGTGAGAGGTGCAAAGTTTAGGAGAAGCTAGAGCTAAGAGCTATCGAAGCTAATTTAGAGTTTATTTAACTAACTTAAATTTAAAATTAAAACCTAATAAACAAAACTAAAAACAAAAGCTTAGGGAAACCAAGCTTAGCCTAGTCCCCTTGGAACTTAGAAAGTTTAAGAAAAACAAGTACAGGCCTTTTAGCAAGCCCCTTTTGTATAGGACACAGGTGTCTGAACCCTCCTTTATGCCCAAACTTTATTATTTACCCACAAAAATGTAAGGGTACACTTACTCCATAGGCTAGTATGTTTGTACATATTGATGACATGTACATACATATTAATGACATTAGACTATACACACATATTATTTTTGTTTCCCGATTATTTTGATTCTTTCCTTGTGGTGTACCTGTTAAGTTTGAGCGTACAGACTTGGAAATCCCCTATGCCATTTTACCATTATCTATCAATTGTTGTGGAAAATCAACCACACATAGATTTTGGATCAGATCAGCCTGAGGCTCCTTTATTTTATACGAGCATATCTGCAAGGAGAGTCAGCATAGCCCCATGCAAGGTGGCAAGCTGCTCTGCCTTCCTTAAACTTTAACCAGCTTTTAAAGACTAAAACCACAAACAAATTACACATACGTTGCATGTTCAAAATTAATAAAGGTCAAAAGCAAAAACAAGTGTCTCCCCCACTAGGCCCCTCCTGTTACTCACTGTCTGTTCTTTTGCGATCAGCTACCTTTTTTTAACACAACTGTTGCGGTTATATATTTCATAAGCCTGGCTATTGCAAATTAGTGTGCTTGGGGACTTTTACTTCACCCACTCATGCCCTTTATACACACAAAGCCATAGTTCCATTTTGGGAACTTTCCACTGTGATTCCTTTTACCCCTTGACACACAGAAGCAAGCAGGATCTTAGTTTAGGGCCTGCAAGCAAGCTTGACCAAAGCTCCACAGCCCTTCTATAGATTTTCCCTCACACTGTTTAGTGAAAGGTCCCACTCATATGCATGTCTGTTGACTTTGCTATCTGGATGAAAGGTCCCAGATGTGTGTGTGTGTTGATTTTGCTATCTGGGTGAAAGGTCCCAGACATAGATATGCTAACTTTGCCTTAGCTCAACAAACAGGATATGGCCTGTAGGCCCCTTGCATCATAGCCAAACTTACTTTAATATAAATTTATAAACCTATTACAATAAACCAAATACTTAAACTATAAGAAAAGATATACACACACAAAGTTGTTGTGCTCTGTGATGGGGCAGCCCCGCCCCGCACTAGCCCCAGCCCCAGCAGCGCCCGACCAGTAGCTCTGGCGGCGGAAGTCCCGCCCTGCTCGTACTGGGCATGCTCCAAATGCTCTGGCAGTATAAAAAGAGGGAAATCAGCTCAGCCTAGGCTGGCGGCTGCAGGGGAAGGACCTAACAGGGAAGCTCCGGCGGAGCACCAGCCAACGCTCTTGAAGCTGCTGGGAACGGAGGCTTCTACAGGCCGGCACGAACCCCTACTGCGGGAGGAACCAGGGGAGCCGATGGACCCGGAGATCCGCGGAGAACCTTGGGATTCGTGGGAGACCCCCAACTCCCAAGCTGGTAGGAAGCGAGCCGGGGGGGGGGTGATGGACTGGTACCTTGCCCCCAGTGAGCCTCAGCGTGTTTTGGTAGGACTCCCCCGCTGAGCCAGTAGTAAAGTCCTACTGCCCTGCAACGAGGGCTTATTCTGTGGACTCTGGCCACTAGGCCGTGCTGTCCTGCAACCAGGGGCAGTTCTGTGGACTCTGGCCATTAGGCCGTGCTGCCCAGCAACGACGGGCGTAAACCCTCACATGCTCATTTGGAACTTAGCAAGCATCAAAGTTGTTAAATCAAAAAATACCTACCTTGACATAAGTCCTAGTTGGAAAGATTGCAAATCTAGTGCCTCGATCCTGCAAGAGTCACTACACATGTACATAATTGTTTGCTGGATTGGACCCTTACATTTTTCTCTTAGTTGAGTGTTCCTTTTTCCTGCTGCTCATCTTTTATTGTGGATCATTTTTAAAAGAGCACGTATGTGTGTCTTCTGTCATAGTGTCAATAGCATCACACTGAAAATTTGTTTCCTGTGACAGGAAGAATTGTTCAATGCTAAATCCAGCAGGCGCATATGTGAGTCTTACATTGTTATCAAACCAATGCTACCCATCATGTTACTATTGTGTGTTATAAATTAAGGCTAAACTGAGACATGCCCAATATAGCTCTCTGTTTTCATTCTCCATTCTGAAATATTCAGTTTGGTTGAAATATTCCATGCCTAATCCTAACACAAAAGATGAGATTATTCACCTTGTGCAGTAACTGGAGTTCTTCAAGATATGTATCCCTATGGGTGGTCCACTTAAGGTGCGCATGCACCTCCTGCTCTTTTGATTGGAGATCGTCGGTACCAGTGCCCATTAGGCCTCATGCCCCATACTAAGGATATACAGGGCTGCATGGGTGAACCCCCTTAGTTCCTTCTCTACCACAAAGTCCAACAGAGGAAACCCCAAAGCAATGGGGAAGGAGGGCTCATGTGCACCTGAAGTGGAGCACCCAGATGGGGACACATCTCAAACACCAGTTACTATACAACGTGAGGAACCTCTCTCCTTTGAGTAGTGTCCCTATGGATGCTCCTCTGAAGGTGATCCAGAGCAGTATTTCTGAAGGGAGAAGTGATCTTTGGAATAAAGTCTAATACTGAAGACAAAACTGCATTGCCAACTGCAACATCAACTCTAGAGGCATGAACCAAAGCACAGTAGTTTAAAAAAATATGTACTGAGGTCCAGGCTGCAGCTCTGCTAATTTCAGTAAGTGGAACATTCATGAGTAATGCCATGGAAGTAGATTGCAACCTTATAGAATGGGCTAAAATTCTACAAGGAGACTGAATGCTGAGTCATAACGTAAAATGATACACCCAAAGATCCATCTAGGCCCTTCCCTCAGGGCCTGCAGCCTGGCAGGTAGCGGGCTGGAGTTCCCTTTAGCTCCCCCCGAGCGTGCCCAGCATTGTGCTGTCCCAGGTGCTAGTCTCCCAGCTCTGGAGACAGACCTTCCCCTGTCAAAGGTCTGGGACAGACTGCCTGCTCCCATCCTGGACAGCCTTTATATAGGGCCTAGCCTAGCCCTGATTGGCTGGCTCTAATGTCAGCCCTGATTGGCCTCCAGTAAGCCCTTCTCTAGTTGGCTGCTGGCCTGTGCAGCCGTTCTGGCCTACACTAGCCCCCTCTCACATGGGGGTGGGGCACTCTCCCCGTCACAGATGCCTATAATATATATATATATTTGCTCTTCTGCTGTTCTTATTCCTCCTTGTTCAAGATCATTACAGGAATAATGTGCATATTGTAAATGAAAATATAAATGTACTTAGTCCTAATGTCCTCAATCTTATTTCATTTCTCCCCCAACAAGACAATAACCCACTCCACAACCTCAGGTTTTTTTTAAAGGCTTGAAAGACCAGACTATATACAGTGTGCACACTGTGGATAAGGGATACTGCATTCCCAACAATGCACTGCTCTTCGTCTTGGTCATTTCTCCTGGTATCTCCAGATCTCTGTCAGCTTTGGCTTTGCTTCCCCAATTCTCCCTCTCCTTTCCAAGCCAGAATCTGCTACATCACTATGAATTAGCTTGAAAACTAATCCCCTGTTGCTATATTTACATTTCTTGTAATAATACAGATGGCTGTAATTTCATTTGATTTATAATGGATAGAGCTGGGTGAATAATTTGTAGCAAAGAATTTGTTCAACAAATTTCACTTTTTTCTCTTCCAGAATTGTCTGCCAGCAGATTATTTATTTACTCAATGTTATGGTTATTCAAAATTATTGTTAAAAGTGTTTTTATTTATTTCAATTTAAATCACAAAAAGACATGTCTACAAGGCTCTAGGAGCCCTGCCAACAAAACCTGCATCACATAACTCCCACTTAAACTGTGAAAATAGGGCATAAATTGGACTTCAGTGATGCATAGGCCATATACTGGCCCTCTACACAGGAGTGATTGAAGGTGAGCTACTGCATTGTTTATTGAAATTAATTGGTAAGTTTTAAATTTCTGAGAATTTCACTTCAGGGATTCCTGAGCGGGGACATACAAATATTTATCCATGATCTTCATGTGATAAGAAAATATTTCCTAGAAATGCTTCTCCTTGTATTTATCTGGTTGTTGTTCATAAACAACAAATGGAAATAAAAAGCTCTGGGTTCTTTATCAATCTGTGTGAAAAGGATGGATTTTGTATATCTGTTGAATTGAATTCCTTACAGGGATCATTGTAGATGGATTTATTTTTGTCTTGACTGGACCAAAAGCAGAAAACCACTTGTGATATGATCATAGCCAGTAGGACCTTGTTGAGATTTTTGCCTACAATTCACATAAGTCGTGGACAATTTCTTTGTTAAGATATATCCAAAGTCCTATGAAATGACTGATAAATACTACATTTTTTCAATTCTCAATGCTTATACATCAAATAACAATCATTTTGGTAGTCTGTCTTTTTGTCTTCTAATGTGTGAAGAATGCTACATTCAACCAAGTCCACTTTATCTAGATAAAGCAGGGGATCTCCAGACTGGTGCCATGTTTGCTCCTGGGCTCTATAGTCTACTCCTTGGTTACTAACATTTCTTTAGTAGCATATTCCCACACCTCGGTAGGTAATTCTTCAGCAAATAGACAATGTCAGACAATAACAGGAACTTTATAGGTGGCTGCTTGCTGTTATATGGCCTAGGATCCATATTCCCCCTCATGGTGCACATTTCACATTAGAGAGATCCAGGGGTTAGGGCACTTGCCTAGGACTTGTGAGACACAGGCTGAAGTCCCTGCTCTGCCATAGAATTTGTGTAGATTTGGGCAAACCACTGAGCCTCTCTGCACCTCAGTACCCCATTTATAAAATGGTAGCAGTAGTACTTTCCTACCTTAACAGGGTGTCGTTAGGTTATATACAATAAGGACTGTGCTGCGCTCAGATACTATGGCAATGGGAGCCTTACCTTAAATAGATATTAGATGCTGAGGAACAATTTTGAATCAATATATGATTATTGTTTACCATATGTATTGCAATAGCTTCCAAAGGCTGTAATGAGGATCAGGGACCCATTTTGCAAGAAAGTATTAAAATATGTACAGCCACAATCTCTGCCCAAAGAGTTTACAATCTAATTTGGAACACGACACAGTAGACCAGGGAAGGGAAAAGATTAGAGTAATGATTACTAAGGTTATATCAATTTGCTGCTACCTCTTGTGGTTCCCAACCATCAGAAAAAAATTACAAAAAGTAAATAATTGCACCTATCCCTGATAAAACAGCCTTAATCGGTAAGATGATCTGATTTGTTTTGTAGACATGATCAGACATAAATTTGAGGAGGCAGTTGAAGAGGGGAGGGTAGATTCATAGATTTGGAACTCTGTTTTAGCTATGTTGAGCTTGAGCTGATAGCTAGAGATCCATGAGGAGATGTCAAAGGGATAAGTCAAGATTATAGTTTGAACAGATGGAGAGAGAGATGGAGTAGAAAGGTAACTCTGTGACTTGTCAGCATAGACATAGTAGTTGCATTTGTATTTGCAGATGAGATTACTCAGAGATAAGATATGGCGGGAGAAAAGAAGGGACCCAAAAACAGAAAACTGGAAAGGTGATTAGACAGATCCTCCAAAGGAAACAATGAAGAAGCAATCGGAGAAATAGGATGAGAACCAGGAGAGGATAGTCATGGAATCCAAGGGAGAACAAGATTTCAAGAAGAAGAGCATGGTCAACTGTGTCAAAGGTGGCTGACAAGTCAAGGAGGACGAGGATAGATACTGGTTCTGAGCTTTAGCTGGGAAGAAGTCATTAGTGACTATGGCCAGAACAAATTCAGTTTAGTTCTTTTACTCAGGTATGGATGGTATCAGCCATTGCATGATGTTGCTCGGAAACTATGAAGCCAATAGGGCTATGATTATGTGGGTCATCCAATTTACCCATTTTAAATATTGGCACAATATTAGCTTTCTTGCAGTCTTCTGGAACTTCCCAGTGTTCCAAGACTTATTGAATATCAAATATAAAGGGTCCAGAGAGCTCATCAGCCACCAATTTTAAAACTCTTGGAAGCAAGTTATCCAGACCTGCTCTTTTAAAAATGTCTAGTTTTAGTAGCTGCTGTAAGTAATGGACTTATGTATTAATTTGGGAGGGATTTGCATGTACAAGGGGCAACATGAAAGAAAGTGAAGAGAAGCTGACAAACCTTGACACTTCTTTGCAGTATAGGCAAGATTGTACCCTTGCATCTAGACCTCTGTGAAGAGTGACAAATAGTTGTGCCATATTCGGAGTACCTCGAAGGAATTTTGTCCCATTTTCCCTTGCCTTTTTTTTTTGAGTGAGTACGTTTTTAGATTCCCATACCAGGTTCAATAAACTCTCCCTTATCATGCTTTGACACAGCTCCTTTGACCCACTGGTTAGCATGACAGAGTCCATGTCCTACCCCCTCTCCATATTTTGAAGGAGAAGGAAGAAATATTTCTCTAGCAGGTTGATGTTTAAAAAAATAATTCAATTTAATTGTAGACCAGAGAGATGGATTAGTGAGTAGGAAACAGATACGGTGGCTAAAGATGCTTGATAATTTATCAGTTGGCTCTGAAATGTATCACACATACATGATCTGTATATGGTATATAGAGAAATCTCTGGGATTGCATGTATGTAGTATGGTCAAAAATACTTACACATTCTTAACTTTACACATGTGAGACGTCGGTCAGTGAGACGACTTGAATAAGTTAGAGCATTTGTGTGTTTGAAGCATCCTGATTACATATGGGATTATATTTTGTTCCATCTGCAGTGTGAGTATATCACCTTGCAGATGATCTTTGATATATAATATAGCTGTACATTAGGGACATTTAAATGTATATGAATGAGTGAAAGTGATGAAAATCCCTGATAATTCCATTTCACAAAAATTTGGATATGCAGATGAACTTGCCATGACAATCAAAGCACCAAGCCTCCGTGACACTGACAAAGAATAAACTGAGGACCCCCAAATTATGAAACAATATTTCCAGAAATGGAGGCTCAAACCGAACCCTGGAAAAACAATAGTAAATGCATTTCATTTTGATAATAGGAGTGCCAAAAACACATTGAAAGTAGCTTTCAGTGGTAAAAACATGTGTGACATGATTACACTCCAGGATGCCCAGCAATGAAACTCGATCAAACCCTCACTTTCCATGATTACGTTGAGAAGGTACCTGCAAAGATAAAAAACAGACGCAACATAGTTCAGAAAATAGCAGGGACAACCTAGAGTGCATTGGCATCAATGCTGTGAAAATCTGTAATGGCACTTGAATATTCAGTAACTGAATATTGTGTACCAGTATGGAGCAGATGCAACCATATGCGACACCCAGGTGAATAAAGTGATGAGATAGATCACTGAAACCCTTAAGTCAACTCGAACACCATGGCTAGCTGTTCTATCATCATTCCCCCAATGATATGCCAAACTGCTGCGATACTCTGCAAATCTCGGTGAATTAAGGAAAACAGATGTCTTCCTATCCACCAAGACCTCAGCAATGCCCCCCACGCAATGTTTTAAGTCAGACAAGCCTTTCTGGGAACATTCACTTAGCCTCATTCAATCAGGCTATGATCAGAAAGAGGCTTGGAAAGCAGATTGGGCTAAACAAGATTTTAAAAATAAGCACCTTGTGCCGGATCCCACTCAGAAGGTTCCTGGGTTTGACCTTTCACAGACATCTTGGTCAATTCTGAACCAAATTCAAACCAACCATGGTAGATGTGGACCTCTCGTGCACGAATGGAAAATCAAGGACTCCCCACCGCAAGAGTGTGGCTCCCTCAAGAAACCATCAAACATATCACCACCTCTTGCCCAATTTATAAATATGAAGGAGGCTTCACTGCTATATATTCTGACAGTCCTGATGTAGCTATCTGGCTTGATCAAGTTCAGGTAAAATTGTAGTTGCTGCTTTACACCAGCCATACAAAAGAAGAAGATGGAGCTACAACTTGGCAAAATTCAGGCCACTACTTCATCCTAGACATACTTGGTATTCTCAGTCAAAATAATATAAGGCTGTGTGATTTGTGACTGCATTTACACAGAGCAGCTGTGTTAGAAGAACATTTTTACCAAGGAATTCCATTGGAGTAGTTCAACAGAAACCAGGTAGTTGACGGATGAATAAAGTTCCATCTATTATGTCTGCCCTTATTAAAATGAGAGCTTATGAATCGTGAATTCTCAACATGGAGAGTGTAATGGATTAGTATAGGTTTGTATATATCTATATCAGGCTGCAAACTCATATTTTGCATATTTTGTTTTGTGTATGCCATTTTTTAAAAACTTCTCTGTGCCCTTTGTTTTTGCACTATAGTCTCCACCTTGAGCTGGGATACCGTGGAGCTGTCAGGAGAAATCATTATGCCCAGAAGAAGCGTAAACAATGGGAAAGCCATCAAGAGTCAACAAACCTGATAGTCCTCCATTCAGATGGGTGCTACCTAGAGCAGCAGGCTGGATGCAGTTCCAGGAATTCTCTTTTCAAAGGTTAGATGGGGGTAGGTGGGCAGGAGTGTGGACTTAACGAATCAGTTGATAGGGGGTTTTAATCTTCTCGGGGGGTGTCAACTCAGAGAAGACGGTAAGATGATTCTATTTAAATTCAGATCTTCTTGAGCAGAAGGGCTCTCTCCTTCACCAATGCTTTGTCTATAAGTAAAGTGTGTCTGGTTTAAAAGTTTCTTTGCAACGTTTGTGTGTTATTTGCTTTAGCTGCCAGGCGTTTACTTAGGAGATGATGTACTGCAAACTAGGTTTCTGTGATGGGGTATGCAAATCACACTGGGCAAGAAGGATTTAATAAGAGCCTGTGGCCTCAGTCAGTCATCCTATGCTATACCTGAAGTAGTGTCAAGCCTGGAGGGAGGAACTAAAAGACGTGGGCCTGGCTCAGTGGAGGGCTGCTTGGGAAGAAAGGCAGATTGCTTCCTGGCTCCAACCAGACTTCTCTTTTCAAGTGGGGGACAGCAGAGTTGGATGGATGCAGACAGAGCCTCCCTGTTTGCAAACACGAGTGCAAGGCAGTTATATACAAAAGCTGGAGGAAGTGAATCTGCCAGGATTCTCTGTACTGATAGAGAAGCCTGCAGGGAGCCTCCTGCTGAGCCAGGGAGTGTCCTGCAGGGGAGTAGAGAAAACTCTCCTGAAGCAGAACCAGCAGGGTGACAGAAAGTGCTAAGAAGCTCTGCAGTGAGCCTGCATAAGAGGCTGAGAGAGAGAGATGCCAATACACAATAAGCCTGGGAAGAGCCTGTGGGAAAGGCCTAAGAAAGCCCAAGTTACAAAGCAATCCAGAGAAGCAGCAAGGGGTCTGCATTGACTGGCCTTGGCTACTTATTAAAGGATCCCTGGAACAGAAACCAGAGTAGAAGTACCCAGGAAGGTGATATGGAAATACCGCTGACACAAGGGGGGGAGTCCTGTGTTGGGCTGAAGACCAACCATGACATTGGCAGACTATTGCTTATTGGACTCTTATTTTACCCCCAAAGAGATGGGTCTATATTTGACCTGGTTGTAAGGCCAAGATGCAAGAAGCAGAAAACTGCAGGGCCAGGGTAGCTGTCAGCACAGGTCCTGCTAAATGACAGCCAGCCACAAGGAAGTGCACTCAACAATGAGTCACTCTTATAACTGCCCATTAAAGCGGAGATCTCCGGAGGTTGTGCTTAGTCCTTAGGGAAGACTTGTGGAGGGAGGGGGGTCAGAACTGATCAGAGGGCACAGGGCAGCTGAACCACAGGGTCCCGCCTACTAAGAAGGGAGACCTAGATGGTGGGCGTGGCAGAGGTCTGTATCCCAGGAGCATGTCAGAAAGGCCAGATTTAAAGACGGGGTCTGGACATTGATCAGACCCAGCAGGTTTAAAAGCAAGTGGGATCCAAAAGTTGGATCCAGTACAATAGCCTGGTGCCCAGCAGTAAGCAGGAGCTCAGCCAGGGCTGAAACAGAGTATTGATGTGGTAAGTCATATTTGGTTTCTGGATGGATAACTGTGTCTCTCTCACTGACATGTCCTGTATATTAGAGCAGAGCGAAGTATTGTATTAATTAGAAACAATTTACTTTTCAGATTTGGTACATTTTTGTGTTTATGAATTGTCCATAAACTAAACATGATTTTTCATCAGATCACAACTACTCCTGTCTCTTTCCTGACTATTTGGATACATTATGCACATCCTACCAGGGAACAGAACCAGTACTATTACTGTGACCAACCACAATGAGACAACTCAACCTGAATTTTTAATAGAGTGTCAGAGTAAGTGACAAGAGAAAAATTGCATTAAATAATGAATACAGTAAAAAATAAAGTGATATAAGTTAAGCTACACATGGGCCAAAGGCAGGAGTGGCCAACCTGAGCCTAAGGAGCCAGAATTTACCAATGTATATTGCCAAAGAGCCACAGTAATACGTCAGCAGCCCTCCATTAGCTCCCCCTCAGCACCTCCTGTGCACCAGCAGCCCCGCCGATCAATACATCCCCCGTCCTTCCCACACCTCCCGATCACCTGTTTCGTGGCATGCAGGAGGATCTGGGAGGGGAGAGGGAGGAGAGAGGGCATGGCAAGATCAAGGGAGGGGATGGGAAGGGGTGCAGTGGGGGCAGGGTCTGTGGTAGAGCCAGGGGTTGAGCAGTGAGCAGCCCCTGGCACATTGGAAAGTCGGCCCTGTAACTCCAGCCCCAGAGTCAGTGCCTATAAAAGGAGCCGCATATTAACTTCTAAAGAGCCGCATGTGGCTCTGGAGCCACAGGTTGGCCACCCCTGGCCAAAGGTGTTAACATGACCTCAGTCACTATCCAACATTAGCCTGCTTAGTACCATGGCAAACGCATCATGAAAAAGCCTTTTAACCTTTAATTAAAGATACAGAAAAGAAGGAAACAGTTATTTTCCACTCTGAGACCTGGCAGACTTGTATTAGCATCAGGCTGTTTAGAGCATGGCTTTTGGTTGTTTCGTTCTGGTCACAGGCTTACAGCAGTGTTGCAAAATATCTAGTCTTGGCCAGCTAAGCCTGAATCTTATTAGATGGAAGGAAAAAGGAATGGGATAGTGGGGTGGGGTGAAGTCGCAGAGGACAGTGAGGATGACAATAATGATAGTGGAGTTTGCTCCAGTAGCCAATTTCTTCTCACAAAGTCTCTTTCTTTGAGGATCCCACAAAGGGATTAGTGGATGGAATAGCTCATCCCTCATTATTTTGTCCATCAGTTAGGCCTAATTTCTGACACACCGATTTTGGTCCACTTACTTTCTGACCTACCAAGCATGATCTGAACATAGTCCTTGAGTTATATCAATAGGCCTTTTTGGTTGGCCCAATTCACTCTGTCTCCCTTTTGTACCTTTTCCTTTCAACATTTGTTATTGTAGGTTATTGTGACATCTTCTGAACTGTCACACTTTTTACAGTTGATATCACAATTGAGGTAAATTTGTAGGTTCAATTATCCCAACAGGTGTCTTCTGAAATAAAAGTATCCACTCATGGAGTTAATGAGGAATAGTAAATTAGGCATAGCTCCTCCTGTAGATGAGCACTTAGTGGGCATTCCACAAATGTACAATTTACATCATTTTTAAAATAAATTATTCCTTCAGATTCCAAAAACAGAGAGCAATGGAAGGAAGTTGGCTTAGAGAATAGGGGCACTGACCTGTTTTGTGGAGTTCTGAATGTGGCATTACAGTATCTCTATTTTAGCTTTCCTATCTTCCCCTGAAAACCTGCTCCCCAATCCTTGTAAGCCATTATATTCAAATTTTGATACCCTAAATTAGGCAGAGAGGGTATGTCTACACTGCAAGAAAATACTCATGGTTGACTTGAGCTCATATGGCTTGGGCTACAGGGCTATGAAATTGCAGTGTACATCTTTGGGCTCATGATGGAGCCTGAGCTCTTTGATTCTGTAGGAGGGAGGGTCCAGGAGCCCAGGGGGAGGGATCCGGAGCTTTGGCACAAGTATTTTACTATTCAACTCCCATTGAAAATCGATGGGACTTGGGTGCCTAACTGCCATATGTACCTTTGAACATTCCCTTTTGCTTTTAAGACTTTTCTCAGTTTAGCTCACCATACCAAGCTGCATTATTAGGTCATTGTGATGTTGACCTCTACCTTCACTGCAATAATGGTTCCAGTCATTACTCTTCATTATAGCAGGGCAGGAACTGGAATTTCATGGGAGTTTCTTTTATTTTGAAACTAAAGAACAAAAATAAAGGAATTTCAGAATTTCTTGGAAAAGAAAAATTAAGGTGAAAAACATTTAGGTTGAAGCAAAACACTTTGTTTCACTAAAATATAAATGTCATTTTGATTTTGACTATTTAAATTTTATTATATTCTTTAATATAAAATAAAAAATGAAAGTTATATAGAAATGAAAAATTGAAACATTCTGCTTTTTTATTCAAATTAATTTTGGTCAACATTTACATATTCCCACAAAGTATTGATTTAGATGCAATGATATTTTCAGATTGAGAGATATTCTGTTAGAATGTTTTGATCTTCTTTATTATTACTATTATTTCTTTCTATTACCATAGTGACCGGGAGCCTCTAGCCAAGGACCAGTACACCATTGTGCTAGGTGCTCAGTCCGTGTACAAAAGAACTTTAAATAAGGAATCTGGGGGAGACGGGAGCAGCTCATGTAATCTCCATGCCAGATTTTAACATTCAGTGGGAGAAAAATCAAGTAAGAAAGGATATGGCAATGGAGAAAGGAACAACAGAGGGCAGGAAACTGAACATCAAGAGGAAAGACAGTAAAAGTCAGGTAGGCGATACTGACAGTAGAATGACTGTACCTAATCTGACAAGGAATCTGGGCGAAGATGAGTAGAAACAACTGAGATGTCTATACACCAATGCAAGGATCCTGGGTAACAAAATGGAGGAACTAGAACTACTGGAACTAGACCTAATTAAAATAGTCATTTAGGCTGTTGTTGTTTTTTTGACATGTAATTTTCTCTTTCGCAAATGTGTTTTTTAAAAGTCAGTTTGGATAGTGTTATGTAAGCATTTGAAATGCTTAAATCATCTATAACTGTAAATAATTATGTGGCATCTGTACTACTTAGAATGTTCCTTTGTTTTACTCATGAAATTTTCTTTCTATGGGCCAATCACTTATTAAATATATGCAGACAAATTAATAGAATAAAGAACTTGTGTTTTCCATATTTAGAGATGCCCTCTCTGGTCATCAGTTCACTTAAGTCTGTCTTGGGGTGTCATTTTCCCCGGTGCAGAGGGACCAAGCAAGATTCACAGCAGCACCTAAGTGCTGGAGCAGGGCTGCAAAGGGAAGAGGCAAGGAAAAGCAATGTGGCTGCAGACGCTGCTAACTTCAAATTAGCTGTCTTGTAAGGCTCCCCCAGAAGCGGACCAATGCAGGTTGGATGAGGAGGCCTGTAATGGGGTTCACTCAACTCAAAAGCATTTCTTCCTGGCCAGGCATGGCATAGCAGTTCTCTTCCCATATGACACCCCTGGCTGATGGTCACTCCATTGCTGTGTTGGTATCTCTTCCTGTAATTCACAGTCCTCCCTCTTCGCAACTTAGCCCTCTGGCTAGGTCACTATATGGTCTCCCCTTCCAGAGTATCAAAGTCTCACCAGATCAGCTGTCCAGATGACACCTTCAACAGACCTGTGCCATATCCCAGTGGCTGGTAGGGGAGCCCAGGCCATCCCTCTATAATGGATTCCAACCTAGCTGGTCATAGGATCGCCATCTCCCTCCTTGCTCCCTCCCTGGGCTTCTTCCTACCTTGCCTTCTCAGGCTTTCTTTCTTCACAATTCTTCTGGGGTTGACCTTTCTTCCAGGTCTAGGATTCCAGGGATCATTCTGCCTCCTGAGTTTCCTCCTTCCACTTCTCTGCTCCCAGCAAGTGACTACATACTCTCTCCCACTGCTACTACCAACTTCCTCCCTTTATATTCCTTACATGGCTTCTCCCCTAGTTGGGCTTTATCAGCAACTAGTGTTTATAAATTCCTGTTCTTCCCTTCAGACGCGAAGCTTAGTTGGCCTCTTCTTGATCACCTTCACCTCTATTGGGCTGGTGTGGGGTGGACACCTCATAACCGGGCCATTGAAATCTGGATCAAGTGGCACAAAGGTCCAAATACAGGTTGTTGAAGGACAATGACTGCTATTGCAGCCACTGCTTAGTTCCTGTGCAAAGACCATTGATTTGGTCAATCTGCAAGGAGATGCGAATCTTACCTTTACTGAGGATCATATTATTGCCTGTTCAAGGCATTTGTCTTTTGACTGTGGACCACAAGAACACAGAACAACATTATCTTCAAGATTCATGTTCACATGTGGTCCCAGAGGGCATCTGTTTCTGAGTAGTCAGAATTTCAACTTTACTTTCCATGATAATTTGCAACAGATGTGTTAAGAATTACTGTCATCCATTCAGAGAACAGAGACAATACCACTGCTCTGACCCATCATAACGAAGCAATGCATTCAAAACTTTGAATAAAAGATCATAAAGTGAGTGCAGCATTAAGAAAATCATTAAGTAATTCTATTAAATAATAAGTAGGACTGTCGATTAATCGCAGTTAACTCATGCGATTATCTCAAAGAAAATAATCGCAATTAGTCGCAGTTTTAATTGCACTGTTAAACAATAGAAGACCAATTGAAATTTATTAAATATTTTGGATGTTTTTCTACATTTTCATATATATTGTATTCTTTGTTCTGAAATCAAAGTGTATATTTTTGACAAATATTTGCACTATAAAAATGATAAACAAAAGAAATGGTATTTTTCAATTCACCTCATACAAATACTGAAGAACAATCTCTTTATCGTGAAAATGCAACTTACAAATCTAGATTTTGTTTGTTTGTTTTGGTTTTGAGTGCAGTTATGTAACAATGTAAAGCTTCAGAACCTACAAATCCACACAGTTCTACTTTTGTTCAGCCAATTGCTAAGACAAACAAGTTGGTTTACATTTGCAGGAGATAATGCTGCCCTCTTCTTATTTATAATGTCACCAGAAAGTGAGAAGAGGCATTTGCATGGCACTTTTGTAGCCAGCATTGCAAGGTATTTGCGTGCGAGATATGCTAAACATTCATATGTACCTTCATGCTTTGGCCACCATCATGCCAGAGGACATACTTCCATGCTGCTGATGCTCATCAAGAAAATAACATGTTAATTAAATTTGTGACTTGAACTCCTTGGGGGAGAACTGTATGTCCCCTTTTCTGTTTTACACACTTGTGCCATATATTTCATGTTATAGTAGTTTCGGATGATGACCCAGCACATGTTGGGCATTTTAAGAACACTTTCACTGCAGATTTGACAAAATGCAAAGAAGGTACCAATGTGAGATTTCTGTAGATAGCTACAGCACTGGACCCGAGGTATAAGAATCTGAAGTGCCATCCAAAATCTGAGATGGACGATGTGTGGAGCATGCTTTCAGAAGTCTAAGAAGAGCAACACTCTGATGCAGAAACTACGGAACCCAAACCACCAAAAAAAGAAAACCAACCTTCTGCTGGTAGCATCTGACTCAGATGATGAAAATGAACATGCATCAGTCAGCACTGCTTTGGATTGTTATCACGCTGAACCCGTCATTATCATGGACACATGTTGCCTGGAATGGTGGTTGAAGCATGAAGGTTGAAATTCATGAATCTTTAGCCTCTTCTCACTTTCAGGTGACGTTCTAAACAAGAAGTGGGTAGCATTATCTCCTGTAAATATAAACAGACTTGTTTGTCTGAGCGATTGGCTGAACAAGAAATAGGACTGAGTGGACTTCCATTGTTTTATTTTTGAAGGCAGGTTTTTTTTTTACATAATTCACACAGTTCAACTTTCATTAAAAAGAATTTACTACAGTACGTGTATTAAGTGTATTGAAAAATACTATTTCTTTTGTTTTATACTTGTAATCAAAAAATAAATATAAAATGAGCACTGTACACTTTGTATTCTGTGTTGTAATTTAAATCAATATATTTGAAAATGTAGAAAACATCCAAAAATATTTAAAATACATGGTATTTTATTATTGTTTAACAGTGTGATTAATTTTTTTTAATTGTGCGATTAATCATGATTAAGTCAATTAATTCACTTGACAGCCCTAATAATAAATACATGTTTAAAAAATCATAATCTGTTCATGGGCATTCCCAAAAGGAAAAATTTGTGCAGATTGTATAATTAATATGAACTCTCTCCAGTCATCCTGTCACTCTTCTTGGCCTATCTCTTACCAAAACCTTCACTGCTACTCCTTTTTTCTTTCCATGAAGGCAACACCATTGTCCATGCCACTAAACCCTACAATCTGAGTGCCATCTTTCACTTCTTTTTCTTCTTAGCTCACACATCCTAGTCATATCCAAGTTTTGTTGTTTCCTACATGGCAACTTATATGCAAAAGGATTTCCTTTGTAGCTATCTTGATTCTCCTAGGGTAATGTAAGATATTTGGGTCTTTTTTTGTGGTTTCCTGTCATTCAGAAAATAGATTTTATTGCAACATTACTGGGTTAACAAAGAAATGATTACACTATTTGTAATTAGGGTGGGATTTTTTTTTTTTGGCTTGAATAAAAGGGTACACAGAAGGAAAAAGCCCAGAGATAATTTGGGTGCTCAGAGGGTAAAAATTGTTTATTTAGGACAGATGCAAATTTCACATGGATACTGTTACAACAAGTAACAAAAGCTGCACCTGGATGAAAGGCATGAGAAATGATTAGAAGAGAAAAGATATTCAGTAGGATTCTGCTGTGTTCTGAGGGTAAAGTTGCCACAAGACACACTTATCTCAGCCAATCATTTATTATTTTATAAAACACAAACACAAAACTTGGTGCTGTTTTTTGACATTTTGTTTGGTCCGCCTTGATTACCTATTTAATATTTGTGAGATTTGCAGAACCCATGACAGGGGCCTAAAATCAGTCTTGTACATTTAAAACAGAGAAATGAGAGGACTGCACTTTGAGTTAGCTGTGACACTTGGATGAGGGATAAGTTAGTTTGGGGAACTTAAAATGGGTGCAGGGGTTATAGGGACTTGTGACTAACAAGTTCTATACCTTTGACATGTACAGAATAATGAAAATATAGGGCTGGAAGGGACCCATCATGCTTTACTGAGACACAATTAAGAATTATTTTTTGTCCATCTCTTTCTCTGCCTTTCCCATTATATTACCGTAAACACTTAGGACAAAGAATTTCTTTGAATCGACAACCACAAACCCTGTGAAACACTGATCCTAACTTGGGCACTACTGTGATATAACTATTGATCAGCAATAAGAGTACAGCTGTAACAGGATCTGGCATGGGTCTGTCACAGGTTCTCTTTATATGGATGGATGCAAATCACAAAAAGAATTATGTTAAGATTAAAATCTGAATGCACCTGGACTGATGACCAGGACACTGAATGTAGGAGAGGATGGATTTGTCAAACATATTCTTCTTCATTAAATTGTCCTTATGGGAGCTCTATTCTTTTAATTTATTTTAATGTTTGGGGAAACTTGCAGACAGTTATTCTGGGGAGAGGGAGTAGGAGAGGTTTAGATTCCTCACCCACTCACTTCCTGCCCTCCCTCAAGCAAGGGTTTCCTCTTGAGAGGAATTATATTTGTGTTGTTTTTACCTACCTCAGTTTTAAAACTTTTTTTCCCTTCAGGGGGCCTATTACTATCAATGAGAGCCATTGTAGCTGTCTTTATTGTCTAGAAGAGCCTCATGTCGTTTCCAGGTGTAAACTCTGTGGAGTTTGTGAGTAGGTTGAGGAAGATCTGAGAAACCACTGCACCACAGGACCCTTCCCTTCATCTCCTCAATATGAGGAGTCATTTGAGAAAGAAGAGTAGATGAGGAAGCAATACCAATTAATATATCTTTCTTCTTGCCTGATGAGGTGATACTTCCTCCTTCTTCCTAGGTAAATCACTTCAGGCAGTTTCAAAACCTAATAAAATCAGTGGCGGACACTTGCAAATTCCATTAGAGGAAGTACAGGATGTGCAGCATAAACTGATAGACATACTCCATGGAACTTCTTCAGGGAGAATAGCTTTACCAGTAAAAAAAAGCATTGCTTGAATAAGATAAAAAAATATGGCAAAGCCCAGCATCAATACCAGCGAGATGTAAAAAGGGAAAACAATAAAAATTATGTGCCTCTGAAAGGGTCAGAATATTAATTTACACACCTGACACATAATTCATTGGTAATGAATGCTGTAATTGAGTACAGTGAACAACATCATTCCACATAGAAACCTCATGCAAAGGACTAGAAACATCTGGCCTTATTTGGGCAAAAGAATTATTCCTCAGCCTCATAACAATTTAGAGTGGTGAATTATGAAGCTCTCATTGCCAAATACAATTAAATCAACTATAAAAAGTTCATATCTTCTGTTAAACAATGGCATCAGAAGCAAAAAGAGTAATTCCAGGCCATTTTTACAGAGGGTCATCTTACTGATAAGAATTGATTACAAGCCTTGTTGGATACAGTGGATACACAATCCCATTCAATGGCAACATCAATAGAGTGTGCCATGTAACCTGGATGCAAAACTCTGGAATCCTATCAGAGGGGTAGCCGTGTTAGTCTGTATCCANGCCATTTTTACAGAGGGTCACCTTACTGATAAGAATTGATTACAAGCCTTGTTGGATACAGTGGATACACAATCCCATTCAATGGCAACATCAATAGAGTGTGCCATGTAACCTGGATGCAAAACTCTGGAATCCTATCAGAGGGGTAGCCGTGTTAGTCTGTATCCACAAAAACAATGAGGAGTCTGGTGGCACCTTAACACATTTATTTGGGCATAAGCTCTCGTACGTAAAAAACTCATTTCTTCAGATGCATTGAGTGAAATTTACAGATGCAGGCATTATTATACTGACACATGAAGAGAAGGGAGTAACCTTTCAAGTGAAGAACCAATGTTGACGGGGCCAATTTAATCAGGTTGGATGTGGTCCACTCCCAATAATTGATAAGAAGGTATCAATACCAAGAGAGGGAAAATCCTTTTGTAGTGAGCCAGCCACTCCCAGTCCCTATTGAAGCCCAAATTAATGGTGTTAAGTTTGCAAATGAATTGTAGCTCTGCAGTTTCTCTTTGAAGTCTGTTTTTGAAGTTTTTTTGTTTAAGTATGGCTACTTTTAAATCTATTATTGAATGTCCAGGGAGATTGAAGTGTTCTCCTACTAGCTTTTGTATGTTACCATTCCTGATATCTGATTTGTGTCCATTTATTCTTTTACGTAGAGACTGTCCACTTTGGCCAATGTACATGGCAGAGGGGCATTGCTGGCACATGATGGCATATGTGCAGGTGAATGAGCGCTGATGGTGAGGCTCATATAATTGGGTCCCCTAATGGTGTCGCTAGAGTAGATATGGGGACAGAGTAGGCAACGGGGTTTGTTACAGGGATAGGTTCCTGGCTTAGTGTTTCTGTGGTGTGGTGTGTAGTTGCTGGTGAGTATTTACTTCAGGTTGGGGGCAAGTGAGGACTGGCCTGCCTCCCAAGGTCTGTGAGAGTGAGGGATCGTTTTCCAGGCTAGGTTGTGGATCGTTGATGATGTACTGGAGAGGTTTTAGCTGGGAGCTGTACGTGATTGCCAGTGGCATTCTGTTATTTTCCTTGTTGGGCCTGTCCTGTAGTAGATGACTTCTGGGTACCCATCTTGCTCTGTCAATCTGTATCCTCTCTTCCCCAGGTGGGTATTATAGTTTTAAGAATGTTTGGTAAAGATCTTGTAGATTGGAGCAAATTCGATTGTATCTTAGGGTTTGGCTGTAGACAATGGATCGTGCGATGTGTCCTGGATGGAAGCTGGAGGCATGTAGGTAAGTATAGCGATCAGTAGGTTTCCGGTATAGGGTGGTGTTTATGTGACCATCACTTATTTGCACTGTAGTGTCCAGGAAGTGGATCTCTTGTGTGGACTGGTCCAAGCCGAAGTTGATGTGGGGTGGAAATTGTTTAAATCCAGGTGGAATTCTTCAACGGATTGGAATTCTGGAATCCTAGAATTTCAGAATACTGTCAAAGATCTCCCGTTTCCTGGGGAAAATAACTGTTTAGTGACATCACAGATGATTCCCTATATTCTTTAAAAGATTCAAAGGTAGTGCTTCATTCACTCAGGATTTACACTGCTGCAAATTTAAAAAAAAACAGTAGATCAGAGACAGGAAGAGAAGAAAGAATTGGATCATCAAGGAAAACTACCTCTCGGAGTCCAGAAAGCATAGGGGAAAAGTGAGAACTGCCAAAGCCAAGCACATTTGGTCCTTTGGTAAGTTAACATGAGGAGGAAAGGAATCCAGGAGAGCTGGCTGTATTTTAAAGAAGCCTTATTGAGAGTGCAGGAACAAACCATTGTGATGTAGAGACAGAATAATAAGTATGGCAGGCAACCACCTTGGTTTAACAGAGAAAACTGCAGTGATTTTAAACACAAAAAGGAAGCTTACAAGAAGTGGAAACTTGAACAGATGACTATGGAGGAGTATAAAATATTGTTTGAGCATGCAGGGGTGTAATCAGAAAGGCTAAAGCACAATTGGAGTTGCAGCTAGCAAGGGATGTTAAGGGTAACAAAAATGGTTTCTACAGGTATGTTAGAAAAAGAAGAAGAAGGTCAGGGAAAGTGTGGGACCCTTACTGAATGTGGGAGAGAACCTAGTGACAGATGATGTGGAAAAAGCTGACATACTCAATGCTTTTCTTGCCTCGTCTTCACAGACAAGTCAGCTCTCAGACTGCAGCACTGGGCAGCACAGTATGGGGAGGAGGTGAGCAGCCCTCAGTGGTGAAAGAACAGGTTAAGGACTATTTAGAAAAGCTGGACATGCCCAAGTCCATCATTCCGGATCTAATGGATCTGAGGATGCTGAGGGAGTTGGCTGATGTGATTGGAGCGCCATTGGCCATTATCTTTCAAAACTTGAGGCGATATGGGGAGGCCCTGGATGATTGGGAAAAGGCAAATATGGTGCCCATCTTTAGAAAAGTGAAGAAGGATAATCTGGGGAACTACAGACTGGCCAGCCTCACCTCAGTCCCAGGAAAAATCATGGAGCATGTCCTCAAGGAATCCATTTTGAAGCACTTGGAGAAGAGGAAGGCGATCAGAAAGAGTCAACAAGCGAAGTGCCCCAGGGGTCGGTCCTGGGACCGGTTTTGTTCAACATCTTCATTAATAATCTGGATTATGGTATGGATTGCACCCTCAGCAAATTCAGGGATGACACTAAACTGGGGGGAGAGGTAGTTGTGCTGGACGGTAGGGATAGGGTCCAGAATGACCTAGACAAATTGGAGGATTGGGCCAATAAAATCTGATGAGGTTCAACAAGGAAAAGTGCAGAATCCCATGCATTACTACAGGCTAGGGACCGAGTGCCTATGGGACAGTTCTGCAGAATAGGACCTAGGAATTACAGTAGACGAGAAGCTGGATATGTGTCAACAGTTTTCCCTGGTTGCCAAGAAGGCCAGTGGCATATTGGGCTGCATTAGTAGGAGCATTGCCAGTAGATTGAGGGAAGAGATTATCTCCCTCTATTCGTCACTGGTGAGGCCACATCTAGAGTATTGTGTCCAGTTTTGGGCCGCCCACTGCAGAAAAGATGTGGAAAAATTGGAGAGAGTCCAGCGGAAAATCATTAGGGGGCTAGGACACATGATTTATGAAGAGAGGCTAAGGGAACTGAGCTTAATTAGTCTGAAGAAGAGAAGAGTGAGGGGGGATTTAATAGCAGCCTTCAACTACCTGAAGCGGGGTTCTAAAGAAGATGGAGCTAGGCTGTTCTCAGTGGTGGCAGATGACAGAACAAGGAGCAATAGTCTCATCTTGCAGTGAGGGTGGTTTAGTTTGCATATTTCACTATTTTACTAGAAGGGTGGTGAAGCACTGGAATGGGTTACCTAGGGAGGTGGTGGAATCTCCATCCTAAGAGTTTTTTAAGACCCAGCTTGACAAAGCCCTGGCTGGGATGACTTAGTTGAGGTGGTCCTGCTTTGAGCTCCTGAGGTCTCTTCCAACCCTAGTCTTCTATGATTCTATAATTCTTTCAAAGGAAGTGGCACGTGAAATTTCAACACCAATAGCAAACCTTATTAATGAAGCTGTAAACTGAGGGGTCTATCCTAAGACTGGAGAATTGCAAAGATAGCACTTATATTTAAGGAAAAAAGAGAAAAAAGTAATCCAGGAAACTACAGGCCTCTTTGAACAAATTTTGAAAGAGAGACTAATTAAAGACATAGGGGTTAAAAGTAAATGGGATAAACTACAACATGGTTTTACAAAATATAGATCAGGTTGATCTGGCACGAACTCTTTCTTTGAGACGCTAGCTGAAATTCTATAAAAAGGAAATGGAGTAGATCTAATTGACCCGTTTTTCAGTAAAGCATTTGATACAGTTCCATAAGGGAAATTGTAAGTTGAATTGGAGAAGATGGGGATTAATACAAGCATTCAAAGGTGGGTAAGGAACTGGTTAAATGGGAAACTATAATGGGTCATGCTGAGAGATGATCTATCAGTCTGGAGGGAGGTTATTAGTGGAATTCCTCTAGAATGGGTCTTGGGACCAATCTGATTTAACATTTTCATTAATGACTTTGGCACAAAAAGTAGGAATGTGCTAATAAAATTTGCAGATGACATAAAGTTGGGAGCTATTGCTAATATGGAGGAGGACTGGAATATCATACAAGAAGATTTGGACAAATTTGAAAACTGGAGTAATACAAATGGGATAAAATTTAATAGTGAAAGTGCAAGGGACTTTAGGGACTAACAACAGGATTTTTTACAGTAATCTGGGGATTTACCAGTTGGAAGAGACTGAGGAGGAGAAAGATCTCAGTTTACTGGTGAATTACAGGATGACTATGAGTGGGCAATGTGATGTGGCCATGAAAAAAGCTAATGCAGTACTAGAATGCATTAGGTGAGGTATTTCCAATTGAGATCATCGAGTTCTGTTATGATTTTACAAGGCACTGGTGAGATCTACTCACTGGAATACTGTATGAAGTTCTGGTCTCCCATGTTTAAGAAAGATGAATTCAAACTGGAACAACTGCAGAGAAGGGTTACCTTTCTTTGGGGCACAGTTAAATGCTGGTTTGAAGTAGAATAAATGGTGGATTCTCTGTAACTTGAAATATTTAAAATGTGATTAGAGGATGTCAGTAACTCAGTCAACAGGTTATGGACCTATTTCAGAAGTGTGTGGCTGAGGTTCTGTGGATGGCAATGTACAGGATATCAAACTAGATGTTCACGATGGTCTCTTCTGGCCTTAAAATCTATGAGTCTATCATTTCTATGAAGTTTCCTTACCATATCTGTTCAATAAGTCTACAGCTAAATCCCAAAAAGGTGTTAAGTACCTGCAACTGTAGAATGTCTCCTCAGCAACACAATCTACTGGGAGCACATCAGACCTGTTGTCTGTTCTCTATGATGGTTTCCCATAGAATCTCAACTCACGGTCCTTGCCATCCCCCTGACAATTGACATCCCAGTCAAATTTCAAGTCCCTGCTTCAAGTCTAGGTGGCACTAAGGATTGGAAGAGACCTCAGGAGGTCATCTAGTCCAAACCCCTGCTCAAAGCAGGACCAACCCCAACTAAATTATCCCAGCCAGGGCTTTGTCAAGCCAGGCCTTAAAAACCTCTGAGGATGGAGATTCCAGGCCTTTTCCTTCAACAGAGAGGATGGACGAGAACATGACTTGCACCTCAAACTCCTTTATCCTTCTTCCCAGAGCCACATAGTCTGCAGTGACCTACTCAAGGTAATTCTTGGCAGTATCATTGGTGCCCTCATGGAGAAGTAGGAAGGAGTAGCGGTACGAGGGCATCATCAGTCTCAGCAGACACTCCATCACATCCTGAATTCCAGCTTCAGGCAAGCAGCACACTTCTCAAATTTCCCAGTCTGGATGTCAGATTGATGACTATGTTCCCCGTTAGAAGCAAATTCCTGACCATCACCAACTGTCTCCTCCTCTTGGGAGTGGTAGTCGTGGAACCCCATCCCTAGGAGAATGCATCCCATACCTTCCAGTCGATGGGGTCTTCTTCTGATCTGTACCCTCAGATGACTCATCCAAACCATTCTCCACTGCAATACCTGTGCAGAGAGCCTGAAAATGGTTTCTTACCTCTATCTGCATTGGATGTACATGGGTTTTCCTCTTTCTTCTTCTGGAGGTCACATGCTGCCAATTTTCTTTCCTGTTCTGCACTGCACTCTCTAATTCTTCAGTATACTGTGCCTGCAGTACCAAACACTGACTTCTATCCAGAAAATATTCATTTTCTCTGATGCAATGCAGGGTTGATACTTGGGTCTCTTGTTCTTTCACCTTCTCTTCCAATATGGAGACCAGTTTGCACTTCTTACAGGCAAAGTCACTTCTATAGTCTGGGAGAAAGACAAACATGGCATATCCTGTGCAGGTCACAACAGCTGATCGCTCACTATCCATATTTTACTCCTTCTAAGAGCCTCTTCAGATGTTATATCTACTTCTCAGAAGCCTGAAAGGCAAAACCTCTGTGGGAACTCCCCTCAGGCAAACTCCCAAGGAAACTCCCTCTGTTTGCTTCTCCTCTGTTCGCAGCTCACTCAGTTCAAAAGTGGCTGCTTTTTTATAAAGCTGCTGGCTCAAAGCAGTTGCCCCAGCTCAAAGCCTTCCCTCCAATCAACCACGCAAGGCTCACCTGGAACAAAGTACTCCTAATTCATATTTTTCGAACAAACACACAAACAATCAAACAGTCCCTGCAACTAGCAGCAGTCAAACAAATGGTCACAGCAGAAACTTGTATATTCACCCCACCAGCTCACAACACAGCCCCCGTAATGCAGCACTCACCGTAACTCTTCTTGGACAGTTCCCAGGCAAACTCCCTCTTTTGGCTTCTCCTCTGTCCGCCTACTCTATTTTTCTGCCTGCAAACACTTAAGTCTTTCTCTTAAAAAGAACAGGTCAGAAATTGTGGATGTACTCTGGGGTTTTCCCTCAAGAGCAAGAAATGTACTAGATGTCAGGAAAAGGAAACTATGTCAAGACAGAAGGAGTGTTTGGGAGACTAATCCATACTGCTGCTTCAGTATATGGACAGAGATTAGAACTCCAAGGCTCAAGGCAGGTTGCATTCTTCCTATTTGCATTTGTGCTTTACGTCCTCTTTATTGTATTGATCTCCATTTTACAATAAACCTGCACACAGCAAACACACCTAGTGGGATGTCATAAGTGCTGCTTGAGATTATTTTGAGGGATCTGTCATTATTTTATAAGTAGAATGGTAACAAATGAGTTTGAAGGGAAAAAACATCAGGGTAGGAATTCTGCACATTTGTCTGAATATCTTGTCACAGTTATCTAAATGTATCTCCCAGTTTCCATTGACCATTGCCATATGTATATAATATTATTTCTTGTGCTGAGGGCTAACTAAGGCCAATGTACCACTCAAGTTCTACCTCATACTTATTTTAGAAATCACCTACGATATTCAAATAAATGGTTAGGATTTAAGTTTATTAAAATAATAATTTGATTAGTCAGTAACAGGGCATTTTGGGAAGGGACATGCAAATATCTTTGTCCATGAACTAGATATTTAGTAACAGGATAAATGCCAGATTTGAATCTTCATGTTATGACTTGGCTATATATGATCAACAGGTGAAACTTAATTTTCATCCTGCTTTTGAACCTATACGAAAAGGACTAAGCTTTGTATATCCACGAGCCAGCGATGAACAATCTTCTAAATCAAGCCTTCTGAACTGATGTCTTCTAAATCAAGACTTCTGGAAAGTCTTGAGAAGTGAGCTACAAACAAAGAATTAAGGATGAAAAAGTCTTTAGATCCTGCTGTTATTTTTTATCTGATCATCTCAGTAATAGAATTCTCAGCGGGAATTGTTGCAAATGGATATATTGTTGCCTTAAATTGTATCGACTGGGCCAAAAGCAGAACACTGACTTCCTATGATAAGATCATAACCAGTCTGGCCTTCTCCAGATTTTGCCTACAATTCTTCATGACAGACTATTTCTTATTTAAGCTATATCCAAATCTCCTTGTTAGATTTCATACAGCTCAGCTTTATATAGTTATCTGGTTGTTCATAAACCAAATGAGTCTCTGTTTTGCAAGCTGCCTTTCTGTGTTCTATTGTGTGAAGATTGCCACTTTCAACCAGTCCCTCTTCAGCTGGTTTAAACTGAAAATGTCCAAACTGGTGCCATGGCTACTTTTGGGCTCTGTGCTTTACTGCTTGGTTACCACAACTGCTTTTACATTGTTCAGCTATTCCTATTGCGTATCCTCTAACAACTCCACAGATCGTCTATCAACAAATAGCATTTTGTCAGACAATATAAAGAACCTTATGGAATTCACTTTTCTGATACACAGCGTAGGATCTATTTTTCCCCTTATTGTATTTATTGCTTCATCTGTTCTGTTAATCATATCCCTTTGGAGACACATCAGGAAAATGAATCTTAATTCAGACCTTAATCCAAAGTTCAAGAACCCCAGCACGGACGCCCATGTGCGTGCTCTTAAATCTGTGGTGTCCTTTTTCATCATCTACAATATTTATTATGTGACTTCAACATTCTCAATAGGAAACCTATCTTATTTGAATGCCGAATGGAAAATTAGGGTGTTTTCATTTATCGGTGCTGCTTACCCTTCTGTACACTCCGTTATCTTGATTCTCGGCAACCCCAAATTAAAACTGGCCTCAGCAAAAATTCTGCATTCTGCCAATTGCTGTTTCAGAGAGGTTACTTCATAATATCAATTCCTGTCCTTCTGGATCAAGAATGTTCACTACCTTTGTGTAAAGCACAGTAGTGGAAAATATATTCGATTTTACCCTTTGTTCCCACATTCTCCAGTCTATTATCCATTTGAAATCTTTCTTCTTGCTATAGTACACAAAGCCACTGGCACTTTCCCAGAAGATCATTTGCACATTCCCCACCAATTCCCATTCAAACACTTCCAATGGACATGAGTCCTTTCCTGCAGAAGAATTGCTATCTTTTTAAGAAGGGACTTCTCATTTGATGAGATCACCAAATTCATTTTCATATGATGGATTCGGCCAGGATTGAAATTTGGTCTCCACTGTTAAATGACATTTCTGTTTATAAATAAATAAACCAGCCATTGATAGAAATGAGATGAAATTCACCCTGTTATACTACAAAGTTTATGCTTCATCCATATAGTTTTTCAAAGTAACATAACAATACAGTTAATTATACAAATCATCTATTAGCTACATCTAACTAATGAATTGTTTGGTAATTTAGTAAGAAGCTTGAACATAACGCATGAATAGTTAGAGCTGATAATACAGTACTGTGATACAATATAGTTAAGGGAACATAAATGTACGTTTATGGGAGGGAGAACGATTGTTCATGATCATTGCCTGGAAAAAAGATTTTTATAGACAATTTAAATAATAAAAATAAATTATTATCAATACTGTGGTTAAGACTTTTAAGATTGTAATTGGAGGAGTTTACAGGGTAGACAGTAATACTGAGTCCCACTGGAATAGGAGAATCCCCTTTTGAAAGGGACCCAGCATTGGCATCTAGCCCTGGAATAACCTGAGGCAATGAACATTAGAGATGGTTGAAATATGGTGACACTGTTTATGAAATTTTTTTAAATAGTGAGTTAAAATTTTAAAAACAAAGAGACCAGTCTACTAAATATGGTCTTTTCTGGGTTTCGGACTGGGTAATTTGGGACATGTCAGACAGTTTGGAGAATATGCCTGTGTCAACTTATCAATTCCTTTCTGTTTTATGGATAACATTATTGTAACTTTCAGCGGATTAGAACCTCCATGTGCTTGCAAAACCCTGGAACCCATGCTTGGAAATGTGCAGCAAAGCAATCCTGGCCTCTGCCACTGAATAGTTGAAGAATCGTTTTTTTGATAGCAAGGTCTTTGAATAAATTCTCTCTTCATAGAAACCTGTTTGGGGAGATGTAGAATTCCCCGTAGACTGAACACTTGATTGGAAGAGCTGTAGTTTCTTCAGTGACCCACCTGACTAAAGAGGGAGAGAGACAGATTTTAAAAGGTGAGCTTCTATAAGCCAAAAGGAGCCACCAGGAATGGAAATCCCAACTGAAGGAGTGGAGGCAAGAGGGAGGTGGTGTACTTCTCGAAGGACTCTGACCAAACTCAAAGGATTCTGAGTTGCAAGGAGGACTCTGGGGGGGGATTGTATTCAGGACTTTGTTTTGCATAGATCTGTAAATCTCCTGTGCTAAGAGTGTAAGTCTCCTCTGCTGTTCCTTACTGTTGTTGCTATGTGTCCCTGAATATTGAATTACACAGTAACCACAGCCAAGTGGGACTTGGCAGGTGGGGAGAGGAAGGAATATGCGTAAACTGCTGGGAAGTCTTTGGAGTGTCAGCATTGGTTTCTGAGGATAGGGCAATTGGACTGGTTTGATAGGATACCATGATTTAGTCAATAGGTCAATAACGTGCCACCACTGGTAATTAGTACCGATGGTCAATGTTGGGATATTGAAAGTCTTTTTCCTGAGTGTCTGGCTGGAGAGTCTTGCCCGCATGCTCGGGGTTCATCTGATCGCCATATTTGGGGTCGGGAAGGAATTTTCCTCCAGGGTAGATTGGCAGTGGCCCTGGAGGTTTTTCGCCTTCCTCCGCAGCATGGGGCAGGGGTCGCTTGCTGGAGGATTATCTGCTACTTGAAGTCTTTAAATCAAGATTTGGGGACTTCAAATAGCTGAGTCAAGGGAGAGAATTATTTCAGGAGTGGGTGGGTCAGTGGCCTGCATCATGCGGGAGGTCAGACTAGATGATCATAATGGTCCCTTCTGATCTTAAGTTCTATGATTCTATGATTCTATGATTGTGAGGTCTCCCCACAGAAAGAGGCCAAACAGGGAATCTTCACCTGTAATTGTACCTAAGAGGCCATTACTAGAGACAGTATCTGGACCCATCTAGCTGGAAGCACATGGGATCCAAAAGTTGGGTACAATACAACAGACTGACGTAAGGAACATGAGCCACATTTCATGTCAGGCCTGGAAACATTGCATTGTTCAGTGGTGAATGAAGTCAGTTTAACAAGAAATGCTAAAGCAGTTTTATGTCTTCAGGTTAAAGGGCACTGGGGTTAGCTAAAATCTTGTATCTAGGCTGGGACCCTCAGAGTCATTTCCCTAATGCCTTTCCTAAGTAATTGTCATGGGTTTAATGAGTGTAAATGGGGGAGAGTGTGAATAACTAGCTTACAGTCTTTAATTATATTTCACAAAACAAATGTGGGCCTCGTGTCCATTGGTCTTAGATGAAAGTCTGTTACTGAGTTCTACAACATATGTATGAGACAGTACCTGTCTCTGTTGAGCCCAGCAGATTTGTCAAGAAAATGATCATTCCTTACTAGAACTTTTGACAATCACCTAACACAGACATTGCCCACTGCCAAATCTCTGGACCACGTTGAACTACATCCAAAATGCTGGGGATCCGTAATTAAAAAAATACCAAGGTGACCCCTGAGGCAGAGTAAAGGGAACACTGAACCATATAAAAGTTGAAAGCAAGCAGAAGAGAACCTTATGCTCTCTCTCATGTTTAAATGACATCTGAAGCAAAGTACCCCTCTCTTCTCTGGACAGGCCATCTGGAGGAAAAAGAGGTGAAAGACTCTGACCAATTGACTATGACAGCCTGAAGCATCCTCAGCTGTTAGAGAGAGAGAAAGATCTCACAGGCTTTAAGATATGAGCTCAAAATTTTTTTCCATCAATCTGGTGCCAGATAAGAACAATCTTGTAAGTCAAAGATTCCAGAAAGAAAATAGTGAGAATTCTTTTATATGGCTGCTATGATAATTGGGCCTACAAATTTATCCTAAGTGTAAACTCAGCTGTAAATTGTGAGTGAGAATTCACAAATTGCCACAGTGAATTGTTATGTTAAATTTTGTAAGAACCGACGGAAGAAAGAGACAGACTGAATTAATTTAAACCGAAAGGGTTTTACTGATACCACTCAATGATTATGTTAAGATTATGATGAGTAAACAAGAGGAGACATCAATGAAACAAAATTGCTGTGCTGGAAATTCGGTCTATTGGTGGACAAAATAATGAGAGGATCGTCTATCTGCCCAAAACTCCATTTTGGGCTTCTGAAAAAGAAAAGACTTCTTAGTAGAAGAAGCAGTTGTCTGACAACAACCATTGCAGCGAGCTTTATCATCTTGACTTCCATCCCTACTATCCCCTGGGATACTGGAACTTCTTCATCCTGGTCCTAACAAATATCCTGACCAGACCGGGCCAGAGAGAGGACACAGATGACATTGCTACCTCCATCAGCTTCCAGCTAAATTCTGGATATCTTCCTCCATCTCCCAACCCCATGTGTCCTTTTCCTTCTATACATTATTTCTTTTCTTTCCTATCTCTCTCCTGTGACTGGAAAGAGGAAGCTAAAAGCAATGCCCTAAACAGCCCAATGCTAGTACAAATTTGCCAGATCTTGGGTTGACTGATAAGACCATGTGCTCTGCCTCTGTTTTTTCAGCAATGAGGTTCCAAGAGAGAATCAGCATCCGAGACAGACGCTGCATTTTCTCTCTCTGCTGAGCCATTGGATACTGCTCCCAGGTTAATACCCTTTTACCCTTACACTGGTCACTATCCACATGAGTGGACTCAGCCAGGACTATAACAATGTGTACATGTTTGTGTGGGGGTGTATGTGAGAATTTCACATTTCAAAGGAAGAAGAAGACATATTATTCTGGTAGGTTGATATTTTTAATTTACAAATAAATGTTGGCTCTTTGAAGCATTTCTGAAGTGTGGAATGCTAGATGTAGTCCTGAGGAGATACATTAGTGAATAGAAAACAGTTGGGTCTTCAAAGATGCATTATAAAATATTACTTGGGTCTGAATCAGGTTTTCGCTCAGTTTAACGCAATATTTTACCCAACTCATAACAATACCAAATCAACACATCCTGAATTTCTAATAGAAAACCATGGAGGAAATCCATGAAAAATTTGACCAAATACTACAACAATCAAGAAATATGTATAATCGGTGTGTGGGTATGCCATGGAAAGAAAAAGCTGTAATACATATAATTTATCATGATGAATTATTCCCTCCGGGCCTGGTCACACAGAGCAGTAAGAGGTAGTCTGGTTAAAGAAAAAAAACCACTGACCTGTGTTCATTAACATTCTGAAAGTGGCACTATGGGGGTCCTCACAACAAAAGTTTTGGTGGCCTCAGACTGCAACCACCAACTCTTGCTGGTGGCTGCTCTTACAATTTTTCCTAAAATACTTAAATAGTTTTATGAAAAACAAATAAATATGCACATATACATGTCCAAATCCTTGTAATTTATTTATGTAGGGTTTTTTTTTGCAGACTCAATAATAAAAATAATATACAGTTCTATATATTCTTTACTGGACTTAAACAGAATAGAAATACAAATAAGGTGCTCTGCATGTTTTGCTTTTTTAGTTGATTTTTTGTTTTAGATTTGCTAGCTAGTAGGTCTGCTATTGTGAAAAATGATATTTGTATATTTGTTAATATCAGTTTTCACAGCGGATTTACTCATCCCCAGCAAACTGGGGGACAAGTTAAACCCTGGACGGGAAGGTCGGTAAGGAGGGCTAGGGGTGATGGGCATGAGTCAGGGGCTGGAGCTAAGGTCCTGCTGCACGACTGGCAGCTGGAGGAGGCAGCAGGGGTCAGCGGTGACGTGGGGAGGGGGGAAGCCTGAGGCTGGAGCCCAAAACCCTGAGGCTGGGGGATAGAGCCCGCCACCACATGGCCAGAGCCTGCTGCCCACCGCTCCAGGGCTGAAGCCCAAATCCCAAGCCACACCGCCTCCGGGAAGGAGGGGACCTCACACTGGTCGCCTGCTCCTACAGTGTTTATGACTCCAGAAGGGGGCAGGGACCAACCCTGGCTGGGGACCCCGGGGGAGGGGCTGCTGCTTCCCCCCCCTCCCCATCACCACCCAGGAGGCTGTGGCCACAAGAAAAGTCCGTGGTGACTGCATGCAGCCACAGTGGCTGCATTTGAGAAAGGCTGCCTGTAATATCAAGATGTTCGCTATACTGCTGTTCCTATTAGTACTTGTTCAAGGTAATTACAGGAATAATGTTCATATTGTAAATGTAAATATAAATGTACTTAATCCTAATGTCCTAAATCATTGTTGATTCATTTCTCCCCCAACAAGACAATAACTCACTCCACCACCTAAATCTTTTTTTTAAAGGCTTGAAAGACCAGAATACATAGTGTGCACACTGTGGATAAGGGATACTGCATTCCCAACAATGCATTGCTCTTCTTCTTGGTCATTTCTCCTGGTATCTCCAGATCTCTGTCAGCTCTGGCTTTGCTTCCCCAATTCTCCCTCTACTTCCCAAGCCAGAATCTGCTGCATCACTATGAATTAGCTTGAAAACTAATCCCCTGTTGCTATATTTACATTTCTTGTAATAATACAGATGGCTGCAATTTCATTTATTAGATTTATAATGTGTGGGGCTGGATGAATAATTTGTAGCAAAGAATTTGTTCAATGAATTCCACTTTTTTCTGTTCCAGAATTGTCTGCCAGAAGATTACGATTTACTCAATGTTATGGTTATTCAAAATTATTGTTAAAAGTGTTTTTATTTATTTCAATTTAAATCACAAAAAGGCATGTCTACAAGACTCTAGGAGCTCTGCATCTCTTAACTCCCACTTAAACTGTGAAAATAGGGCATACATTGGACTTCAGTGATGCATAGGTTATATCAGTTTGCTGCTACCTCTTGTGGCTCCCAACCATCAGAAAAAAATTACAAAAAGTAAATAATTGCACCTATCCCTGATAAGACAGCCTTAATTGGTAAGCTGACCTGATTTGTTTTGTAGCATGATTGCATACATAAATTTTGAGGAGGCATTTGAAGAGGGAAAATGTAGATCAGGGGTAGGCACCCTATGGCACGTGTGCCAAAGGCAGCACGCGAGCTGATTTTCAGTGGCACTCACACTGCCCGGGTCCTGGCCACCGGTCCGGGGGGCTCTGCATTTTAATTTAATTTTAAATGAAGCTTCTTAAACATTTTAAAAATCTTATTTACTTTACATACAACAATAGTTTAGTTATATATTATATACTTATAGAAAGAGACCTTCTAAAAACGTTAAAATATATGACTGGCACACGAAACCTTAAATCAGAATGAATAAATGAAGACTCGGCACACCACTTCTGAAAGGTTGCCGACCCCTGGTGTAGATTCATAGATTAGAAACTCTGTTTTAGGTATGTTGAGCTTGAGCTGATAGCTAGAGATCCATGAGGAGATGCCAGAGACAGGTTAAGATTGTAGTTTGAATAGATGGAGGGTGATCTGGAGTAGAAAAGTACATCTGTGAATTATCAGCATAGAGATGGTAGTTCCATTTATATTTGGAGATGAGATTACTCATAGATAAGATATGGCAAAGAAGAGAAGGGACCCAAGGACATAAAACTGGAAGAGTGATAAGTCAGATCCCCCAAAGGACACACTGAAGGAGAAATTACAGAGATAGGAGAAGAACCAGGAGAGGATAGTCATGGAATCTGAGGGAGAACAAGATTTCAAAAAGAAGAGCATGGTCAACTCTGTCAGAGGTGGCTGACAAGTCAAGGAGGATGAGGATAGACTACTGGTTCTGACCTTTAACTAGAAATAAGTAATTAGAGACAAGATAAATAAAGTGGAATTCTTTCTTACTCAGGTATGGATTTTATCAGCCATTCCATTATATTGCCCGGGAAGTATGTGAGACCGACGGGACTATGATTACATGGATCATCCAGTTTAACCATTTTAAATATTGGCACAACATTAGCTTTCTTTCAGTCTTCTGGAACTTCCCCAGTGTTCCAAGACTTATTGAATACCAAACATAAAGGGCCAAGAGAGCTCCTCAGTATTTGGTATATAGAGAAATATCTGGGATTGCATGTATGTAGTATGTTCAAAAATAGACCACAATCCTGTAAATACTTACACATATTCTTAACTTTACACATGTGAGGTATGGGTCAGTGGCACTACTTGCATAATTTAGAGCATTTGTGTGTTTGAAGCATCCTGCTTATATATGGGATTATATTTTGTTCCATCTGCAATGTGAATATATCACATTGCAGATGACCTTTGATATATAATATAGCTGTACATTAGGCACATTTAAATGTATATGTCTGAGCTAAGTGAATGAGTGAAAGTGATGAAAATCTCTGATGAACATTCCATTTCACAAAAATTTGGATATGCAAAAGATCTTGCCATGACAATCAAACACCAAACCTCCATGACACTGAGAAAGCATTAACTGAGGACCTCCAAATTATGGAACTATACTTCCGGAAATGGAGGCTCAAAAAAACCCCTGGAAAAACAATAGTAAGTGCAATTCATCTTGATAATAGGAGTGCCAAAAAATACATTGAAAGTAGCTTTCTGTGGTAAAAATGTGCAACATGATTACACTCCAGCATGCCTGGCAATGAAACTCAACCACACCCTCACTTTCCATGATTACATTGAGAAAGTAGCTACAAAGATAAAAATCAGAGTGAACATCATTCAGAAAATAGCAGGGACAACCTAGGGTGCATCGGCATCAATGCTGCAAACATCTGTAATGGCACTTGAATATTCAGTAACTGAATATTGTGTACTGGTATGGAGCAGATGCAGCCATAAGCGACTTGTTGACACCCAGGTGAATACAGTGATGAGATTCATCACTGGATCCCTTAAGTTAACTCAAACACCATGGCTAGCTGTTCTAACATCGCTCCTCTGATGATATGCCGAACTGCTGTGATACTCTGTAAAGCTCAATGAAACTTTCTATCCACTAAGATATTGACAATCCCCCCCCACCCAATTTTTTACATCAGACAAGCCTTTCTAGGAACATTTGCTTAGCCTCATGCAATCAGGCTATGATCAGAAGGAGACTTGGAAAGCAGAGTGGGCTAAACGAGACTTTAAAAATAAGCACCTTGTCACGCATTCCACTCAGAAGGCTCCCGGGTTTGGCCTTCCACAGACATCTTGGTCAATTCTGAACCAAATTCAAACCAGTCATGATAGATGCGGACATCTAATGCACAATGGAAAATCAAGGACTCCCTAACTTGCGAGTGTGGCTCCCATAACAAAACATCAAATATATCACCACCTACTGCCCAATTTATAAATATGAAGGAGGCTTCACTGCTATAAATTTTGCCATTCATTATGTAGCTATCTGGCTTGATCAACTTCAGGTAAAATTGTAGTTGCTGCTCTACACCACCCATACGAAAGCAGAAGATGGAGCTACAACTTGGTCTTCTGAATGCCAATTCCAAGAGTGAAATCATGGATCCATTCAAGATAATGGCAAAATTCAGGCCACAATTTCAGACTAGGTATATTTGGTATTCTCAGTCAAAATAGGATAAGGATCTGTGCCTTCTGACTGCATTTACACAGAGCAGCTGTGTTAGAAGAACATTTTCACCAAAGAATTCCATCGGAGTAGTTCAACAGAAATCAGGTATTTGGGGGATGGATAAAGTTCCATATATTATGTCTGCCCTTGTTAAAATGAGAATCGTGATTTCTCAACATGGAGAGTGTAATGGATTAGTATAGGTTTTTATTTATCTATATCAGGCTAAAAACTCTTTTTGTTTTTGAATCATAGAATCATAGAATATTAGGGTTGAAAGGGACCTCAGGAGGTCATCTAGTACAATCCCTTGCTCAAAGCAGACCAACACCATCTAAATCATCCCAGCCAAGGCTTTATCAAGCCAGGCCTTAAAAACCTCCAAGGATGGAGATTCCACCACCTCCCTAGGTAACCCATTCCAGTGCTTCACCACCCTCCTAGTGAAATAGTGTTTCCTAATATCCAGCCAAGACCTCCCTCACTGTCTATTGCACTACAGTCTCCATCTTGAACTGGGATACCCTGGAGGTGTCAGGAGAAATCCTTATACCCAGAAGAAGAGTAAACAATGGGAAAGCTATCAAGAGTCATCAAACCCAACAGTCCTCCATTCAGATGGGTCCACCCTAGAATAGCAGGCTGGATGCAGTTCCAGGAATTCCCTTTTCAAAGTTTAGATGGGGGTAGGAGTGTGGATTTAACCAATCAGTTTAAAAGTTCCTTTGCAAAGTTTGTGTGTTATTTGATTTAATTGCCAGGCGTTTACTTAGGAGATGATGTACTGCAAACGATTTCTGTGATGGGGTATGCAAACCACACTGGGCAAAAAGGATTTAATAAGAGCCTGTGGCCTCAGTCAGTCCTCCTATGCTATACCTGAAGTAGTGTCAAGCCTGGAGGGAGGAGCTAAAAGGCCTGGGCATTGCTCAATTTGGGGCTGGCTGGTAAGAAAAGCAGATCTCTGGCCCCCACTTGAAGAGAGAAGTCTGGTTGGATCCAGGAAGCAGAGTTGGATGGATGGCAGACAGAGACTCCCTGTTTGCAACAAGGAGTGCAAGGCAGTTGTGTACGAAAGCTGGAGGAAGTGAATCTGCCAGGATTCTCTGTACTGATAGAGAAGCCTGCAGGGAGGAGAAAGCCACCTACTGAGCCAGGGACTGTCCTGCTGGGGGAGTAGAGAAAACTCTCCTGAAGCAGAACCACTGGGGTGACAGAAAGTGCTAAGAAGCTCTGCAGTGATCTTGGGTAAGAGGCTGAGAGAGATGCCAGTATACAATGAGCCTGGGAAGAGCCTGTGGGCAGAGCCATCCCTTAGGTACAGCGAATTAGGGCGACCGCTCCGGGCCTGTGCTTTGGGCGGCCCTGTGGGCCGGTGCTACTGGCTCGCGCAGTTGGTCCTGGAAGTGACAGATCAGTACCAGAAGTGATGGATTTATCCCTTCCACCGTGGGCCCCGCACCTCCCTAGGGACGGTCCTGCCTCTGGGAAAGATCTAACACAGGTCAAGCACAGGGATCTAACACAGGGAAGCAGCAAGGGGTCTGCACTGAGAGGCCTTGGCTGCTTAATAAAGGATCCCTGGAGCAGAAACCGGAGTAGAAGGAGGGCCTGAGTTCCCCTACTGGACCATCCAGGAAGGTGATATGGAAATACCCCTGACACAAGGGGGGAGTCCTGTGTTGGGCTGAAGATGCTACATGGCATTGGCAGACAATTGCTTATTGGACTCCTATTTTACCCCAAAAGATATGGGGCTATATTTAACCTGGTTGTAAGACCAAGATGCAAGAAGCAGACAACTGCAGAGCCAGAGTAGCTGTCAGCAGAGGTGCCACAGGAAGAGATCCTGCTAAACCACTGCCAGCCACCAGGAAGTGCACTGAACAATGAGTCACTCTTATAACTGCCCATTAAAGTGGAGATCTGCGGAGGTTGTGCTTAGTCTATTGGGAAGACTTGTGGAGGGAGGGGGTCAGAACTGATCAGAGGGCACAGGGCAGCTGAACCACAGGCTCCCACCTCCTAAGAAGGGAGACCTAGATGGTGGGCGTGGCAGAGGTCTGTATCCCAGGAGCATGTCAGAAAGGCCAGATTTAAAGACCCAGCAGGTTTAAAAGCAAGTGGGATCCAAAAGTTGGATCCAGTACAATAGCCCTGTGCCCAGCAATAAGCAGGAGGTCAGTCAAGGGTGAAACAGAGTATTGATGTGGTAAGTCATATTTGGTTTCTGGATGGATAACTGTGTCTCTCTCACTGACATGTCCTGTATATTAGAGCAGGGTGAAGTACTGTATTAATTAGAAACAATTTACTTTTCAGATTTGGTACATTTTTGTGTTTATGAATTGTCCATAAACCAAACATGATTTTTCATCAGATCACAACTACTCCTGTCTCTTTCCTGACTATTTGGATACATTATGCATATTCAACAAGGGAACAGAACCAGTACTATTACTGTGCCCAAGAACAATGAGACAACCTGAATTTCTAATAGAGTGTCATAGAGTAAGTGACAAGAGAAAAATTGCATTAAATAATGACTACAGTAGAGAAATTGTGATGTAGATTAAGCTAATTTGGTATAAGGCCCTGTAGTATTAGTGTAGATGGCATACATGGGCCAAAGGTGTTAACATACCTCACTCACTGTCCAACATTAAAAAGTGTTGAACAAAATTCGGGGTTTGGTACACAGAGACCTCAGCCTGCTTAGTAGCATGACAAACACATCATTAAAAAGCCTTTTAACCTTTTATTAAGGATACAGAAAAGAAGGAAACAGAGTTAAAACATTTGAAATGTAAAGTGTTAAATACGGCTTTCATTTTAACAACATTGTTTTTTCCTTTGCCTTTAGCTGGAGAGAGTTTTTAGAAGAATGCGCTGGCCCCTTGGCTGACAGCCTCTTAGATGGTAATAACTGTCCTTTTGGGGGGAAAAAGAAATTAGTTGAACTTGGTTGGAGCCAACACTGCTACTGTTAAAGTCTGATCCCATTTCTAAGAAGGCAAAACAAGACTGGCACGCAAAAGGGGAGAGAAAAGAACTGCAAAGATAGAAAATGCAGTGTCTGTCTCTGGTGTTGACTCTCACATGCAACCTCACTGCTGGAAAAACATAGGCCCAGCACACTCTGAGACCTGGCAAACTTGTATTAGCATCAGGCTGTTTAGGGCATTGCTATTAGTTGTTTCTTTCTTGCCACAGTCTTACAGCAGTGTTGCAAAATATCTAGTCTTGGCCAGTTAAGCCAGAATCTTATTAGATGGAAGGAAAAAGGAATGGGATAGAAAAGAGAAGATATTAAAAGGGAAAAGAAAAGGGCACATAGTGGTTGGGGTGGGGTCCCAGATGACAGTGAGGATAGTGGAGTTTGTTGCAGTAGCTCCTGTAGGAAAAATAAATTATTCCTTCAGATTCCCAGGTCATTGTGATGTAGACCTCTACCTTCACTGCAATAATGCTTCCAGTCATTACTGTTCATTATAGCAGGGCAGGAACCGGAATTTCCATTTCCTGGGAAATTCTTTGATTTTGAAACTAAAGATCAAAAATAAAGGAATTTCAGAATATCTTGGAAAAGAAAAATTAAGGTGAAAAACATTTAGGTTGAAGCAAAACATTTTGTTTCACTAAAATATATATCTCTCATTTTGATTTTGATTATTTAAATTTTATTATATTCTTTAATATAAAATATAAAATAAAAAATGAAAGTTGTTTAGAAATGAAAAATTGAAACATTTTAATTCAAATTAATTTTTGTCAACATTTAAATATTCCCACAAAGTTTTGAATTAGATGCAATGGTATTTTCTGATAGAGAGATATTCTGTTAGAATTTTTTTGATCTTCTTTATTATTACTATTATTTCTTTCTATTACCATCGTGCCTGGGACCCTCTAGCCAAAGACCAGGACACCATTGTGCTAGGTGCTCAGTCCCTGCACCAAAGAACTTCAAATAAGGAATCTGGGGGAGTTGGAAGTGGCTCCTGTAATCTCCATGCCTGATTTTTACGTTCAGTGGGAGGAAAATCAAGTAAGGAAGGATACGGCAATGGAGAAAGGAACAACAGAGGGCAGGAAACTGAACATCAAGAGGAAAGACAGTAAAAGTCAGGTAGGTGATATTGACAGTAGAATGACTGTACCTAATCTAACGAGGTATCTGGGCGAAAAGGAGCAGAAACAATTGAGATGTCTGTACACCAATGCAAGGGGCCTGGGTAACAAAATGGAGGACCTAGAACTACTGGAACTAGACCTAATTAAAATAGTCATTTCGGCTGATTTGTTGCATGACATGTTATTTTCTCTTTTGCAAATGTGTTTTTTAAAAGTCAGTTTGGATAGTGTTATGTAAGCATTTGAAATGCTTAAATCATCTATAACTGTAAATAAATGATGTGGCATCTGTACTACTTAGAATGTTACGGTATTTTGTTTTACTCATGAAATTTTCTTTCTATGAGTAAATTACTTATTAAATATATGCAAACAAATTAATAGAATAAAGAACTTGTGTCCACATTTAGAGGTGCCCTCTCTGGTGATCAGTTCACTTAAGTCTGCCTTTGGGGTGTCATTTTCCCAGGTGCAGAGGGACCAAGCAAGATCCTCTGCAGCACCTAAATCCTGGAGCAGGGCTGCACAGGGAGGAGGCAGGAAAAGCAACGTGGCTGCAGAGGCTGCTAACTTCAAATTAGCTGTCTTGGAAGGCTCCACCAAGAGCAGACCAAATGCAAGTTGGATGAGGAGGCTTGTAATGGGGGTCACTCAACTCAAGAGCATTTCCTCCTGGCCAGTCATGGCCTAGCAGCTCTCTTCCCCTATGACACCATTTGCCAATGGTCACTCCATTGCTGTGGTGGTTTCTCTTCCCATAATTCACAGTGCTCCCTCTTCGCAACTCAGTCATCTGGTTAGGTCACTTTATGGTCTCCCCTTCCAGAGTGTCAAAGTCTCACCAGATCAGCTGTCCAGATGACACCTTCAACAGACCTGTGCCATGTCCCAGTGGCTGGTAGGGGAACCCAGGCCATCCCTTGATAATGGGTTCCAACCCAGAGATCCTATGACCAGCTATCTCCCTCTTTGCTCCCCCCTGGGCTTCTTCCTACCTTGCCTTCTCAGGCTTTCTTTCTTCACAACTCCTCTGGGGTTGACGTTTCTTCCAGGTCTAGGATTCCAGAGTTCATTCTGCTCCTTCCACTTCTCTGCTCCCAGCAAGTGACTACACACTCTCTCCCCCTGCAACCTTCTGCTATTACCAACTTTCCCCCTTTATATTCCTTACATGGCTTCTCCCCCAGCTGGGCTTTATCAGCAATTAGTGTTTATATATTCCTGTCCCTCCCTTCAGATGCAACTGTGAAGCTTAGTTGGCCTCTTCTTGACCACCTTCACCCCTATAGGGCTGGTGAGGGATGGACACCTCATAACAGGGCCATTGAAATCTGGATCAAGTGGCACAAAGGTCCACAAACAGGTTGTTGGAGGACAATGACTGCTATTGCAGCCACTGCTTAATTCCTGTGCAAAGACCATTGTTTTGGTCAGTCTGCAAGGAAATGAAAATCTCACCTTTACTGAGGATCATATTGTTGCCTGTTGTTCAGGGGATTTGTCTTTTGATAGTGGACCACAAGAACACAGAACATTATCTTCAAGATTCATGTTCACATGTGGTCCCAGAGGGCATCTGTTTCTGGGTAGTCAGAATTTCAACTTTACTTTCTATGATAATTTGCAATGGAAATATTATTATAAGAATTACTCTGATCCATTTAGAGAACAGAAACAATACTACTTCTCTGACCCATCATAATGAAGCAATGAATTCCAAACTTTTTCTTCTTAGCTCACACATCCTAGTCATATTCAAGTCTTCTTGTTCCCTACATGTCAACTTACATGCAAAAGGATTTCCTTTTGTAGCTATCTTGATTCTCCTAGGCCTAGGGCAATGTAAGATATTTGGGTTTTATTTTGTTGTTTCCCGTCATGTAGGAAATAGACTTTATTGCAACATTACTGGGTTAACAAATAAATGATTACACTATTTGTAATTAGGGTGGGTTTTTTTGGCTTGAATAAAAGGGTACACAGAGGAAAAAGCCCAGAGATACTTTGGGTGCTCACAGGGTAAAAATTGTTTCTTTAGGACAGTTGCAAATTTCACATGGATTCTGTTACAACAAGTAACAAGAGCTGCACCTGGATGAAAGACATGAAAAATGAATATGAAAAAAATGAAAAAAGGTATTCAGTAGGATTCTGCTGTGTTCTGAGGGTAAAGTTGCTACAAGACATACTTATCTCATCCAACCATTTATTATTTTATACAACACAAATGCAAAACTTGGTGCTGTTTTTTGACATCTTGTTTGGTCCTCCTTGATTATCTATTTAATATTAGTCAGATTTGTAGAACTCATGACAGGAGCCTAAAACCAGTCTTGTAAACTTAAAACAGAGAAATGACAGGACTGTACTTTGGGCAGGCTGTGATACTTGGATGAGGGATAAATTTGTTTGGGGAACTTAAAAATGGGTTCATGGGTTACAGGGACTTGTGACTAGCAAATTCTATACTTTTGACATATATAGAATAATGAAATTATAGGCCTGGGAGGGACCCATCATGCTTTACTGAGACACCATTAAGAATTACTTTTTGTCCATCTCTTTCTCTGCCTTGCCTATTATATTACTGTAAGCACTTAGGACAAAGAAATTCTCTTTGTGTCTACATCATCAAACATTGTGCAACACTGATCCTGACTACTCTGATATAACTATTGATGAGCAATAAGAGTACAGCTGTAACCAGAGTTGGCATGGATCTGTCACAGGTTCTCTTTGTATGGATGGATGCAAATCACAGAGTTTTGTTAAGAAGATTAAAATCAGAATGTACCTGGATTGATGACAAGGACACTGAATGCAGGACAGGTTGGATTGTCAAATGTATACTTCTTCTTCATGAAATTGTCCTTACGGTGCTCTATTCTCGGTGCACGTGCACCCTTACACCTCTGAGCAGAGATTTTTGGTAGCACATGCACCCTCACCAACCTTGGTCTCTGTACCTAGCGTATATAGGGCAGTGCAGACCAACCGCCACTCCAGTCTCTTCTCAAGTGCCTTAGCCTGAGGCAGAGCTCCTGTGGCATCTACCTCTAAGATCTTAGGTTATTTTTCCCTGTAAATATTTAGATAGGAGTAGCCCTGTTATTTCTATAAATTTATTTTAATAGTTTGGGGAAACTTGCAAACAGTTTTTTTTAGCAGGAGTGGGGACGGGTTAGGAGAGGTTTAGATTCCTCACCCACTCACTTCCTGCCCTCCCTCAAGCAAGAGTTTCCTCTTGAGAGGAATTATATTTTTGTTGTTTTTGCCTACAGGGATACCTATTTCCCTCAGTTTCAAAACTTTATTTCCCTTCAAGGGGCCTATTCCTATCAGTGAGAGCCATTGTAGCTGTCTTTATTGTCTAGGAGACGCTCATGTCCCTTCCAGGTGTAAACTCTGTGGAGTTTGTGAGTAGGTTGAGGAAGTTCTGCGAAACCACTGCACCACAGGACCCTTCCCTTCATCTCCTCAATATCAGGGCCGGCTCCAGGCACCAGCTTAACAAGCAGGTGCTTGGGGCGGCCACTTGGGAGAGGAGCGGCACGTCCAGGTATTCGGCGGCAATTCAGCGGAGGGTCACTCACTCCCGCTCGGAGCGAAGGACCTCCCGCCGAATTGCCGCCGCAGATCGCGATCGCGGCTTTTTCTTTTTTTTTTGGCTGCCTGGGGCGGCAAAAACCCTGGAGCCGGCGCTGCTCAATATGAGGAGTTGTTTGAGAAAGGAGAGTAGATGAGGAAGCAATACCAATTAATATATCTTCCTTCTTGCCTGATGAGGTGATACTTCCTCCTTCTTCCTAGGTAAATCACTTCAGGCAGTTTCAAAATCTAATAAAATCAGTGGCGGACACTTGCAAATTCCATTAGAGGAAGTACAGGATGTGCAGCATAAACTGATAGACATACTCGATACAACTTCGTCAGGTAGCTTTACCAGTAAAAAAAAGCCTTGTTTGAATAAGCTAAAATAGTATTACAATGCCCAGCATCAATACCACCAACATGTAAAAAGGGAGGACAATAAATATTTTGTGCCTCTGAAAGTTTCAGAATATTTATTTACACACCTGACACAGAACTCATTGGTATTGGATGCTGTAAGTGAGCACAGTGAACAACATCATTTCAAATCAAAACCTCACAAGAAGGACTAGAAACATCTGGCCTTATTTGGGCAAAATAATTATTCCTCGGCCTCATAGCAATTTAGAGTGGTGAATTATGAAGCCCTCATTGCCAAATACAATTACATCAACTACAATAAGTTCATATCCCCTATTGAACAATGGCTCCAAGACCAAAAATAGCAATTCCAGGCCATTTTTACAGAGGGTCAGCTTATTGATTAGGCTGGATTGCAAGCCTTGTTGGATACAGTGGATACACTATTCCATTCAATGGCAACAGCAATAGAGTGCGCTATGTATCCTGGTTGCAATACTCTGGAATCCTCAAAGTCCAGAATACTGTCAAAGATCTTCTGTTTCATGGGGGGGAGAAGGGGGGAGGGAGGGAAGAAGCTGTTTAGTGACATCAAGAACAAATTCCTATATTCTTTAAAAAATTCAAGAGTAGTTCTTCATTCACTCAGGATTTACACTGCTGCAAATAAAACAAAACTCAGTAGATCACAGACAGGAATAGAAGAAGGGATTGGATCCTTAAGGAAAGCTGCCCCTTGGAGGGCAGAAAGTATAGGGGAAAAGTGAGAACTGCCAAAAGCCAATCACATTTGGACCTTGCAAAGGAAATTATAACCAATTGTAAAACATTCTTTAGCCATATAAATAAAAACAAAAAAAGGAAAGAAGAAGTGAGATCACTAAGTACAGATGACAGGGTAGAAATTAAAGATAAACTAGGCATGGCCCAACACCTAAACGACTACTTCACCTTAGTTTCTAATAAGGGTAATGAGGAGCTTGGAGCAGTGGCAGAGTGACTAATGGGAACAATGATATGGAAGTAGAAATTACCACCTCTGAGGTAGAAACCAAGCTCAAACAGTTTAATTGAGGGGCCCAGATAATCTCCATCCAAGAATATTAAGGGAACTGGAACATGAAATTGCAAGGCCTATAGAAAAAATTATTAATGCATCTGTAAACTTGGGGGTTGTATACTAAGACTGGAGAATTGCAAATATATTACCTATATTTAAGAAAAGGTTTGTGGGAGGAAGGGAGGAATAATCCAGGAAACTACAGGCCTGCTGGAACAAATTTTGAAAGAGAGAGTAATTAAAGACATAGAGGGAAATGGTAATTGGGATAAAATGCAACATGGTTGTACAAAAGATAGATCATGCCAGATCACCCTGATCTCTTTCTTTGAGAAGGTAACTGATTTTTGAGACAAAGGAAATGAAGAAGATTTAATCTACCCATTTTTCAGTAAAGCATTTGATACAGTTCCACAAGGGAAATTATAAATTGAAGTGGAGAAGATGGGGATTAATGTGAGCATTGAAAATTGGGTAAGGAACTGTTTCAATGGGAAACTATAATAGGTCATTCTGAAAGATCAGTCTGGAGGCTATTAGCAGAATTCCTCAAGAATCGGTCTTGGGACCAATATTATTTAACATTTTCATTAATGACATTGGCACAAAAAGTAGGAATGTGCTAACAAAATTTGCAGGTGACAAAAAGTAGGGAGCTATTGCCAATATGGAGGGGGACCGGAATATCATACAAGAAGATTTGGATGACCTTAAAAACTGGAATAATAGAAATGGGATGAAATTTAATAGTGCTATGTGCACGGTCATTAATTTAGGGACTAACAACAGGATACTTTCCTGTAATCTGGAGATTTACCAGTTGGAAGTGATAGAGAAGGAGAAAGACGTGGGTGTAGTGGTGAATCATAGGATGACTATGAGCTGCCACTGTGATGTGGCCACAAAAAAGGCTAATGCAATCCTAAAATGCATGAGGTGAGGTATTTCCAGTTGAGACTGGGAAGTTCTATTACAATTGTACAAAAGGTACTGGTGAGACCTCATTACTATATGAAGTTATGGTCTCCTATGTTTAAGAAAGATTAATTCAAACTGGAACAAGTGCAGAGAAGGGTTACTAGGATAATCAGAGGCACGGAGAACCTACCTTACGAGAGGAGACTTAAGGACCTTGGCTAGTTTATCCTAACCAAATGAAGGGCGAGGGGAGATATGATTGATTTCTACAGATATATCAGAGGGAGAGAAAGAAGGAATTTAAGTTAAGGGCTCATGTTGGTACAAGAGCAAATGGTTATAAACGGGACATAAACAACTTTAGGCTTGAAATTAAAGGAACCTTTCTAACCATCAAAGAAGTGAAGTTCTGGAACAAAGTTCCAGGGAGAGTAGTGGGTGAAAAAAGCTAACTTGTTTCAAGACTGAGCTTGATACATTTATAGAGAAGATGGTTTGATGATGTTTCCTACAATGACATCCACAACTGCTATTAGCAGATATCTCCAACAGTTTAGCTCCCCTTAGTTTGGATAAGTTGATACTCCTCTTTGACTAGTACAGTGAATCTGCTCAGTCTATTTTTACCACTGTTCCAAGATACTGATTACGTTCTTTCTGGAGCCAGACAAGGATCAATGCACTTTATTTTTCCATCTTCTGATGCAGGACAGGAATCAAAAGTTATATTTGCTTTTTCATATAGGCTGTCTGAGGGTTCTTTGTTTCCTTTTAAAGTAGAGGATCCACCTAATCTATTTTTCTGCTTGCAAGGGCTTTAGACTTTCTTTTAAAAAAAACAGGTCAGGAATTGTGGCTGTACTCTGGGGTCTTCCCTCAGGAGCAATGAATGTACTAGATGTGTGGAAAAGGAAACCATGCCAAGACAGAAGGGAGACTGCTACTTCAGCAAATGGGCAGAGATTAGAACTCCAAGTTTCAAGGCAGGTTGCATTCTCCCTCTTTGCCACTGTTCTTTACACGCTTTTTGTTGTATTGATCTCCTTTTTACTAAACCTGCACACAGCAAACACACCAAGTGGGATCTCATCAGTACTGCTGGAAAAAATTATTTTGAGGGATCTGTCATTATTTTATTACAAGAATGGTGACAAATGGGCTTGAAAGCAAAAAAAAAAAAAATCAGTGCAGGAATTCCAAAGATGCTAATAAAATCAGGCCCCTTTCTGCACATTTGCCTGAATATCTTGTGAAAATTATCTAAACATATCTATGATTTCAATTGACCATTGCTATAACTATTATATGTATATAATATTAGCTAGTGCATTGCTACAGCTCACTATGTACCACTAAGGTTCTACTTAATCCTTATTTTGGAAAGCGTATTGCATATTCAAATAAAGGGTTATGTTTTAAGTTTATTTAAATAATAATTTGATTAGTCACTAACAGGGCATTCTGGGAAGGGACATGCAAATATATTTTCCATTAACTAGACATGTAGTAATAGGATAGATGCCAGATTTGAATCTTCATGAAATGGCCTGGCTATATATGAACAACAGGTGAAACTCAATTTTCATCCTGCTTTTGAACCTGTATGAAAAGGACTAAGCTTTGTATATCCACGAGCCAGACATGAACAGTCTTCTAAACCAAGTCTTCTGAACTGATGTATTCTAAACCAAGCCTTCTGACAAGTCAGGAGTAGTGAGCTACAAACTAAGAATTAATGATGAAAAAATCTTTAGCTCCTGCTGTTATTTTTTATCTGATCATCTCAGCAATGGGATTATTAGCAGGAGTTGTTGCAAATGGATATATTGTTGCCTTAAATTGTATCGACTGGGCCAAAAGCAGAAAACTGACTTCCTATGATAAGATAATAACCAGTCTGGCCTTCTCCAGATTTTGCCTACAAGTCTTCGTGTCATCAGACAATTTCTTATATAAGTTATATCCAGATTTCTTTTATATGAATGAAACATCAATCCCTTATGCAGTTACTTGGATGTTTATAAATCAAGTGAGTCTCTGTTTTGCAAGCTGCCTTTCTGTGTTCTACTGTGTGAAGATTGCCACTTTCAATCAGTCCCTCTTCAACTGGTTAAAACTGAGACTCTCCAAACTGGTGCCATGGCTGCTTTTGGGCTCTGTGCTGTACTGCTTGGTTACCACAGTTGCTTTTACGGTGTTCACATATTCCTATTGGGTATCCTCCCACAACTCCACAGATTGTCTATCAAGAAATGTCACGATTTCAGACAATAACAAGAACCATGCAGTGTTCACTTTTCTGATACACGGCATAGGATCTATTTCCCCCATTATTCTATTTATTGCTTCATCTGCTTTGTTAATCATATCCCTTCGGAGACACATCAGGAAAATGAGCCTTAATTCAGACCTTAATCCAAGTTTCAGGAACCGCACTATGGATGCCCATGTGCGTGCACTTAAATCTGTGGTGTCCTTTTTCATCCTCTACAATATTTATTATATGGCTTCAACATTTTCAATTGGAAGCCTAGCCTATGTCAGTGATGAATTGAGAATTACAGTGTGTACAATTATACTTCCTGCCTATCCTTCTCTACACTCCATTGTCTTGATTCTGGGCAACCCCAAATTAAAACTGGCCTCAGCAAGGATTCTGCATTCTGCCAATTGCTGATTCAGAGTGGTTAATTCATAGTATCTATTCCTATCCTTCGGATAAGAATGTTCACTTCCCTTGTAAAGCACAGTAGTGAAAAAAATGAAATTATTCTATTTTCCCATGTGTTCTCCATTTGAAATCTCTCCTGTACTGCTACAGTACACAAAGCACTGATGCTTTCCATGAAGATTATGTGCACACTCTGCATCAAGCTCTTCCAATGCACATCAGTCCTTCCCTGCAGCAGCATTACCATCCTTTTGAGGAGAGACTGCTCATTGTATCAGATGTTTGATGTGGATATATCATTAAAAAAACCAGGATGAGACCACCAAACTCACTTTCACATGATATGTTCAGCCAGGAATGAACTCTGGTCTTCACTGTTGATAGACATTTCTGCTTCTAAGCTTCTGAATATAAAGAATAGAAAATGAAAGCATTTGACTGTAAGTCTTATTCCATCTTCCATACAAAAGACTAATGACAGGGGAAAGGCACAGGGGAGCTGGTGAAAATGCAAATGGAAGATCCTTTCATGTTGCTGATACAAAGGCACCAAAACACAGACATTTCAAGAGCTAATTCATAAAACACAACATAGACAGATGTGAGAATGAGACCTACAAAATGTGGCTATTCAGTCATGAGTCAAATCATGTGGTGTATTTTAAAGTTGATATTCACCACAGACCATTAGATTGTAAATAATATGTTATCATAACCACCTCAGTGAAAATCCTTAAGCCAAGCCTGAGCCTGAGTAGCCAGGGCAAGCACTGGACAGATGCATGGGAGGAAAGCAGAGGAGGCATCTTTACCCCCAACGCTACAGTGAATATTTCAGCCCTATTGTGAGTGTAATTGTTGTGCTGGAATTAATAACAGCAGAGGATTGCTCTGACCTGTGGTACTCTAAGCAGATTTTCTGATTGGCTGATAATTGCCTAAACATTTTGAAACATCTGGAAACAAAAAGTTGGCATGGTAAGATCTAATGACTAAGTTTGAAAAATAAACCAACCATTGCTAGAAAGGCAAGAAGCATGACTGTGTATGGATTTGTGAGAGAAAAGACAGTCCGTTACAGCTTGCTGTCCTCAAGCACCTAGAACAGTTATCTGGGTGATAACACTTAGTTAGAATCTGGCCCAAAATGACTATAGCTTCTTCTTTTAATAAGTAACTGTGTCATCATCTTCCCTGCAGTGAAAGGCTGCAATGGAATAACAAGCATGAAATTGTTAGAGTGTCGGATGTAGAGAAAACTACTTGAATCACTGAAATAACAGTTGTAGGGGCCACATTTTCAAAAGGACCCTCTCCTTTTTTTGAGACTGTTTGTGCATACGATTCAACTGAGTGCACAATCTGAGTACTTGCATCTTTTCCTACCTGAGGATACAAGTGGCAATTTTTCAGGAGCAAACTTCACTCAAAGAAGGAAACTCAGTCTCGGCCCTTTGAAATTCACTCTGTCATACTAAAAACTCTATGCTTGATCCAAATATTTTTTCAAAGTAAAATAAGCATACAGTTAGTTATATAAATCGTCTGTTAGTTGCATCTAATTGGTGAATTGCTTGGTAATTTAGTAAGACTCTTGAACATAAAGCATGAATAGTTAGGGTTGATAATACTGTGATATAATATAGTTAAGGGAATGTACATTTATGGTGGGGGGAAGGATTGGCCATGATCATTGCCTGGAAAAATTATTTCTATAGAGGATTTAAATAAAAATGAATAATTGTCAATTCTGTGGTTAAGACTTTTAAGATTGTAATTGGAGGAGTTTGTAGGGTAGACAGTAATCCTGGGTCCAACTGGAAAAGGAGAACCCCTTTTTGAAAGGGATCCAGCATTGGCATCTAGCCCTGGAATGACCTGAGGCAATGAACATTAGAGATGTTTGAAAAATGGTTACACAGTTTGTGAGAACTTTTTGCAATAATTAGTTAAAATTTAAATAAACAAAGATACCAGTCTACTAAATATGGTCTTTTCTTAGGTTCGGATCAGGGTAAATTGGAACGCGTGTGACAGTTTGGAGAATATGTCTGTGTCAACTTATGAATTCCTTTCTGTTTAATGAATAACACTATTGTAACTTTCAGTGGATTAGAATCTTCATATGGTAGCAAGACCCTGGCACACCTTGAAGAGTTATAACTGGAAATGTGCATCAAAGCAATCCAGGGGTCATTAGCACTGAATAACTCTCAACTTCTTGAAGAATAGATTTTCTGACAGCTGGTTCTTTGAAAAGACTGTCTCTTCACAGAAACCTATTTGGGGAGAATGGAATTCTCCATAGACTGAGCACATTACTGGAAGAGCTGTAGTTTATCCAGTGGACAACCTAACTAAAGAGGGAGAGAGATGGATTTTAAAAGGTGGGCTTCTGTAAGCCAAGAGGAGACACCAGGAATGGAAGTCCCAGAGGAAGGAATGGAGGCAAGAAGGAGGCAGTGTACTTTTTGAAGGACACTGACCAAACTCAAAGGACTCTGAGGTGCAATGAGGACTCTGAGGGGGGATTGTACTCAGGAGTTTGTTTTGCTTAGATCCATATGTCCCTGAATACTTAGAACTATGAACCACAGCAACCACAGCCAAGTGGGACTTGGTAGGTGGGGAGAGGAAGGAATGTACATAAACAGCAGGGAAGTCTTAGGAGTGTCAGCATTGGTTTCAGAGGATAGGGCAATTGGACTGTGGAGTCCCACCTCCCATGGAAAGAGGCCAAACAGAGAGTCTGCACCTGGGATTGTGCCTAAGAGGCCATAACTAGAGATCATATCTGGACCCTTCACAGACCCATCTGCATTGAAGCACATGGGATCCAAAAGTTGGGTACAATACAACAGACTGGTGTAAGGAACATGGGCCATATTTCATGTCAGGCCTGGAAACATTTAATTGTTCAGTGCTGAATGAAGAAATTATACAGCAATTTTATATTTTCAGGTAAATGGGCATTGGGGTTAGTTCTAATCTTGTATCTAGGCTGAGAGCCACAGAGTCACTTCCTTAATGTATTTCCTAAATAATTGTCATGGGTTTAATAAGTGTAACTGGGCAAAAGTGTGAATGAACAGGTTATAGTCCTTAATTATATTTGGCAAAACAAATGTGGGCCTCATGTCCATTGGCCTTAGACAGAAGTCTGTTACCAAGTTATCCAATGTGGGTCTTTCAAGTTTCCTGTTTATAAGACAATACCTGTCTTTGTTGACCTCAGTGGATTTGTCAAGAAAATGATCATTCCTTACTAGAACTTTTGACAATGATCTAAGAGAGACATTGCCCACTGCCAAATGATTGGACCATGTTGAACTACATTCAACATGTTCGCGGTTTGTAACTAGACTGTGAAAAATACAAAGGTGGCCCCGAGGCAGAGTAAAGGAAACACTGACTCCTTTAAAAGTTGAAACCATGTGGAAGAGAACAGTTCGCTCTCTCTCGTTACATCAATGACATCTGAAGCAAAGTACTCCACTCTTCCCTGAATAGGCCATCCAGAGGAAGAGGAGGTGAAAGACTCTGACCATTTGACTATGTCAGCCTGAAGCATTGACAATAGAGAGAGAGAGAGAGAGTTAAGCTATGACCTCAAACCATCTGTTGTATCAATATGCTTTCCGCTAAGAACAATCTTGTGAGTCAAACACTGCAGAAACATAGTAGGGAGAATCCTTTTATATGGCTGCTGTTATAATTGGTCCTACAAATTCATCCCTAAGTGTAAGCTCAGCTGTAAATTGTGAGTGAAAGTTCATAAATTGTCACAATGATCTTTTATATAAAATTGTTTTAAAAAAGGCGAAAGAAGGAAATGGAATGAATTAATTTAAACAGAAAGGGTTTGACTGATACCACTCAAGGACTATGTTAAGGTTATGAGCAGTAAACAAGAGTAGTAGAGGACTTGAAATCAGTGAAACAAAATTTGTGTATTGGAAATTCGCTCTATTGGTGGATAAAATAATGAAAGGATGGACTATTCTGCCCCAAACTTCCTTTTGGCTTCTTAAAAAGAAAAGACTTCTGGGAAAAATTAGTAGAAGAAGCAGTTGTCTGACAACAACCATTGCAGCGAGCTTTATCATTATGGCTTCCACCCCTACCTTCCCATGGGACATTGCACCTTCTTCATCCTAATCCTGAGAGATATCCTGACCAGACCGGGCCAGAGAGAGGACACAGATGACATTGTTACCTCCATCAGCTTTCAGCTAAATTCTGGATATCACCTGGGAAGTGCCACTTTATATCTTCCTTCATCTCCCACCAACATGTGTCCTTTTCCTTCTACATCTTATTTCTTCTCTTTCCTGTATCTCTCCTTTTGCCTTCTGTTTCATAAGAGTCTGGCATAGCTGGCCAAGACTATATATTTTGCAACACTGATGTAAAACTGTGACTGGAAAGAGGCAGCTAAAAGCAATGCTGTAAACAGCCTAATACTAGTACAAATTTGCCAGGTCTCGGAGTGGCTGATAAGGCCATGTTCTGTGACTGTTTTTGCAGCACCGAGGTTGCAAGTGAGATTCAGCATCAGAGATACAAGCTGCATTTTGTCTCTTTGCTGTTCTTTTCCCCCAGCCCCTTCATTCATGTGCATAACACGTCGAAACAATTGTACTGTTAACCCTTTCTGAGCAGCTAGTCTAATTTTGGAGCCCTAGGTTGTTTCAGTTGGCAGTAGAAATTGATGGAGTCTGGTATTATTATTATTTTTTAATGCAGTCTTGTTTATTTACAAGGAATGAACAATGTTCTCCTTCTCCAAATGCAGGAGGAACCAAAACCAAAAAGAGTAGTTTCTTAGCTTTCAACCCCAAATCTCTTTAGCCAACAGACCCAAAAGCTTTCTCTCTAGCTTTTTCCTGGATCACACTGTGTTCACAGACTACTACTTGTCTTTCTTTCTTTTTTGCCTCTGTCTGTCTGTCTCTCTGCTTTTGTCTGTTCTCAGTTTCTGTGTCTTCTCTCCCCCGTCCCCTTGCCCATGAGCACAAACCTGGTCATAATACCCAGTGGAACCCTCACATGCACATGGTGCTAATTTCTGGGCAGATTCTAGTAGGCTTCATTTTTGCTGTGGGGCCCCTTACGTGTTTCTTGCAACTATCTTAAGTGAAGGGAATGTTCACACATTATTCTGAGTCAGGCTTTAACTCAGTCCACAAGGTTTCACCCAACTCATAACAATACCAAACCAACACATCCCGAATTTCTAATAGCAAGCCATTGAGCAAATACATGAATCATAGAATCATAGGACTGGAAGGGACCTTGAGAGGTCATCTAGTTCGGTCCCCGGCACTCATGGCAGGACTAAGTATTACCTAGACCAATCCCGACAGGTGAAAAATTCCACCAAATAATGAAACAATCAAGAAATATGTATAATCGGTGCATGGGTATGCCATGGAAAGAAAAAGCTGTAATTCATATAATTTTTTAGGACAAGATACTCCCTCCGGGCCTGGTCTCACAGAACAGTAAGAGGTAGTCTGGCTAAAGAAGAACAACACTGGCCTGTCTTGAGTAACATTCTTAAAGTGGCACTATAATATCAGTATGTTCCCTCTTCTGCTGTTCTTATTCATACTTGTTCAAGTTAATTACAGGAATAATGTGCATAATGTAAAAATAAATATACATGTATTTAATCCTAATATCCTATATCATCGTTGATTCATTTCTCCCCCAACAAGACATAGCCTGATTTGGGGTGTGTTAGTAATGTTGATGTAATTTATCAATTAAATTAAGTTTATGTAATTAATTAATATTATTAATAATAACTATTATGGATATTAATTAGTATGGGTTTAGGCTCACCAATTTGTTTGATCAGAAGATAAAATTCGTCCTGAATCAGGCTTCACAGCGTTTATAAAAGGACCTTCCGGGGTATGACAGGAAGCTCACACTGAAACAGATATAGTCATAAAGACCTTTTATTAAAATCAATGAAATAGTAAGCAAATGGTAAAACAGTTAGAATTACAGAGTTACAATTGTATTACTGTTATTCAAGAGATACATATGATAATACAATATTATGTGCTGCAAACTTTGGATAATACTCATACTCTGTTTTAATAACCCGGTGTTGGAAGATAAGGGACCACGCCTCTGGCGGTTTCGTTTTCACATCTCTTAGCAGAGGAAGCTAATGCAGAACTGTTAAAGCTGTTTACTCTTTAACTTAACTTAATAAGCCTTAAACTGAAATAAAGCATAGGGAAACCAAGCTTAGCCTAGTCCCCTTAAAACTTAAAGTTTGAAAAGAAATAAAGTATGGCTATTAATAGTTAATAGCTGTTGTAGATGGGTAGCATCGATACGTTGTTGAAGGTGGAGACAATGAAGAGTAGATAAGTGGGTAGATTCCCTCCCAAATGGCGAGATGAATTGCCTTTTTATAGGGCATTTGTCGGAAATCCTTCCTCTTATGCCCAAATTTCTTCCTTCCCCCACAGAAATGTTAGGGTACACTTACCCCATAGGCTAGTATGTATGTGTGTATGGATGACAGGTATATACGCACTTGTGGTGTACTTGTTAATTCTGTGGGTACAACTTTGAAAAATCCCCTATGCCATTCTTCATTCTTTATTGGTTTAGGCAAAAGGTCTCTAGACATCTGCGTGGGTGTTTTATCTATTTTTACTTTTCTGGGTAAGGGTCCCAAAATGTGCTAACTTTGCCTTAGCTTAACATACAGGGTTTTGGCCTGTAGGTCTCTTGCATTAAAGCCAAAGTTATTTTTAATATAAATCTACATCAAATACTCAAATGTATAAGAAAAGATATATTTATACAAGCAAATATATTAATCCTTAGGGCTACAAAGACAATAACCCACTCCACAACCCCAATCTTTCTTAATGGCTTGAAAGACCAGAATACATAGTGTGCACACTGTGGGTAAAGAATATTGCATTCCCAACACTGCATTCCTTTCTTCTTGGTCATTTCCCCTGGTATCTCCAGGTCTCTGTCAGCTCTGGCTTTGCTTCCCCAATTCTCTCTCTGTTCCCAAACCAGAATCTGTTGCATCACTATGAATTAGCTTGAAAACTAATCTCATGCTGCTATATTTACAAATTTTTTTAATAATACTGATGGCTGTGATTTCATTTATTAGGTTTATAATTGGTAGGGCTGGGTGAATAATTTGCAGCAAAGAATTTGTTCAACAAACTTCACTTTATTCTGTTCCAGAATTGTCTGCCAGCAGATTTCAATTGGTTATGCAAAATTATTGTTAAAAGTGTTTTTATTTATTCCAATTATATCTAAAAAGCCATGTCTACAAGGCTTTAGGAGCCTGGGCAACAAAACCCCAGCAGCATTAAAATAATTAATAAAAAGGAAGTCTGCCAACCTGCTTACTCAAAAAAAAAAAAAAACCCTTTCCACCTGTCCTTCTTGATGGCAGTATAACCTCAGCCTTCTCCAAAAATGCTATTAACTAGATGACTTTTGCAGCGTGGCCAGAATATCACCAAATTGGGGCTATTTCAGACCAAGACATGAAAGGGAGGGAATAGCAAGTTCCAATGTCCTGGAGCTCTCACAGAGAATGCCAAGTCAACTGGAGGGAGACCCAGCTTGGGCACTTCTGCTGCCTGTAGCTCTGTCAGTTAGGCATGTGGAGAGAGGCCAACCTTCAAGTAGGCCAGCCCTTGGCCATTCAGGTTGTGCGCTCTAAGCGAGATGCCCTACTCAGTAAGTGAACTGCTACATTCTGCACCAGGTTCATTCTGCAATTGGTTTTAAGGTGTAGCCTCATACAAAGCACATTGTGGCAGTCTAATCTTGAGATAACAGAAGCATGGTGGACAACAGTGATAATGTCCACATGTGAAAGACAAGGCCACAACCTTCAGCCAGCTGACTGGGTTACTGCTATAACATAATTGTCAAACAGTAGCTGGAGGTCTAAACTATCTCTAAGTTACACATCTACTAACAAATAGTGGCTGTACTCCTTCAAGCCCATTTTTTTTTCTTTTGGGATTAGTTTTGGGTCAGTTCAGCCCAAACTGGAATATTTTATTTTGTTGAATGGACATGTAACATTTCATTTCAAATCAGTTCAAGAAATATTAAACTGCATTTTTCTATTGTAGCACATTGCCTTATGGGACTTGTAGTTCTGGCCTCTAGTCCATCTTATAGGCCAAGCTGCCTGGAGGAATACATTGATTTACTTATTCTGCCCACTAGCACTGTCCAACAAATAAATTAAAATTGGATTTGGAGCACAGACTGTTTTTACTTCATTTTTGAAATTCTTCCAGTACAAGTCCCTGACTTGGGCTTCCAGGTGCTAATATGCCAGCTGCCATCTTGGCCAACACACTGGGACCTCCAGAACTAAATACATGAGTCTCTTATGGGCTGTAAGAGACTTGCGTCCTCTGTGGGTAGGGCATAACACATGTTCACCAGTGGATTACATGCATCTCTGGACAGAGGGAGTCCATCCTGAGCATTGGATGTCCGCATCCTTCTGGATCATCAGGCATGGAGGGGAATGTGTCACACACAGAGCCTTCTGGGTAACACTACTAAAACACTAATAATGAAAAGGCTAGTAAATAAAATCACAATTAACTCTAGAACAGTAAGGAATGAAAAAGTTTGTAGCAATGGACTAGTATTCATGCTGATCCATATTACAACATTTTATGGTTGGAAGCTGTGAGTGCTCAGATGCATATTTAGGTGCCTAAAGAAATATGGCTTAGGTGTCTATGTTTGGGCACCCATATTTTAAAATTTTATACATAGGACACAAGATATATTTCTGATGCCTGATTGGATGAACATAAACTCTGGTTTTGGATGCAAATGCTAGCATTTATTAAATTTAACTTTTGTTTTCTACAATTATTCTCCAATTTTCATTTTTCCTTACTATTTTTGTCAGTTCACTCATTCAGTAAAGCTAAACCAAACACAGATGAAGAGCAAACTGGATAAAACACATTGGATTAAAATATGAGAGGAACATCATAGACATTGTAGTATTTGCCTGGTTGCACTATTTCTTCTGTTGATATGACACTTACATGTGGAATAATTTCCTATGGTAGTTTACTTTGGTTTCCCTACATGAAAGTAGATTTGGGGTTTATTTTGGAATTCCTGCCATGTGGGAAATTGGTTTTATATCAGCATTCCTGGGTTAACAAGTATATAATCTGACTCTATTTTTTAAATTATCTCCTGGCTCAGAAAGTAGAAGACAATGGAAGAAAAAAATGTCCAGAGATACCTCTGTGTCCACAGAGGACAAGTTGTTGCTTTAGAAATTTCAGAGGGATTCTGTTACTGACAGCTAGGGCCCCAAGCTGACATGGCAAAGGAATGCAACAGAGGAGGTATTTAGTATGTGTCTGCAATGTTCTTGGGGTAAAGTTGCTACAAAACACAAGCATCTAATGCCAATCTGTTAGATTTTATCCAGCACAAGTATAAAAATTAAGCAAACCTGCTACCATTTGGGGAAACTTTGTTGGAGTCCCCCTCACTGACCTGTTTAATATTTTTTTCAGATTGGTGAAAGCCACTGAAGCAACCTGTAATCAATCTGGCAAATTTGGTAATTTGCAAGTGTAGCTGTAATGAGATCTGATTTGGGTCCTGTTTAGAGATTATTTTTATATAGATGAAAATCCAGAGAAATTTTGTTAGCCCTACCAGCACCAGACTAATTAGAAAGCACCTGGATTATTAACAAGGCTGATGAATGCGAGAGAGGAAGGATTTGTCAGATGTATTCATAGAAGTGTGATCTGTATTGTGCTAGTGCCTGGGGGCCCCGGTCATGCTGGGTACTGTCCATATAGAAAGACCTGGTCTTCCAGTGCCAGAAAATGCAATCTAGGCACCTGTTCAGTTTTATTTCATAGCTGGTTAAAAATCTTGATTTTTTTCTGTGATAATATTGATCGTATTTAACAAATTAAAGTTGTAAAATAAAGTTTTCTGAGGGCCGTATAAAATATTTAAAGCCATATCCAATGAGCTGTGGAACATTTGCAACTCCCTTTGAAGTTAAATCTCAGCACATCTCAGGTCTTGGCCCATAGGATGTGTTTGTGTGTTTCTAAACTGTGACATAAATACAGCAGTTAATGATCTAAGGGTTTAATGATGTAAGATAATTCAGTACCAGTGTTGTGCAAGAGTTATTTCTCAGATGAATACACTAGGTATCCACTAGGTATAACAAAAACAACTCAGAAGTATAACAGCTGCCTCAAGCAGCCACCAAAATCTTGATAAAATCCCAAACCTCCAGAAATGTAAATGAGTCTCTCTCTGCACCTGCTAAAAATACACTCAGTCCGTACTGTTCATACATATAGAAAGACACAGTCTTCCAGTGCCAGAAAATACAATTTAGGGATCTGTCCCATTTTATTTTATAGTTGGTAAAAAACCTTATTTTTTTTCTGTGAAAATTTTGATTGGATTTAACAAAATGAAATTTGTAAATAATGTTTTCCAAGAACTGTATAAAATATGTACAGCCATATCCAAAAAGTCATTGAACTCTTAACATGGTGTTAAAAAAGAGACTACTCTGTGAAGGAGACTTCACTTTAGAAAAAGCTCTCCAAATATGCAGGGCAGCAGAAACTGTGAAAGCACAAGCCAAAGAGCTGAATTCACTAGAAGGGGTTATCCATGTACTAAGTACAAAAGAGTATAGCCAGAATAGGTCAAATCAAAGAGTGGAACCACTCGCTATGAAAACCACGGCTAGAAGGAAAACTGGGTACAGACAGTCATATGATTCATGCATATGGATCATAGCATGGCCCCAAACAGTGTGTTGTCTTTGGCAAACTCTGTCATAAAATGTGGGGAAAATAATCATTTTGCAAAATGCTGCAGATACCAAATATTCAGATTAATATTTTGTCTTAACAAGAGTATGAGAGATTGAAAATAAACCCCAAAAAGGGAGCAACAAAGATAAAAGTAACTAGTTATTCTAGAACAAATATATCAGTGAAGGGGAGGTGCATTGCTACAATCAACCATAAAAACACCGTGTACAGTCTCCCATTCATTGTAGTGCCAAAGGAGGTGACTCCAATTTTAGGCCTGGCTGCATGTGAGAAACTCAGTCTGGTAAAATGGGTGCTCTCACTACAAGATTATACTGAACCTTGCTATGAGGCACTCTTTCGGGAATATCAATATCTGTTTCAAGGGTTGGGTTGCTTGCAGGGTGAAACAACAATCCAGATAAACAAGCAGGTCTCTCCAGTTATCCATCCATGTAGAGAGGTGCCATTTGCACTCCGTGATAAACTCAAGGCTGAGCTTGCAAGAATGGAAGCAGAGCAAGTAATGCAAAAAATTGAGACGCCAACAGAATGGGTGAGCTCCCTCATCATTGTGTAGAAAAGTAACAGCCGTTACGCATACACTTAGGTTCAAGAGACCTCAACAAGGCTATTAAAAGAGAACATTTCAAACTACCAATCATAGAAGAGATTATGGTTCAATTTGCAAATGCACAATATTTCAGTAAATTGGATGCATCCTCAGATTTGTGGCAGCTAAAATTAAGTGACGAAAGCACAAAATTATGCCCCATTTGGAAGATACTGATTCTTATGCTTAATCTTCAGCATAACTTCAGCACCAGAAGTGTACCACAAAACCATACATATGATCTATGAATGGATGACATCATCATTTGAGAGTCAATGAAAGAGGAGCATGATTGTAGAGTTTGGGAAGTTCTGGATGCAACTAGAGCTGCAAACCTCAAACTAAATAGGAAGAAATGTGCTTTAGGGGTTACAGAAATGACTTTTGTTGGGGACATTATTTCCAATGAAGGCGCAAAACTTGATAAGAAGAAGATTTCAGTTATTGAAATGATGCTACATTCCTCATCAAAGAAAGATGTTCAGTGATTCTTGGGGATTCTTAATTATCTTGTGGGTGAATACCCACGTGACGTGTGTCTGACGAAGTGGGTATTCACCCACGAAAGCTTATGCTCCAATACATCTGTTAGTCTTTAAGGTGCCACAGGACTCTGTTGCTTTTTACAGATCCAGACTAACACAGCTACCCCTCTGATACTTAATTATCTTGAAAAATTCATACTTAATCTATCTTTCAAAGCAGTGGCTTTGAGAAAACTCCTAGAGAATACAAATGAATGGTATTGGGGTGCAGAACAGGATGAATCATGGGAAGTTTTCATAAAGCAACAATTGATACAAGAGCCAGTGTTGAAGTTCTATGGACCAGGAAGACCTATTAGAATTTCATCAGATGCTTCACAGTCTAGGTTAGGTGCAGTGATTTTATAGAAGAATGAGGATTGTTGGCAACTAGTGGCGTATGCATCCAAATCACTGACTGAGGCAGAAATCAGATACACACAGATTGAGAAGTAGCTTTTAGGAATATTGTTTGCCTGTGATAGATTCAATCAGTATTTTTATAGCCAGACAGTGGAAGTTGAAATGGACCACAAGTCCCTGATAGTGTTATTTAGCAAACAGCTAAATGACAGTACCTTGAGGATTCAAAGAATGATGATAAAACTGCAAAAGTATTATTTGGTTGTGACCTACACACCTGGTAAATAATATGCACTGCAGATGCACTTTCCAAAGCAGTGACTCCCACTATGAAACCAGAGAAGACTTTAGAGAGAGATGAAAGCTTTGTAGATCTGATTGTAAAGTCAATTCTGGTAGCTAACAGGAAACTGCAACAAATAAGAGAGGGGAAAAAGAAAGATGAATCATTGGGGATCCTTTAAGAAGTGATAATTAAAGTTTGGCCTAAATAAATAAGTAGTTGCTGTCCAAGTATAAAAGGCTATTGGAACTGCAGACATGAATTTACTGTGATAGATGGGATAATTTTCAAGGGCAGTAAGGTTGTAATTCCAATGAGCCTCCAAAAAGAAATGCTACAGAAGATCCACGAGGGTCACTTAGGAATTGAGAAATGCAATCAATGAGCACGAGAGGTGCTGTACTGACCGTGGATCAATCACAACATTACTTACGAAAAATACTTTTGACAGTGCGGGCTGATTTGTATAAAGCTTTATTGGTTTACCGATGTACACCTCTGGAAAATGGCTTTTCTCTAGCTCAGCTGTTAATGGGAAGAAGGATCAGATCTAATTTTCCAATCACTGATAACTTGCTGAAATCTCAGAACAATGAAACCATATGAAAGATGATAGAAAATCAGAAGTGGAAACAGAAATATTATTTTGACAAAAGGGCCCATGATCTCCCATATCTTAACAAAGGTGACAGAGTATGCCTAAGGAAGCACACCTCTAATACTTGGAGTCAAATGGGTACCATTAAAGAACAGCTGCATCCAAGGTTTTATGTAATCAAGACAGACCAGGGGGATTACATTTGATGTAATCAAAGAGATCTAAAAGTAATCCCAGAAAGTTCCAAAACACTGACAGTGGATGTGGACTCTGGTATTTCCAATCTGACTGATCTTTTATCATCAAAAGACAAAGGAGAAACTGCCAAGGAACAAGAGAACAACTCAGACTCTAAAGGAAAGCTGATACCGAGAAGATCAGAGATGAAGATTAAACATCATGAAAGACTCAGAGACTTGCTAACCTGCCTGGAGAAGGGGTATTTGAGGAAAGTGAGTGGTAAAGTCTGATTCAGGAGTGATGTGCTAGTAACCTCTCCTCTCTAGGTAGTTGATACATTGATTTCTGGAAATGTATTAGATGTGTTGAGAATTTGAATGTATGTGTCATTAGTTAGTTGTTATATACATATATAAAAAGAAGCTAACAGCTAATTGTTTTTTTCTTAAGAGGGAAAATGTAGAGATATGTTTGTGAAAGATTAGGGACAGTATTATGAACATAGAAGTTTAGAGATGTGCCCTGGAATCTGTGGTGGACAACACGGGATAGCTGTGCACAGCAGTTCACCACATAACCTCTCTAGTTTGTTTTATTAAAAATTGTATTCCTTTCTCATTCACTGGTCTGTTGTTTAATGAACCTCAAAATCATTACAGTGACGTCAGTGGGCTATTGCTTATTGGACCCTTGGTTTACCCCACAAGGGATGGGGCTATATTTGACCTGGCAGGAAGTCCAAGATGCAAGAAGCTGATCACTGCAGGGCCAGAGTAGCTGTCAGTAGGGGTCCAAGAGATCTTACTAAACCACAGCCAGCCACAAGGGGGGTGCACTTGCCAAAGAGTCACTCTTACAATTAGCAAAGAATCCTGTGGCACCTTATAGACTAACAGAGGTTTTGCAGCATGAGCTNGGACTTGTGGTGGGAGAGGGTCAGCACTGATCTTAGGGCTGAACCACAGGGTCCCACCTCCTAAGAAGGGAGAACTAGATGGCAGGGGCAGGGAGGGTGTGTGGCAGAGGTCTGTACCCCAGGAGCATGATCTGGACATTGCTCAGATCCAGCAGGTTTAAAAATGAGAGGGATCCAAAGGTTTAAACCTGTACAATAGCCTGCTGCCCAGCCACAAGTGGGAGCTCAGCCAGGGCTATAGCAGAGTATTGATGTGGTAACTCACAGTTATCCTTCCAATAACCAAATGTGTCTCTCTCACTGACATGTCCCGTATATTAGAGCAGCGTGAAGTGTTGTATTATTTAGAAACAATTTAATTTTCAGATTTGGTACATTTTTGTGTTTGTGAATTGTCCATAAACTAAATATGATTTTTCATCAGATCACAACTACTTATGTCTGTTTCCTGACTATTTAGATACATTATGTCCATCCAACAAGGGAACAGAACCAGTACTATTACTATCACCAAACACAATGAAACAATTCAGCATGAATATCTAATAGAATGTCATAGAGTAAGTGGCATGAGAAAAATTGCATTAAATAAGGAATACAGTAAAGAAAATTGTTATGTAGATTAAGCGAATTTAGAACAAGGCTCTGTTGTACCAGCACCAGACTGTTTAGGGCATTGCTTTTAGTTGCTTCTTCCTGGTCACAGGCTTATAGCAATGTTACAAAATATCCAGTCTTGGCCAGCTAAGCCAGAATCTTATTAGATGGAAGGAAAAAGGAATGGAATAGAAAAGAGAAGATATAAGGTGGGAAAAGAAAAGGACACACAGTGGGTGGGGTGGCGGTCGGGGTGGGGGAGAGAGAGACTAAGTCTCACATCCCAGCACAGTTGCCAACTTTCACACGGTAAATAAGCACCCCGACTTTCACAATAAGCCAAAAATCAAGCTAATTCCATTTCAAAACAAGGCCAAAACAAGCCAATCCCTAAGAACCCCAACACTCTATGTGACTCGATCCCCCTGGCATGCAGCCTGGGACTGTGGTGGGCCCAAAGTGCACTGCTGACTCTCTCCCCCCCTTGCCCCTGCTTTCCCCTTGCCCCTGCTTGCCTCCCTTTGCCCCCCCCCCCTTGCCTCCCTTTTCCCCACCCCTGCCCCTGCTTCCCAGGAGCTGATCAAAAAAAGAAGCAACAAGCTACAAGCCAAACAAGCTACAAGCCAAAAACTAGCCAACAAGCAACTCACAAGCAAATTAAGACAAAAGCAAGCCCAATTTTTGCATTTTTTTTTCATGGGTTTGGCATGTCTGCATCCCAGGTGGTGTTTGGGCTTCAGCTGATGCAGGAGACAATGCCATCTGTCTCCCTTTCTCTGGCCCAGTCTGGTCAGGACATCTTTTATAATCAGGATGCAGAAGTCTCTTTGTTTGAGGACCCACAAGGGGATTGAGAGGTGGAATAGCTCATCCCTCTTTTTTTTGTCCACCAGTTAGGCCTAGTTTTCAACACACCCATTTTGGTTCACTGAGTTCTGGTTCCTCACATGTCTTGTTACCAAACGTGATCTTAACATAGTCCTTGAGTCATATCACTAGGCTTTTTTGTTTGGACTAATTCTGCCTTTGTGTCTTCCTTTTGTACCTCTTCCCATCAGCATTTGTTATTATAGGTTATTGTGACATCCTATGAACTTTCACATTCTTTTTACAGTTGAGCTCACAATTTGGTTAAATTTGTAAGCCCAATTATCACAACTCTCTTCTGAAATAACAGTATCCATACATAGTGACTGGAGTGACTCATGACTGTGAGTGCCTACTTCAGGGCAGACTGTCAAAAACAGACAGACACCTCAAACTGATGGTATGTTCTATAATTAGATTTTACCAAGTCAGTAACAAATATGAACTCCTGGATCATATTACCATCAAGTCACAGACTGTCCCATTAGACTCTCCAGTTTATCTTGCCACTCCCAGACAAACTGGACTTAGTGATAAATGGTCACTTACACCAAAAATCGAACAATATTCAGGTTGTTTACAGTCCCAAGAGACCAGTCACATACCACAGATCAATTGTTACCCTAGATCTTACACCAAAGACAATGCCGTAGCCCATCCTCTAAGAAACTATTGAAAGATTTATTAACTAGGAAAGAGAAATAAGATAGTTAATCACAGGTTAAAGCAAGCAAACATACACCCACAAATGAGTTGCAATCCAAATCCTAAGAATGACAGAGTTGTAGTAATCTGTTACTTCAAAGTATCTTTCAGGGTAGACCAGGAGGCAGCCCGTAGGGATCTGAGGCTTCAGTTTGGTGTCTCTGGCCCTGTGAGAGTTCAAACAGCAAAGAGATGGAACATTTTCCATTGTCTTTGTCTTAGTTTCTTCATTCAGCCTCCAAGTCCATAGGACAAGCTTCCTTGAACATAGCATTTCCAAGGTGAGATAGGGTAAGTAATCAATCCTTTGTACTGCAATGTTCCTTGACAGTCCATCTGATTTTTTTAGTTCTTCTGGACAGGTGGGGGGAAACACTCTTTCCATTTGAGTTCATAAGTTTAGAGCAAACATTTTCAAAGTTATAAATCAAAACATACATATTTCTTTATAGCATGGAATACAGACAAGTGAGATTAATCCATGAAGCAATTTACAAGCATTTTAAGAGTCTAAACACTAAATACATTCTTATAAGACTAATACTTATTTTGAACAAAACTAAAATACAGCTGCAGATCAGACCAGTTCAGCTATGAGTTTGTAAGTTCTTAGCTAATGTCTGCAGTCTTGGCAACAGCTAGGACTTGGTTTGCCAGCATCACATGTACCTTTTCTCTTCAACATTTTTTATAGGTTATTGTGACATCTTATGAACTTTTTCAATTGAGATCACAATTAGGGTAAATTTGTAGGTCCAATTATCACAACAGCACTTTTCTTCTGAAATAAGAATATCCACACATGGAGTTAATCAGTAATAGTTAGTTAGGCATAGCTATTCTGGAATATCTCCTTGTATAGACAAGCCCTTAGCAGGTATTCCACAAATGTACAATTCATATAATTTTTTAAATAAATTATTCCTTCAGACTCCAACTACACAAAGCTGTGGAAAGTAGTCTGCTTGGAGAATATGAGTACTGGCCTGTTTTGTGCAGTTCTGAATGTAGCATTACAGTATGTCTATTTTAGCTTTGATGACCCACCCCCATCTCCTGCTCCCCCAATCTTGTAAGTGGAACAATGTGCATATTATAAACATATAAATGTACTATTTATTCTAAGTCTTGGTCCAGACATTTCTCTCCCAACAAGGCAATAGTCCACCCCAGCAGACTAGCGTTTCTTGACTACTTGAGAATCTAGACAATATACAAAATATACATTATGGATGAAGAATGCTGCATTCCCCACTGCTCCTTTTCTTGGTAATTTTCCCTGTTGGCTCCAAGTCTTTGTCTGCTCTGTTTTTGCTACTCCTTTTCTCCCACAGTTTTGTCATGCTATAAATCTTCTAAAAGGAAAATTTCCTGCATTAATATGAATTAACATTAAAATTAATCTCCTGCTGCTAGTATTTTGATTCCCTGCAATGTTACAATTGGATGTAATTTCATTTATTAGGCCATATAATTTGTATAGCATGGGTGAATAATTCATAACAAATTTATTTGATTAACTTCAAGATGTTGATTGTTGATTGATGAATCATTGGCCAGCATATTATACCTCTCTGTTTTTCAGTTATTTAGAATTATTTTCTGAATAATTTCAGTGACTCAATCTGTAGTTTGTCAATAATTCATAGTGCATATTCTGTATTCATGCTTCAAAATATTAATTATTGGTAGTTTTTATTGGGCCCATCAGCAATAATATTCAAATTTTAGTACCCAGACTTAGGCATAGAGGATATGTTTACATTGCAATAAAACACCGATGGCTGGCCCATATCAGTTCACAGGGCTTGGGCTGCAGGGCTTTAAAACGGCCGTGTACATGTTTGGGCTCAGGCTGGAGCTTGAACTCTGGAAACCTGCAAGGGGGTGGGGGGTTCAGGAGCCCAGGAGAAGGGTTCCAGAACTTTGGCACAAGTGGTTTGCCATTCAACTCCCATTGAAAATCTATGGGACTTGGGTGCCTAACTGCCATCTGTGCCTTTGACAATTCTCTTTGCCTTTAAGGCTTGACTCAGTTTAGCCTCACCATACCTAGCTGCATTATTAGCTCATTGTGAGATTGTCCACTATTTCACTGAATTAATGATTCTAGCTTTTACTGTTCATTATAGCAGTGCAGGAACCACAATTTCCATTTCCTGGGAAATTCTGTGATTTTGAAGCTAAACAACAAATATAAAGGAATTTCAGAATTTCCTGGAAAAGAAAAATGTAGGTAAAAAACATTTCCGTTCAATCAACCGATTTTGTTTCACTAAAATATAAATATCTCATTTTGATTTTGACTATTTAAATTTTATTATATTATTTAATATAAAATAAAAAAATGAAGTGAAAGTTGTTTTGAAATGAAAAATTGAAACATTCTGCTTTTTTTCAAATGAAATTTGTCAAAATTTACATTTCCCCACAAAGTTTTGATTTAGATGTAATGGTATTTTCTGATGTAGACATATTCTGTCAGAATGTTTTTGATCCTTATTATTATTACTATTATTTATTTATATTACCATAGTCCCTGGGAGCCTCTAGTCAAGGACCAGGACACAATTGTGCTAGTTGCTGTAGACAAAAAGATAGTTCCTGCACCAAAGAACTTTAAATTAGGAATTTGGGGGAGACAGTTGGGAGATACTCATGTAATCGCCATGCCAGATTTTAACATTGAACAGGAGCAAAATCAAGTAAGAAAGGATACAGCAATGGAGAAAGGAATAACAGAGGGTAGGAGAATGGTCATCAAGAGGAAAGATAGTTCCAATATCTATAACACTAACAGTCATGTAGCAATATTGGCAGTAGAATAACTATACCTAATCAGGCACGGAATCTGGGTGAAGTCAAGCAGTACACCAATGCAGGAAGCCTGGGTAACAAAATGAAGGAACTAGAACTATTGGTGCAGGAAGTGAAACCATATATTAAAGGAATAAGAGAAACATGGTGGAATAGGAATACAGATATTGAAGGGTATGTACTGTTTAGGAAAGACAGGCATAAAGGTAAAGGTGATGGAATAGCATTGTATATTAATGATGAGGTTGACTGCAAATAAATTAGAAATGATGGAATGGAAAAACAGGCTCTGTTTTGGTCAAAATCACTTTGGGGAAGAAAGGTAACAGAGACTCCACTGAGATAGTGCTTGGGGTCCCCTATAGACCTTCATGATCCAATTTAGATATGGATAGAGACCTCATTAGTATTTTATTGACATAAATACTACAGGGATTTGTGAGATTATTGGGAATTTTAACTTCTCAGATATATACTGGAGGAAAAGTGCAACTAATAATGGTAGGGCCCAGATTATCCTGGATGTGATAGCTGATAGATTTCTTCACTAAATAGTCACTGAACCAACAAGAAATGATGCCATATTAGATTTAGTATAAGTAGTGAGGAAACAGAAGAATGGGTTGTAGAGGACAGACTTGTTTGAGTGATCATGAGCTAGGTCAGTTTAAACTAAATGGAAGGATAAACAAAAATAGATCTGCAACTAGGGTCCTTTATTTCAAAAGGGCAAACTTTAAAAAAATAAAAAGGGAATGAGGGATATGAACTGGACTAAAGAACTCAAGGATCTGAATGTGGAGTAGGCTTGGTATTACTTTAGGTCAACGTTGCAGAAATTGTCTGAAGACTGCATTCCAAGCAAGGGGGGAAAATTGTAGTAAGGGTCGCAGACCAAACTGGATAAACAAACATCTCAAATAGGTTTTTAAGAGAAAGCAGAAGGTCAAAAAGGAAGGAAGGATGGGAAGGTTCAGCAAGTAAATCTACCTCTTAGAGGCCAGAAAGCATAGGGGAAAAGTGAGAACTGCCAAAAACCAAGCACATTTGGACCTTGCGAAGGAAAGTATAACCAATAGTAAAACATTTTTAGCCATAAAAATAAAAACAAAAAAGGAAAGAAGAAGCGGGACCACTAAGTACAGATGACAGAGTCGAAATTAAAGATAAACTAGGCATGGCCCAACACCTAAACAAATACTTCGCCTTGGTTTCTAATAAGAGTCATGATAATATCTCCAGTGGCTGCAGATGGGCACTAGATCCAGAAGGCTCTGAGTTACTACAGAGAATTCTTTCCCGGGTGTCTGGCTGGTCTGTCTTGCTGACATGCTCAGGGTCCAACTGCCTGCCATATTTTGGTTCATGAAGCCCCAGCTCAGATTTTTACCTTCCGCTGCAGCATGGCACACAGTTTCAGTTGCTGGTTTAAAATAGAGTAAATGATGGATTCTCTGTAAATTGAAATCTTATGATGGATTCTCTGTAATTTGAAGTTTTTAAATCATGATTTGAGGACTTTAGTACCTCAGCTAGAGGTTTTGGGTCTATTGCAGGAAGGGGTTAATGAGTTCTGTGGCCTGCAATGTTCAGGGGGTCAGACTAGATAATCATAATGGTCCCTCCTGGCATTAAAGTCTAGGAGTCTATAAACAGCTGGCAATCTAAGTATAAGTCAAGAGGCAACAGATGGATAGGGGAGTACAAACAAACAATGAGACCAAATACTGGTCAGTGTGAAAGGCAATGGTATAAGAGTACTGGTGGCCTAACCATTGTCAAGTTTATTGCATTACAACAAAGAAAAAATTTGAGGAGGATTTGAAGGAGGACAATGGCATAGCTTTATGAATGTTTACTGGGAGTTCCTCCCAAGTCTGAGGTCAATATGCAAGAGAGAACACAAAGATATTTGAAAATTTAACAATTGGGTGATTGAGGCTGGCATAATTAGCCCAATGTAGGCAGGAATGGACATTCCAATAGTGAATGAGATATGATACGTAGGGTGGGGATACATGTGAAGGGTCTTGAAAATGAAGACAATCAGCATGATGTCAAGGAGAGGAGATAGCCAGTAAACAGACACAAAGAAAGACGTTACATAGTGAAAATGGCAGGCTAGGAAAATGATCCTGCAGCAGCATTCTGAATGGACATGAGCAGGGCAAGATTGCATTTGCCACAGCCAGAGAAAAGGGTGTGCACCAATTGAGATGTGAGATGATGATAGCTTGGATGAGAGTTTTACCTGTTTGGATGGACAGGAAAGAACATATTGTAAAAATGTAATGCACAAAGAATCAGCAAGACTTAGGCATTGTCTACATGATGGTGTAATGCATGCATTGGGATTGAATTTTTAAAGTGCACAAATGTGGTGTGCATTAACTGGGTCATGTAGACACTGCTGGAGAGCACTAAATGTTCCCTACTACACTTTAATATAACACTACATTAAAGCACACTAGTGAACTTTTAGTGTGCACCATGGATCAATTAAGATGCAGATATTAGTACACTTTAGAAACCACCTCTTCGGTTTCTTTTGTCTACCTCTTCATCCACTTAGTCCTAAACTGAGATTGTATGCTCCTAGGGGCAGTAGTTGGCCAGTTAAAATTTCATATCAAACTTACATGAAAAAAACCCAAACTTTCCCATAATAGTTCACCTCTGTTCTTCTATATGTACAACGTACATGTGGCTCTTATTGTGTGGTTTTCTATAGTGTTGTTGTAGCCGTGTTGGTCCCAGGATATTAGAGAGAAAAGGTGGTGAGGTAAAATCTTTTATTGGATCAACTTCTGTTGGTGAGAGAGAGATAAGCTTTTGAGACTACATAGAGCTCTTCTTCAGACCTGTGTAAGCTCAAAAACTTGTCTTTCTCACCAACAGAAGTTGGTCCAATATTATTTCACCCACCTTGTCTCTGTGTGTTTTACTGTCTCTTGGGGAAACTGGCCTTATGGTTACATTAGTGGATTAACAAATATAAATTCTTGCACTATTTCTGTAATTATGGCTTGGATAAAAGACAAAAAAAGCTCAGGGAGACTACTGTGTCTTTTTGGTATATGTTGTTATTTTAAGACAGATGCAAATTGCAAAAGGATTTTATTACAATTATTCATGCAAGCTGCACCTGGATGAAGGACGTGACAACAGAATTCAAGAGGAGATATGTAATGTGTGTCTGCAGTGTTTGTGGGGTTCAGCTGATAAAACACACACTTAATCCATGACTCCAATCTCATGTTTTATTCAGCACAAGCACAAAAAACAAATGAACCTGCTATGGTTTGTGAAAAAAAGTCCTCCTTGCTTATCTTTTAATATTTGTGATATTCGTGAAAGCTGTTCAAGGATCCTGCATTCGGTCTTGCAAATTTGGAGCACAGAGTGTAGCTGTAACAAGACCTGACTTTGGTCTCCCAGCAAATTCTATACAGATGTAAATCTCAGGAGTTTTTTAGCCCAATCAATACTAAACAAATTGCAATGCACTTGGATTGGTAACAAGGCAAATGAATGCATGAGAGGAAGGATTTGTCAAGTGTATTCCTACTACTGTTTGAACTGGAGCCTCATTGCAGAGAATGCTGTGCAAACATTCAGAAAGACACAGTCCCAGTGCCAAAAAGCTTCCAGTTTAGGGACGAACTGGCCTGATTGAAGTAAATGGGAGATTCACTATTGACTTTATTGGGGCCAGGATTTCACCCAATGTGCTATTAAAAATCTGATTTTTTTCTTGACTTTTTCATTGGAAGAAGTACCTAATTTTCTGGTTTATGTGAGGAAAAAAAATAGATAACATTTTCTGAGCAGCTCTATTAAATATGCATGTCCAAATCCTGAGGGTTGTTAAGCACCTGCACCTTCCACGGGTGTCAATGCTCAACACATCTCAGGAGTAGGACTGGGCCACTAACATTTAACTACGGTACATCATCATTACAACAACTTCAACAAACCCTAGTGGGCTGAATATTGTACTCTAGATGACATAATCCAACCATACTAGGATTCCTGCTAAATAGGTGTAAACTAGAAATGGATGTACCTTACAGAAGAGGAACGATTATCCAATGGTTAGGGGGCTACCCTAGGATTTGGGAGACCTGGATTCAAGTCCTTGCTCTGCCAGAGACTTCCTGTGTGACTTCGAGCAAGCCACATAGTCTCTCTGTGTCTCAGTTCTCCATCTGTTCAAGAGGAATAATACTTCCCTATCTCACAGGGAAGAGAAATACATTAAAGATTGTGAGGTACTACAGTAATAGGAGCCACATAAGATAAATAGTATACCAGTCTCATCTGGTAAAATAATTTTTTGAACTGTCTGAAAAAATTCAGCATTCATTTTTAAAAAATGAAACTTTTCTAGCCCTCTAATGCAGTGGTGGGCAACCTGCGGTGCGCGGGCTGCACGCGGCCCATCAGGGTAATCTGCTGGCAGGCCGTGAGTCAGTGTTTACATTGACTGTCCGCAGGCACAGCCGCCTACAGGTCCCAGTGGCCGTGGTTCGCCATTCCTGGCCAATGGGAGCTGGGGATTTTAGATGTTTGTGACCAACATCCCTTTCTTCATGGCTTTCTGGCAGGGGATTTTGAAACTATTCTCTGTTGTAACATAGAGTCACAGTATAGAACAGGTTGAGAGCACAGATATAGAATAACTTCCTGAGTGACTATATAATCTCTTTTTGTTCCTTTCCATTGGTTTTCTAACTGTTCTTAATGTGGGCAACATGGTTCCATCATTTTTTTAAGCAGAAATCCTCATTAGTATAAATGAGAATTTCTATTAGCAATTGATATGGCCTCAAGTCTCTCTTGTCCTTTTCTCGCCTGAGCAAAGATGAATCTTCTCCTTAACCATCCCTTCCCATCTGGTGGCTGCCCTGACGAACTATTCAATCCATTTCATGTCCACCACCCCTACTACTATGTTCTTCCTACTTCTCCCTTACTTCCAATCCATACTTCTCATGGAACCTTTCTCCAGCTTCACGCTCCTTTCCTCCCACAACTCAAAATTCAATCCATTCTGTTGCCTTGGCAGCTTTCTCTGATTCAGCCCTAAGTAGAATAGGTGACAAATTCAGTTAATTCTTTCTCTTAACACAATTAGCCTGTTATCCAAGCTAAACAGTTACTCCCTAGCCATGAATTAGTTCATTTAACTCTTCCTCATAAATAATTCCTTAGAATTCCTTACTTGTCTTTGTTTGTTTGTTTTTTGCATCCTTTCTTTTTAATTGGTATCCATTGTATAGTAAAATACCAAGTTTGAACATAGTATTCCAAGTAGGATGTTATCAATGCCATTGTCAACTGAGAGATTATTTATTACTTAATTGGAAGAGAGCTTGCCTAGGGGTTAGAAAACTGAAGTAAAAATCACTTTAAAAATTACACAGATTTTGGATAATAATCATGCACTATTCTGCATATGCTATTTGGAGGATCTATGAATATCTTTTCAAATTATCCAGAGATTTCTGTTGACCTGGGCTGTGAGCATAAAGATCATTTTTATAGATGTGTTTTGTTTCTGAGCGAAGATTTGGATAGCACTTTGTATATTCAAATAATTGGCTTGGTTTTAAGTTTATTGGAATAATAATTTGATTACCAGAGGGCATTCTGAGCAGGGCCTTGCAAATATTTTTCCAAAATAATAAATAGTAACAGAATACTTCCCATATTTGTATCTCCTTAAACTCACCTGGTTATCTTGGAACAACAAATGGAAATAAAGATCTCCAGCCTCTGTGTTAAAATAACTAATTCTATATCTATGAGCAAGTCATACGCAGACTAGTGCTGCACTAACATCTTCTAAGCCAAATAATCTAGAAATCAATTTGGAATTGATAGACAGTAAGAAACAATGTCTATTCATCTTCTCTTTTATCACTTAGAGCCTAGGATCTTTCTTCCCCATCATCACTTTTATTGCTTCATCCATTTTGTTGAACATACCTCTTTGAAGACACATCAGCGGAATACAACATAAGTGAAATTTGGTATGGTGATGGTTGCTACCCCACTGTTCTGTACATTCCATTATCTTGATTCTGGGCAACCCAAAACTAAAACAGGCCTCAGTAAGCATTCTCCATTATGCCAGTCGCTGTTATGAAGGGGAAACTTGATAATATGTATTTCATTCCATCAACAGCAAAGAATACGTTACCTTGTGAAAGTAGTAGTGATAATATGAAAATATTTTATTTTTGTCTCATTAATTTCTTGTTCTCCATTCTATTTTCCATTTAGCATTTCCTCTAACAGTTCTGATAAAGAAAAACCTGAAAATTTCTATGGAGAATATGTACACACTTTCCCCATCTACACACACATAACTCTACCAATGCACATCACTATCTGCAACAGTTTTATTATTGTGACACCCAGCATTTCTTAAGGAGAGACTGTTCATTATACCAACTAGTGCTGTAGATCTGTGATATGGATATATGACTCACAGATACTAGGACTGTACCAACAAACTAATTTTCACATAATAGCCAGGATTAAACTCAGGTCTCCACTGGTGGAAAGATATTTCTGCTGAAAGCTCCTGAAATGGATTAAACTATTTAAAGAATGGATTTAAATGGATTTAAAGAATAGAAAATAAAAAACATTTGCCAGTAGTTTTCATTCTATTTTCCATAAAGCAGATTAATAATAAATAAAGCAGAGGGGATCTATCATAGAAAACCACAAGACAATTTCAAGCTGCAGATCAGCAAATATCACAACAACGAAGTTTCAAGAGCAATTCATGTAACACAATGTGAAAGCTGTGAGAACAAAAGCCACAAAATGTGGGTAGTACAACTTAATTCTCAGGAATTAAATTATATAAAATCCAAATGTGATATTAGGCACAGACCATAGAAATTACCACATGCAGTAATTAAAAGCAGTATTAGCATAAATGGAAAGAGGCAATCTTTAATGTTTTAGTAATCCGGGCAGGTGCTGAACAGATGTGTCAGGGAAAAGATGGAGGCATTCTTATATCTAGCTTGGAAATGCTACTTCTGCCCAATGGTAAGCGCCAGACTGAACACAGAGCTGTGTTCATGCTAACCAAAGCAGAGGATTGTCCTGACATGAGGCACTCCAACCAGATATTCAGTGTGACTAATAAACACATAAAGTCTAAGGAGATTTCAAACAACAAAGAAACTGGCACCTGACTAATTGGTGAATTTAAGCTGCCACGGCAGAAAAAGAGTCAATGGATAAAATTGTGTCATGTTTACAGATTGGTCTATGAATGTCTTGTGAAGAAGAAACCAAGTCACTTTCTTTAATTCAAAAAACCACCTGTAAAGGACTTCAGAGAAACCTGGCCCTCAGCAAGCTACATGAGTCCTCTTGTTCATAATACCAAAAAAGCTATCAAAGACAGGCATAACTGTCTTTCCCTTCCCACTGTCTTTCCACCCACTCTGATGCAACTCAATGGTAACTCTAATGAACTGAACAAATGGTTTTCATCTATTTTTGAATGGTCAGGGGAGAGGATAATCGGCATGATTTATACACTGATAAACCACAAAGGTCTTTAACAAGTGTACAGGTCTGTCTCATCTTACGCTGGGGTTATGTTCCGCGGTCAGCGCGTAAAGCGAAAACCGCGTACAGTCAAAATTACATTGAGTGTAATGGCGGGCAGAATCGCCCGCACTACAGAAACAGTATTTAAATTGTTATTTTTCTCTTTTTTTTTCTTTTTTTTCTTGTTTTTGCTGACCGCATAAAGCTGAAATCGCACATGTTAAATGCGCCTAAGATGCGACAGACCTGTATATATTTAGTTGGGTTTTTTTATTACTTAGTTATATCTAATATGAATGAATAACTTCTTAGTGTGTACCTGAATACTAAAAGAACATGAGACTTAAGCATCACAGACAGCCACTCAGCTATATAATTGTCTTGTTTTCCACTAACATATTCCACACTAGGCACTGAAATACACAAAGTATGTGGTGAAAGTTGCAAAATAAAAGGGACATCTGGACATTATTATGGATTAATTTAGTTTTAAATAACTGCTTTGCAGAAGAGATAAAAATGCATGCAAAATGTGAAGTGAAGTGTATTAAACAAGCTCATGTAAGATACATCCCAAAAAATTATAGGCTCCCCCTATTTACCTTTCTTAGGGTTGGTGTAGTGGCTTCTACACCCTGCCTGACTTCTTCAAGCAGTGGCTAGCTGATTTGCCTGCTTCCCTTTATTGCCCAATTCTGATATTTTAGGGACTGGCTGTTGGGCCTACATCTTCCAACTCCTCCAAGTCATCTTCTGGTGGATGAATAGCCTGTCCATCCTGCAATTCTGCACCAGTGAGGCCTAACTACTCCCCTGAGACCTGCTGCTGCCATTCCTTTTGTCCCATTAATGCAGAAATCCACAATCACCTTCAAAAAAAGGGAGTTGGTTCAGAAAATGTGGGATAGAGGGAAGGAGCAAGCCAGCCAGCTCCCCTTTAAGTTGCCAGTAGTGAAGGATATAAATTCACCAGGTCTTCCTCTCCTGAGCGAGCCTAGGCCTGTTGGAGGGCTGGTTGTGTGGCCCATGGGTAAAGAGGATTGTTTATGGGTAATGGAATTATAGGAATTCCCCTATAATGGGTGAGAGATTGTGGATATAGTTATTCATCAGATGTGTTCCACCTACAATTTCTGACTAGCCATAAATTGGAAGTGGAAAAACTTACCCAGACCCTTTAGAACCTCAAATAAGGTTTTAATTCAAGTTCATTCAAAAATAAAGTAAAGGCTTTGGGCATTTTGAGAGAGTCTTATTTTACCTAAACTGGTTTTCCCGTCACTGCTATCAACACAGAAGCCAAAGTGACTGGGCAGAAATGTGCTGAAGGGATATAGAGCATGCTTGTCTACTCCATTACACTGTTTTAACATCAGTATTGTGTTATTCCAGTCTCACAGAGTAGAGAATCAGACCCAAAGTATTATGTACAGCTTAACATTATGAGAAGTCTAGAAAGCTGGCCAGAAAGGCAAAATAAGAATTAAAGTAATAAAAGGGGTATTGTAGAGTAATTAAAGATAAACAATTAGAAGCTATTTAAATACACAAGAAGCAAAGAGCTTTGCAAGGAATCGCTGGGGCCATTAAGGAATGAGTGGGAAGTTAGTGCCAGATGTGGCTGATGCTGCTGACAGCCTGAAATAATTCTTTGCTTCATTATTCACACAAAGAAGCTGAGGGTCAAGTTCCAGAGACAAGATACAGTGCATTTTCCTCAGAGGCATGGGGAAAGGATAAAATGTTTAAAGGCTCTATGATTGAACTGTCTGCTAAAGCATAAACTACTCTATTAAAAGTGGAGGAGGCATCAAGTCCATATAAATTATATCTCAGAATGTAGAGGGAATTAGCAAGGGATATAGGCAAGGCTATAGATTTTTAATAGCAAGGCAAAGATTTTTAATAGCTTGTGAGTAACTAGGGAAAGGAATGCATCAGAATTGCTAATATAGTGTCAGATGATCCCTGCCTATACTATTGGTGGTGTTGGTGTCACTAGGCATCACCCTAGGTAACTCGGGAGGGTGGAAGACCAGGAGTGTCGATGAAGCCCTCCTGCTCTAGGCCAAAGTGAACCAAAGCTCCTCCATATTGAGACACTCACTTTCTTCCAGTTGAACTTTTGTAACCTAAAATGCCAGCAGCTGGAAACCAGGATATGTAACAGTCAGCTAACAGTTTAACACAGCTCAAACCTGTCTGAAGCGGTAGAGATAAGGGGGGGCCTACATGCCTCCAGCTGAAGGACAAGATAACTTGCAGAAGCCAAAATTACTAACAAGCTCTACAAGGGAAGGAAGGGGGAGGGTGGGGAGGAAAGTGTGTGTGGGGGGGGAAAGCTAGCTGAAGTAAACAGCTTGGGTTTAAAAGGAAAAAAACTGCTTGTGTCTGTGTGCTTGAGATCTCAAATAAACTTTGGTTGCTTCTCCACCCTGGTGTGTTTATTGGCGTGGCGCACACTGGGCAACGAACCCCGCTGTTGCCCCCTCGGGCACACTGTGCCGGCAACAGTGGGACAGAGAGTGGGGGAAGGGAATAGAGGTACGTCCTCCCCTCTCTGTGCATCTTGTGCAGTAGCCAAAGAAAATCACAGATCCTGCTTTTAGTGGAGCAGAGAGACTACTTCCTGGGTAGGTAGATAAGCACTCTGCATCATCCAAGCACTACTCCACCAATACTCATTAAAGCTCCAGGAGGGACTGTGGCCCCTAGCAAAGTCCTTTCTGAAGCTCCCACTGGGGTTGGGCAACTCTGTGGTGACCCCTAGTAAGTGCTGAGGCTAAAAGTCTCAATCTAGTTCATAGTTTTCTTGTTGCTGCTTTTCCTTCTCTTTTTTAAAGATCGAGGGGGAGCCAGGAAACTGAAGTCTGACATTGGGATAGTCCCCAGGGAAGACTAGGAGAACCTGAAGGGTTCCCTAACTTGCTATCCCTACTACCATAGCCCCAATATAGCTCACAGTAGAAGACTTGGATACTTATTAAAGAACAAGGCTGCCCTGGCCACATCTCTTCTTCCCCTAATCTGCCCCTCATTCCTTTCATCTACCCCTGCACTGGCAACTCTGAGGGGATTGGTGCAGATTCCCCACATTACCCCTTTATGGCTGCCCCTTTACTCCAGAACAAAGCACAAAAGGGCCATGGCCACATCACATCTGGCTCTATGATTGACTTCAGGCAAGAATGAAATATGGACATGAGACATAATGATACAGTATTTACCCTTTTATACTCAAGAAGGTAGCCAAAACTTGGGTCTTGTGGGTTCTTTCCATTAGAAGGAGAGACTGATGATTGAGTCAGGTATTTTTTTGCTGCAATCCTGTTTATTTACAAAGAATTTACAGGCAGGCATGTTTCCCTGAACATAGTAGCAATCAAGCAGCAGGAGACAATTTCTTTGCTCACCGCTTTCCAGCCAGCATTTTACTCAAAAGTTCTCCATCTTTGCTCTTTTCAGGGTCATGCTACAAGTCCTTCTCTGGATGTTCTTGGTTTTCTGCTGCCTTCTCTGTCTATTTCTGTGGTATTTCTCCCTCACAGACACATGGCTGCACTCCAGTAAGTAGCCTGCCCCTGCATTTGTTATCAGACCTCTGGGAAACCCCTGGGGCCTCATGACTCAATTCCTACTCCAGTCTTGCCTTGCGTGTGGCCTGTGTTTTGGGAGGAGACTCCTATTGTTTCAGCTATCGATTCCAGGAAGGCGCTGAATTGCTTTTTACATCTACGCTGAATGAAGGGCAACTGTTACTCCTACTAGCTTCAGTAAAGTTTTCCCCAACCCGTAGCATAACAGTATTTAGAAATGGTATCATTTTGCTTATTCCTTTCTCTATCCTGCAGTTCTTACTTTGGCAAAACTCCCATTGAAGTCAAAGGGAGTTCCTATTTGAATAAGGATTTCAGAACCAAGCCACTTTTTGAAACTTGCAGCAGCTGAGATCTAACTGTGTACAATAAAAAGCCACTTCTTTTGATGTTTTTCTCTTAGTACAGTGACCAAGTCCCAGTTGCTATGCATTATACCTCAGGCTGCTGGGATTTTTCTACATTAATTCCTTAATCTCTTTCTAGTACAGTATGCACTTTTACTTTTCCATTACATTGTTACCCCTCATGAATTTTTTGCTCCAAGATTTGTTATCTTACATAGTTTTCTGTTTAACTATATTTTTCAATTATTGGCATTTTTGCTTAACTAACCAAAATATTTCTCACAGAGATGTCCTCATATCTCAGTATTAACTAATGCCAATTTAGCATCATCTGGATACTTTGAAACTATTACTTTCAGTATTATTAGAATAATTTGTATACATACAGTGAGGATTAAAAATACAGCCCCAAGCCTGCAAACAATTACACACACGCTTAGGTTTAAACATATGAAAATCCAAATTACTTCTCATGCTTAAAGGTAGACATGTATAAGTGATTGAAGAAATAGAGTTTCATTCTCTAAGGATGGCAAGTCTTCCATTTCTATATCACTCTGTTAAAAATGATTCACGTTTTAACCATGTGGGAAATTTCCTACAGCTTTTAAAAATATTTATTGTTGTTACTGTAATTCATAATGTATTTAATAAAGTAATTCAGAATAAAACTCTCTCATTAAAAAATATTTAAAACACAGTAGGGACCTTTTTAAGGAATTACCTTAATTAAGAAATTGGCTATGACAGTGCATTTCTGTTTAATTATTTCACATCACTTGGATTATAAAAGACACTGGGTTTTCAGTCTGATACCACCACCATCCCAAGCATAAAATTAATGACAATGCACTGTCTGACTCGACTGATTTGTTAATTGAAATAACTTCTTCCCCAAGAATGGGCCTCAGCCTTATGTCCTATTGCCACTACTGGTACCAATGCTCTTCCTAGCGCTATTATTGTTACTGTCCACTTCATTGGTCTAGCTACTTCAACTCTGTATCAGTTTGCTGACTTTTGCTGGCTTGTGTTCTTGACCAACTTGCCTCCTTCTTCTAGCTGGTTGTTGATTCAATGGCCAGATGGAAAACAAATCATTTTAGGAGCACATATTATAGACTCATAGACTTTAAGGTCAGAAGGGACCATTATGATCATCTAGTCTGACCTCCCGCATGATGCAGGCCACAAAAGCTGACCCACCCACTCCTGGAATAATTCTCTCCCTTGACTCAGCTGTTGAAGTCCCCAAATCATGATTTAAAGACTTCAAGTTGCAGAGAATCCTCCAGCAAGCGACCCCTGCCCCAGGCTGCGGAGGAAGGCGAAAAACCTCCAGGGCCTCTGCCAATCTACCCTGGAGGAAAATTCCTTCCCGACCCCAAATATGGCGATCAGCTGAACCCCGAGCATGCGGGCAAGACTCTCCAGCCAGACACTCAGGAAAAAGTTCTCTGTAGTAACTTTTAATATCCCATCATTGACCATTGGTACTAATTACCAGTGATGGCACGTTATTGACCTATTGACTAAGATCACGTTATCCCATCAAACCATCCCCTCCATAAACTTATCAAGCTTAATCTTAAAGCCAGAGAGGTCTTTCGCCCCCACTGTTTCCCTCGGAAGGCTGTTCCAGAACTTCACTCCTCTGATGGTTAGAAACCTTCGTCTAATTTCAAGCCTAAACTTCCCGACGGCCAATTTATATCCATTTGTTCTCGTGTCCACATTAGTACTGAGCTGAAATAATTCCTCTCCCTCCCTGGTATTTATCCCTCTGATATATTTAAAGAGAGCAATCATATCTCCCCTCAGCCTTCTTTTGGTTAAGGTAAACAAACCGAGCTCCTCAAGTCTCCTTTCATACGACAGGCTTTCCATTCCTCGGATCATCCTAGTGGCCCTTCTTTGTACCCGTTCCAGTTTGAATTCATCCTTCTTAAACATGGGAGACCAGAACTGCACACAGTACTCCAAATGAGGTCTCACCAATGCCTTGTATAACGGGACTAGCACCTCCTTATCTCTACTAGAAATACCTCGCCTAATGCATCCCAAGACCGCATTAGCTTTTTTTACGGCCACGTCACATTGCCGACTCATAGTCATCCTGCGATCAACCAGGACTCCGAGGTCCTTCTCCTCTTCCGTTACTTCCAACTGATGCGTCCCCAGCTTATAACTAAAATTCTTGTTAGTCATCCCTAAATGCATAACCTTACACTTCTCACTATTAAATTTCATCCTATTACTATTACTCCAGTTTACAAGGTCATCCAAATCTCCCTGCAGGATATCCCGATCCTTTTCCGAATTGGCAATACCTCCCAACTTTGTGTCATCCGCAAACTTTATCAGCCCACTCCTACTTTTGGTTCCGAGGTCAGTAATAAATAGATTAAATAAAATTGGACCCAAAACCGAACCTTGAGGAACTCCACTGGTAACCTCCCTCCAACCTGACAGTTCACCTTTCAGTACGACCCGCTGCAGTCTCCCCTTTAACCAGTTCTTTATCCACCTCTGGATTTTCATATCGATCCCCATCTTTTCCAATTTAACCAATAATTCCTCATGCGGTACCGTATCAAACGCCTTACTGAAATCGAGGTATATTAGATCCACCGCATTTCCTTTGTCTAAAAAATCTGTTACTTTCTCAAAGAAGGAGATCAGGTTGGTTTGGCACGATCTACCTTTCGTAAAACCATGTTGTAATTTGTCCCAATTGCCATTGACCTCAAGGTCCTTAACTACTTTCTCCTTCAATATTTTTTCCATGACTTTGCATACTACAGATGTTAAACTAACAGGCCTGTAGTTACCCGGGTCACTTTTTTTCCCCTTCTTGAAAATAGGAACTATATTAGCTAATCTCCAGTCAAACGGTACAACCCCCGAGTTTACAGATTCATTAAAAATTATCGCTAACGGGCTTGCAATTTCACGCGCCAGTTCCTTTAATATTCTCGGATGAAGATTATCCGGGCCGCCCGATTTACTCCCGTTAAGCTGTTCGAGTTTGGCTTCTACCTCGGATACGGTAATGTCTTCCCCCCCCCCCTTTATTCCCATCAGTCACGCTGCCACTATTCCTAAACCCTTCATTAGCCTCATTAAAGACCGAGGCAAAATATTCGTTTAGATATTGTGCCATGCCTAGATTATCCTTAATCTCCACTCCATCTACAGTCTTAAGCGGTCCCACTTCTTCTTTCTTGGTTTTCTTCCTATTTATATGGCTATAAAACCTTTTACTATTGGTTTTAATTCCCTTCGCAAGGTCCAACTCTACACGGCTTTTGGCCTTTCTCACTCCATCCCTACACGCTCTGACCTCAATAAGGTAGGTTTCTTTGCTGATCCCTCCCATCTTCCACTCCTTGTACGCTTTCTGTTTTTTCTTAATCACCCCTCTGAGACGCTTGCTCATCCAGCTCGGTCTAAAACTCCTGCCTACGAACCGTTTTCCCTTTCTCGGGATACAGGCCTCCGACAGCTCCTGCAACTTCAACTTGAAATAATCCCAGGCGTCTTCCGCCTTTAGATCCCTAAATATGTTAGTCCAATCCACTTCCCTAACTAGTCGCCTTAATTTATTAAAGTTAGCCCTTTTGAAATCGTAAACCTTAGTCTCAGATTTAATTTTGTTTATCCTTCCATTTAGTTTGAACCGAATTAGCTCATGATCACTCGAGCCAAGGTTGTCCCCTACAACCATTTCCTCAACGAGGTCCTCACTACTCACCAAAACCAAATCTAAAATGGCATCCCCCCTCGTCGGTTCAGCAACTACTTGATGAAGGAATTCATCAGCTATCACGTCTAGGAAAATCTGAGCCCTATTATTGTTACTAGCATTCGTTCCCCAATCTATATCTGGGAAGTTAAAGTCTCCCATGATCACACAGTTCCTATTAGTATTTACTTCCTTAAAAACATTAAAGAGTTCTCTATCCATATCCAGGCTAGATCCCGGCGGTCTATAGCACACCCCAAGCACTATCCCAGGGGAGGCTCTAGTAGTTTTCTTCCCCAATGTGACTATTGCCCAGACAGACTCCGTCTTATCCATTCCATCACTTATTATTTCTTTACAGTTTACCTCATTATTGACATACAATGCTACTCCCCCACCTTTACCTTTGTTTCGGTCTTTCCTAAACAGCACATACCCTTCCATACCTGTACTCCAGTCGTGACTACCGTTCCACCATGTTTCGGTTATTCCTACGATATCCGGTTTCAATTCTCGGACCAGGAGCTCCAATTCCTCCATTTTGTTACCTAGGCTTCTTGCATTGGTGTACAAACATCTTAATTTATGCTGTTTGGCCTCTCTCACATTCGTTACCCAATTTGGTACGGACACCGTACCGCCAGTATGACCTATTAGTCTAGTATCCATCCCCCCCCCCTCCTCCTTATGTCCAATCTCCCCCCTCCGGCTATATCCGTTCTTATCTCGTCATCCTCCCTCTCAATGTTAAAATCTGGCGTGGAGATTACCTGGACATCTCCCAACCGTCTCCCCCAAATTCCTAGTTTAAAGCTCTTTTGATCAGATGAGCCAGCCTTCCTCCTAGAAGTCTATTTCCTTCCCTACTCAGGTGAAGTCCATCCCGTGAGAACAGTTCTCTGTCCCCGAAAGCCTCCCAGTGTCCATACATCCCAAAGCCCTCCTTATAGCACCACTCCCTGAGCCAACTATTTATCCTCACAATCCTGTCACCCCTTTGTTGCCCTTCCCTAGGGACAGGCAGAATCCCACTGAAGATCACCTGAGCCTCGATTTCCTTAAGCGTCTTCCCCAGCCTGGCATAGTCTCCCTTGATTCTCTCCAGTGAGAATCTAGCCGTGTCATTCGTTCCTACATGAAGGATGATCAAGCGGTTCTTACCCGCTCCTTTTAGGATCCTTTTCAACCGCAGGTCCACATCCCGTATCTTAGCGCCCGGTAGACAGCACACCCTTCTGTTCTCTGGATCGGCCCTGGTCACAGGCCTGTCTAACCTTCTCAGTAAGGAGTCCCCAATCACGTAGACCTGCCGTTGCCTGGTGACAGTGCGGTCTGCTAGTCTATCCCCCGTTCCCTCTGGTTGTAAGCTCTTTCCATTCCTACAGTCCCTTGTAATCCCCCTTAAGCCATCCTGTATCCTCCCAGGGCCCAAATTCGGTACTGTCTCCATTGACTCCTCCCTCTTTCTACGGGACTAGCCGCTCTTCTTTTCTTCCTCGCCCTCCCACCGTCAGTTACCACCTGTACCCCTTCCTCATTCTCCAAACCCTCGAACCTGTTCCTGAGCTCTATTTCTCCTTCACTGGCCCTCCTTTTCCCCTGCCTGCTTCTCACGGTCACATGCTTCCACTGCCCATGTTCTCCACACGGCATTCCCCGCTCACAGGCCTTTGCCCCTGCTTCCACTTGTACCCCCGAGCATTCCCCTTCAGCCACACCTTACCTTTGCTCCATCAGCTGCTCGAACCCCCTTCTAAACTCTACCAGGGTTTCTACCTGCATCTCCAAACCTCTGATCTTTTCTTCCATCAGCTCTATTAGGCGGCACTTCATGCAGACATACCTCTGTTCAGGCAGCCCTGCTAGGACCATGTACATACCGCAGCTGCCACATGTGGTCATCTGCATTGTATCCTCTGCTGTTTGGCTCATGGCTCTGTCTGCATTCTCACCTGTGCCCTCTTCACTTGGGGAACACAGCACACAAGGCGCCATGCCCCCCTGCAAACTCCCACTCAAACTCCCCTGTTAGCTGGCTCCTGTGCCGCTGCTCACAGCTGTGCCGCTGCCTGGCTGGGTGGCCGCTCTTATAGGCCCCCTCCTCAGCCAAGCTCTGCCCCCTAATCAGGGCTCGGCTGCCCTCTCAGCACTCTGCCCCTACAGGCCTCTACAGATACAAGCACTACAAAGACAGACGCAAATACAAATACCTTCTCCTCCAATGGGAACTCCCACTCAAACTCCCCTGTTCGCTGGCTCCTGTGGCGCTGCTCTTCAGCTGAGGTAAATCACTGACTTCAGTGAAACTACACTGATTTACACCATTGAAGGATTTGGCCCACTGCATTTAGGATAAGGACAGATCTCCAGCGTATAAATGCTGTGGTGTTAAGCAAAGTGATTCTAAGCTGGATCTCACAAGCTAGTATGTTCGGTTCCTTTGGGAACAGCAGGGCTGGTAATTTTGTGAGTGTTCTGGAGATAAGGGGCTGAACACTGCAGGGAACACTTCAAGGACTTGGGGGCTGGTGTGTACCTCTCGCTACCTGTACAGAAAGAGCAAAACCTGTGAAGTCCTGGAAGGTAATGCTTATGCTTCCAGAGGGTGGTGATTTCAAGGAGCTGGTCCATTGCAAGCACAGACAGGACAGCCTCATGCTAAGGGCAAGTGGTGGTGAGGTGTCTCACAACCCTGGGTACCCCTGGAAAGCATCACACTGGCAACACTGGAGTCCAAGAGGAAAAAGAGTAATGTGTATTTTTGCAATGTTGAAGCTATCTGTATTAGTCCAAAGGCTCTGATAATGTAGATATTCATATAAAAATAAACCTAAAATTCACCAGAGTGCATATAAAACCCTCAGGTGGCCTTGGACATTCCAGAATTTTACCTTAAAACTGTCACTTGATATTATTTATAAAGTTGACAATTTTGTAATCCCCCTCCCATGCCACTATGACCAGTTTTTCCTTTACCATGGCTCCTTCCCTCCCATAACAACATACTGCGAAAGATAGGAAAGCATTTTTATAAGGTCTTTAACAGCATAACATTTTTATATGTACTGCATGGAAATGTAGGTGTTTCACACCTTTATATTGGCATAAGAAATTTTTTATAAGAAAATTGCATTGTTTCCCCAGAAGACTGAAATATTTAAGCAATACACATAGAAAAGCAATGCATGCAATGAAGTATGTGTTAATCACAAAGTATACACACATCATGGGAGTATTGAGAGTGAGGAACAGTAGTAATTTCCTAGCAGACAATACATTATGAAGGAGAATTGACTTTGTGTCTTTTATCTAGATATTTGACAGCAAATTTAGGGCCTAATGATATGAATATGCTAAAGCAGGGAGAGGCCAGTGCTTAATTTGTGCCAGGGCTTGCCAGGGCCGAGCCCCGGCACCCCTAGGCTTGGCAGTTCATAGCCCTGGCACATCTGGGCTTGCCATGTCAGGCTTGCCTCTTTCATTACAAATTCAGCACTGGGAACTTGAAATACCTAGGAAAGAAATATTTCGGAGCCTTATCTTCTCTGCTTGGCTATATAAATGCATAAGGAATAGGTCATGAATTTGAGTCTCAGTTATTCTAAATAGTGAAAAGTAAAATCATTTGGGCTCTGTTTGGATTTAGGGATCTGCCCACAAGGAGCTTGTGGCAGAGTAGAACCTTAGTCATTGAAAAAAATCAACAAGGATTTGAAGTGTTAGAAGCATATTTGTACATGGGCCTTAATCCAAGATCATCAACTCCATTTCAAGTAGATCCCTGAATAACAATTGGATAATAATTGTGGCAGTAGAGATGTTCTGGGTTAGGGAGCAATAAAAAAGGTTGAACTCCAGTCCTCGGGGGAGAGGTAATTGATGACTGACAAACAAATGTTGCAAATTAAAACAGTTAACATAAGGACATTATCCTCAGACTCTCACAAAAAGTAGACCTGTTTCTCTGCATACTTCTTTTCTCTCTGGGCACTACTTTTCTCACAGGATTAATGAACTACTGTGCCATAAGCTACTCTCCTCTTGCATTACTATAATTGAAGCTGGCTGAGGCTTCCCATGACTCTTTTCATTGCTGTCTCCTTATTGTGATGGACTCTGAGTCACTCACTCACAGGTGAACCCTTTCCTCCTAAATGTTCCAATATGAGGGCAAAACAACCAGTTTCCCATTCAAAGGGGGTTATAGCTCCGTTGTGCTGCTACAGTAGTAGCATGACTTTTCTCCCGAAGGAAACTCTTCCAGAAGAAAAGGTCAGTTCTACAGGAAGTTGGGTAGCAGTTTTTAATATTAAAAGATAAAACACTAACCCCAGAATCCTTTCTGGGCTCTTAATAAACCTCTTAACCTCTTAACAGGTTCCCCTGAAACAAATATAACCTCCATACAAAATGTCAGTGTTTTTTACGGATAATGAGACCATAAGCACAGCATCAGCATTTGAGATATACTTCACATTTTGATAATCCATGTGCTTCGCAGTAATACATTGTCGAAGCAATTAGTTTTGATCACTACTGGAGTTAGGCTCAGTCTTACAGTACTGTGGGAAAGGCTCAGTATTCCTCTATTGAGACTCCCTATAAAAGACAATGCACCAATAGGGTATGTATCAATCAATTTAAAAAGCCTCTAAATCATGTTGAAAGGGAGATTTAGGCACCTAGGTAATTTAGATGATTTTGAAAATGTTACCCTATATGTTTTCTATAGCATCCCTAGAGCCCAGTTATGACCCCAGGACTACTTGCTGTCAGTTTGATGTTCTGGTGGAACCATTCTGCCAGAGAACCAGTCAGGAATGTTGGTGGGTGGATGGGGGAGAGTAGGCCAGTGGGTCCCAGCCCAAACCTAGTGCAGAGGGACAGGGCCTCTATACAGATGCTATACATAGCTCCCTTGGGATCTTTGTGGATCCACCGGGTTGTGGCAGATCCTGTGGCTTTTGCCATTAGACTAGAAGGATTGGGACAGTTTTTTAATGCTTTAAGTATACATGTTCTGAGAGGGCAAAGGGAAGGATGTATTCACCACACTGAATTCCTCCCATTTCTTTGTATCCACCAATGAAGCATAGAAAAATATATATTTTTGCTTTATGTGCATTCGTGTGTAAAAATGATAGTTTTACATTATTTAAATGTGATCCTGTGTTTAAAAAAATAGAGGGAGATTTTGGATAACTAGATCTGTGAGGAAATTGCTATTTTTGTTATAAAATGACATGCTTCTGCCTGCAAAAATTGTCATACTTGTTCATTGAAAAACCTAGAGAAAACTTGGGGGTGGGTAGGGGGGTGCCATGAAACCTACAAAAACTTGTTTTTTAAGCATGATTTTAGCTTTTTGCTGACACTGATCTTTTTCCATGCTGCCCTGACCTTTTCTCACCATCTGCCCTTCTCTCTCCACTGTATTTACAAGGCAATATATTAATGGACCCAATAGTGAATTCCTTATGCATCCAAAACTCACATTGATCCTTCAGTAAGCTCTGTGTGGGAGGACACCTTTGCTCTCATAGAACCTCATTGACTTCATGGCAGGATCTGCTTTAGTATGTTAAGCACGAAAGAAGCATAACCAGTATGCAAAACCCTCCTTGAGCTCCATGCAAATGAGGACAAAATAAGTATATTTGGCTCTGAGCATCAGTTACTATAAATAAAGTTCCAAAGATTTTATTTTCTGGACCTGTACTAAGTACTAAGTGCATAGGAACACCCATGTACTTGCACATTCCACTCCGGTTTTTTTTCGCCTGGGGATGTTATAATTTAACATAGGAATATGAGGGAGTTGCTTTCAGTGCTTTGAAGTTTTGAGAACTGGAACAAAAGGAATTATATGATGAGTCAGATACCCAGATTCTTCAGAAGAAATGCATCTTCACTGCATTGCATAGGATAAAATTTTCTATTGTACTAATCTTCTGCCAAATAAAACAAGCTCTCACACATTGATTTGAACTTTTAAAAACGGAATTACCTTCTTTTGACACTTCAGTCTGACAAACAATAAATGATTTCAAAACTAATTTACAAAGCAGCTAGTAGGTATGTATGTTTCAGACAACACTGGAGCATTCAAAGACAGATAAGGAGGAATTTGACTGTTTCTCAGTGTTGTATTTTCGAGAATTGAATCTAAAAGTCATTTTTATAGCACATATTAAGCAGCCTGAGATCTTAAGTAAAACATTTTCTAGATAATCCTTAGATTTTTTTACTTAAGATCTAGGGCTGCTTGATACATGCTTTCTGTATGTCCATTCATATATGAAACATACAAAAACATGTTTTTAAGCATAATTTATTTTATTTTTCTGTGTATATATGTATGTGTATAATGCTTTTGTAATGAACATTCAGAAATTGTAATAGGCTACTGCAGAATGAAAACGACTAATTTTGCAAGATTTCTCAATAAAATATATTTAGTATAACCATGTTTTAGACCACTAACTGTGCTCCTATTTTGTATCATAAACATTTTTTAACAATGAAACCCATCATGAATCTTTTTTTAAAGAGAGTGAAAAGAAAACTCTAATCCATATGGATTAACAGCTTTCCTAGTTACAATTAAAGAAGAGTTTTGTTCAACCACTATCTACAGCCTATATAATTACAATCTGAAATAGCATTTCAATAGAGCTGAACTACATAATAAAATGTCTTTAGCATGGTAATTAACAAGGTTAAATGCCACTTCTATAGTACAGCAAAATTATTGTTTAAATACACCTCCAGTAAGATTGAATTGAGAGAGATAACAAGCAGTAAAATGTGTCTGACGAAGTGGGTATTCACCCACGAAAGCTTATGCTCCAATACGTCTGTTAGTCTATAAGGTGCCACAGGACTCTTTGTTGCTTTTTACAGATCCAGACTAACA